>JAOTAY010000006.1:19502839-19525757 GCA_025629805.1 Erythroxylum baracoense
ACCTTCTAACCCTAGTAGATCTCCTCAATGTTGTATCATCATCCTCACGAAGAACCTGTTGTTCAACTGGTTGCTCAATAATTTTTGGTTGTTCCTCATTTACAACTTGATCTATTCGATTGGCATTAATAGCTTGTGGAACTTCAGTAACTAATTGTCCAACACCCGTTTCAACTTGAGGGGTGTGTATGACAATCAATTTATCACTTGAACCAGAGGGTTGAGCTTTATACTGTGTCTTGAAAATGAGCATTCCTACTGATCAAGTCATTCTAAAATTTTTTTGCATTTCTTGATTCCGCAATTCTAGTGTTGTGAGATGGACAATAAAATCTATACCCCTTAAACCTTTCAGTATATCTAATGAAATACCCACTAATGGTCCTTAGCTCTAGCTTTTTCTCCTGTGGATTGTAAATTCTCACTTCAGACGGGCATCCCCAAACGCGTATATGCCTCAAACTCAATTTCCAACCTTTAAATAACTCAAAAGGTGTCTTTGAGATAGCCTTGGTTGGAACTCGATTTAATATATACACAGCCGTCTTTAGAGCTTCAGTCCACAGAAATTGAGGAAGTTTTATGTTACTCCTTATACTTCTCACCATGTCCATTAAGGTTAGGTTTCTTCTTTCTGCCATACCATTCTGATCCGAAGAACTAGAGATAGTGTACTGGGCAACAATCCCATGTTCCTGAAAAAATTTCACAAAAGGATCAGGCGTACGTCCACTTTCAGTGTACCTACTATAGTACTCCACCTTTATCTGATCTCACGATTTTAATCAATTTTTCACATTAATTCTCCACTTCAGCCTTAAACATCTTAAAGGCATCCAAAACTTCGTCCTTAGAATGAAGTAAGTAGAGATACATATATCATGAATAATCGTCTATAAAGGTGATAAAGTATTTCAAACTATTTGTGTTCGTATCTAGATAACAAATATCTGTATGTATGATTTCTAACAAGTTTGTACTCCTCTTGGCACCCCTTTTAGACTTATTAGTTTGCTTACCCTTAATGCAATCCTCGCAAGTCTCAAAGTCAGCAAAATCTAAATTACTGAGTACCCCTTCATTTACTAATCTCTTAATTCTCTCAATAGAGATGTGTCCTAATCTACGATACCATAATATAGAGGATTCTTCATTTAGAACACATCGTGTCAATCCAGCAGTGACATGCATTGAATTATAGGCATCATCATTTTGTAACTAAATGGAATAAAGACCATAAGATAATGTACTATAACCAATAACTTTAGATCCATTACATAAACTGAAACCAGAATCTAAAAAGTTAAAGGAAAAACCAAAAGATACAAGTCTTGATACAGAAATAAAATTTCTAGAGAAATTTAGAACATACAAGGTCTTTTCCAAACACAAAATAAAGTCACTACTAAAAAATAAACTACAAGTGCTAATGGCTTCCATATGTAAACTTGTCTTGCTTCCTGAATAGATGAATTGTTCTCTTCCCACCGGCTTTCTTAGGTTTTGCATCCCCTACAAGGTATTTGAAACATAGATTGTAGAACCATAATCAATCCACCATATATTATGATTAACATTAACCATATTAGATTTATAACAAACAAATGAAATTTGAGTACCTTTCTTCTCGAGTCAGTTCTTGAATTTAGCACAGTCTTTCTTCATATGTCCCTTCTTCTTGCAGAAGAAACACTTAGATGGTTTCTTTATATTGGATTGAGGAGACATTTTTCCTTTTCCCTTGTTTTTGACATCATCCTGTCTCTTCTTTCCTGAAATGGTTAAATTGACCCTTTCACCTTCTTCCATCAACAACCTTTCCTCTTCTTGCACACACATGGTCAACAGTTCGTTGATCGACCAATTGTCCTTATATGTGTTATAAGAGATTTTGAAAGGACCTTACTGTTGGGGTAGAGTGCACAGAATGTAATGCACTAGGAAAGATTCCGATATAGTAACCTCCAACGCTTTCAACTGAGCCGCTATGTCTATCATACGCATGATATGACCACATACGCCCTTTATCCCAGTGAGCCTCAAGGATGACAACTGAATAATCAAGGTGCTGGCAAGGGCCTTATCAGATTTAGTGAATTGCTCATCAATGGCCTTGAATAGATCTCTGACATTACTATGCTGTTCGACAGAATTACGAATACCAGCAGATATCTTGGTCTTTATGAACATCACAGAGAGGCGATTGGATCTCTCCTATTTTCATAAAGAGCAACAACGTCTGGAGTGCTGATCTCAGTCATACTCGGTGGTTCGTCCTTTCCTAATAGCATAGTCTATATCCATCTACCCCAAATGAAGCAAAATTCTCTCCTTCCAAACCTTATAGTTGTCACCTCTCAATTTGGGAATATCACACTTAATATCAGAAATATTCATAGTCTAAGTAACTGCAAATTAAGAAATAAAAATAAATATATACTTGTTATATACAATTTGAGGCCAATAACAATTCATAGTTTTCCAATGTAAATCATGTATTTAACAGATGAATCTAGTGACATAAGACTTGCCCGTGGGCTACAGTTCTACTCAATTAGATCCATCCAAAACTTTATGACAAAACTATTGAATTATCTTCATTTTCTTAATTCTTGTCGGTAGATTAAGAAATATAATCCGATATTTTATCCTAATTAATCATACAAATATAACAAAATTCCTGTGGTTAGATTTTATCATATCACGTATGATTAATTACAATTAATGATTTAATGTGATATTAAAACTAAATATATAATTGTAATTAATTTGAGATGCTGTGGCTACTCCTAATTAATTAAAATCATATTAATCACTCACATCATCTTAAGCTTAAATAAAGCCTAAACATTTGCATCAATTAATAAATACTGCAAATAAATCAAATAATAATGCACAAATTATTAAATCTAATTTTTCATGTATAATGATCATAAATTTATATACACAATTTTCAATTAATCACAAATAATTTGTGCAAATAATTAAACAATTGTTACTAGTATGTCAAAATTTAATTCCAGTATAAGACATACATAATTAAAAATAATATTTTCATAAAATGTTAATACGAAAATGATTTTTATAATTAAAAATACAACAAAATGGATTAGGTCTTGATTAACTCAATAATTACTAATATTAACACAATTAAAGAATTAATAAATTAGTGATTTAGAAAAAAGGAATCAGATGTCGTCTTTAAACTCCAGCTCGGTCGGTGTGACCCAGGCTCCAAACTCGACGGTACCATCACGATTAACTCAATAGTTACTAATATTAACACAATTAAAGAATTAATAAATTAGTAATTTTAGAAAAAAGGAATCAGACGTCATCTTCAACGTCATTGCGCTGGACACTCGCCTGAAGCTCGAGGATCACTGTGATGGGATGACGTTGACGAGTCGAGAAGCGTGAGAAGCCAAAAACCGGGCCATGCGACGTTACATGGATGGCGACGTACGAAGACCATCACGCACGGTCATCGTCGTCCCTCCTCTCTTCACGGTCCAGTCACCGTTGGGTGCAACATGGAGTACCAAAACATCATTCTAACGTCCATCATGTATCAAAATGTCGAAAATATTCAACAACATAACCTCATCTCACACGACAAAATGAGAATGAAAACAGAGCATAATAGAGGCATAATTTCTTAACAATTCAGAAGCAAGGCAGAGGCACGGGGCTCTGATACCAAATAAAATAAAACTCATAACTCTCAAGCATGCATCTCAAATACAAGTTCATTTAGGTGCGAACAAGATACATGCATATTATTCATTATGTTTAGCAACGGAAGCATAACAGAAAATCAATAGCTCCTGCTATTGCAGGTTGATGTCAACCTCCAGAGTATTATGAATCTAGCCTCTGTTTTTCACTCTTCGATGGTGTCTTTTCTACTTCTTGTGAAAATGAGGATAGGGACCAAAATATATACAAAAACTTCATCCCTTCTGCCCATCATAGAAGACAATTAATGAAACATGGGCGTTGCGTTTGCGTGGTTAAGGGTTAAACGCAAATGGACCATATTCTAAACAGTAGTAACACTAAGAATTTGGTGAAAATCTTACAGTTTATAATTCCAATATATCATGGAACAAACAAATCAAAACACAATTGCAATCTTTATATAAAGAAATAAAAAATATCTAGCTTCTGACTCTGACCACAGCGCCTCCATAAAGTAATGTAACTATGAAGGGGAAAATATACCTACCTTATGAACAAAGCCTAGCCTTGAAATAACAAAGGCGCAGAGGAGAGTAGACAAACAACACCTAGCCTTGAAACAACGCCTAGCCTTCCCTATCGCAGATGAACGGAGATACAGAAAGCGATGTTTTTAAAATGTTGCTTCCACTACTTATAGCCAGTCGTAGACAATGACACAGAGGCGAGACGTCTTGAAAATGGTGCTTCCCAAAGGTGAGATGATGATACGGATGAGAGGAGACGATCCGCAGAGGTTGAAGATTGAAGACTTGAATCGCACAGGGTATTTCATGATTGTTATTTAGATATATGGGTGATGAATATTTGAGTATATGGGAAATAAGTATTTAGGTTATTGAGTATGATTATGGTTCATTCATACTGGGTTATGAGTACTATTTTTTAACGTGGACACTTACATGTTACGTGTAACTAAGATTTTGTTAGCTAAATTAGAAAATTAATGACCAAACTAAACTAATGTTTTGAGTTAAGACTTTAAAATGTTAATTACTCTATTAAAAAAGACTTGAGCGTTTTAAGAATAATTATCCTTTAAGAAAAGGTACGTGACATTGAAAACTGTTTTTCCACAAAATAAAAATTAGTAATATACGAATCTCTTCCTATTGCGGTCAGCCTGCGTGACAGTAACCAGAATACAGTGAATGGTTTTCCCTATGCCTCATGAGTCATGGCCATACACTAGGCTGGACGTCAATCAGGTCTAGCTGGCTTCCAAATGAGTTGTCGTGGGACACACCACCACGTGACCTCGGCAGCAAAATGCCTTTTATTTATTAGGTTGGGACCGTGATGGTTGTCTAAGGAATACGAATAATATTTAGACTAAAAGCCTACTTTTTTGTGTGCATAAAATGAAAGCATTACCACGTTTTTTTTAGTCCAAGGAAACATAATTAATGTATTAAATAAATGTTAATTGGGATATGGGATAAAAAAAAGAAGCAACACAATTAACAAGTAGGCTGAATTCAGATTACACCTGCTAATTTCATCATTAAACAAAAAACGTTCTTCCATCTTGTTGAATGAAATTCAATTTTAATGTTTATAAAATCAAACCGTTTGCTTTTTCTTAACTAATCTACCTAATTGTTTGCCAGCCAAGATACAGCCCTTCGTCACAAACATGTAAATGGAAGTCAACATATTCGCAATGACTATTTTGCACAAGAACCAAATATAATGCAAACTAAATAACATATTTGCAATGACTGAAGCTACGCAGAATTTAATAACTTCTTTAACTTTATAGTAAGTTAAAACCATCCATGTCCTTATCCCTAAACACTCCTTCATCTCCTGCAAATCCGATGCGTAAAATGACAGGACGCACACGGCACAACACAGGCAAAAGGGATGAGGGCTATTCGGTAATTTAGACAAAGGTATCCCAATTCCCACCCCATCGACGTAGTCTAACATCCAAATCCAACAATCCGGATCTTTCTTTATTCAAATTATAATTACAACTAAACACACCAGTACGAACTTTCCCTGTATGTCATAGTTCTTGTCAAAATTCCCTTTGGTAGTTTCTCAAATGGAGAGCTTGTAGACTCATTTTCTTGTCAATGCTGGATCGAATGAGGCCTCTTCCTTTTCAACTGTGAGTTTTTTCTTTCCGGGTTTCTCAAAAGTTGTCATCTTTTTAACTACTTTTGCGCACATTTGGATTTGGTTTTGGTTTTTTTTTAGGTTCTTTTTTCTCTGTTTAGCTGCCTCTGGATATGGGAATGTTTAACTTTGTTTCTTTTATATGTTCTACTGCTGAGAACTGCGATTTCACTCTTGTATAAGATCCACTGGTTGGAGTTGGCAGATTCTTTTATTCAAATTAGTTTGGTTGAAATGTTTGTTTGGAACAATTATACTATGGGTTTGCTTTGACGGACTAGGTTTTTTTTTCAATGGAAATTGTGAGTTGTCCTGCACATTTTGGTTGTAATTCCTTATTTTTCTTTTCTTCCGGGGTTCTTTTCCTCGATGGTTTACTATTACAAAAGAACATTTTTCTGCGATTTCCTGTTACCAAAGGTGGAGACTTGTGCTTGTTGTTGAGTTATGAGCTAGAATAATGTAGACTTGAGCTTTATTTGATTCAGACTGCACATTAGGGTTTTGGCGTCAAGGGTTTCAGTATGGAGATTTATTTAGATGGCCTTTAATAAGGTTCTTTGTTCCGTCATTCTATGTTTTGATTAACATAAATTTACAATTCAAGAAAAAATTTTAACTGCCTCTTGTTTCAAAGCGGATTTCAGAAAGAAATATTTATCTGAAATACGGATTTCTTACTGTGGATTCCCTTTATATCTTACTACTGGTCAATTATTGTGTATTGACTTAGTCTACCATGATAAGTATCACAAACGTTCATCTTTTCCATAAGTGATATTATGAAACGTATTCATTTGCTTCATTGGGATGAACAGAGTTGTCGCACTGAGGTTGTCGGAATGTTGACACTTAATCAACCATGAGTCAGGTTGAAGTATCAAGTAAACCTCCTGCTCTTCCACTGGCAACATTGATTGGTCGTGAGCTTAGGAATGAGAAGGTTGAGAAACCTTTTGTGAAGTATGGACAAGCTGCTTTGGCAAAGAAAGGAGAGGATTACTTTCTGATAAAGCCCGACTGTCAGAGGGTTCCTGGGAATCTAGCAACCTCATTTTCTGTCTTTGCGGTACTGATCTTTTATCTTCTCATTTCCTACCCATGAAGAGATTATTACTTTTTATGTGGTTACTGGTAAAGATTAAAGAGGAAACATTTTGAAGGTAATTGATAACTATGATAAAAAAAATTTGTATTTTTGGAAGATGGAGGTCCTGCACTATTTAGTCATCAACAATCAGTTATTGATTTAAATTGCCCTTAGTTCTTTTGTTTTTTTACATTACCTCGTCAATTGAAGGATCATATGATTTCATCATTGATTTTCAAATTACCCTTAGGTTTCTATTATTAATAGGTTTATCTCATTCTAAAGAATTTTTAACTGGTGGAACGTACAGATAATGGATGGGCATAATGGTATATCTGCTGCCATATTTGTGAAAGAGAACTTACTGGACAACGTCTTGAGTGCAATTCCTCAAGATGTTAGTAAGGATGAGTGGCTTCAAGCACTCCCTCGGGCACTAGTTGCAGGCTTTGTGAAAACTGATATAGAATTCCAACAAAGGGGTGGGCAATCATAGCCTTTCATAAGATTATTTTTTCTTATCATTTTGCATATTATCGGTATTTGTAATTTAGGTTTTGTAAATGGTAGGGGAAACGTCTGGCACAACAGTGACATTCGTTCTGATCGATGGCTGGACTGTAACTGTTGCCTCTGTGGGAGATTCACGATGCATATTGGATGCTCAAGGAGGTGTAGTTTCTCTTCTTACTGTGGATCACAGATTGGAAGAGAATGTTGAAGAGAGAGAGCGTGTGACTGCAAGCGGAGGTGAAGTTGGAAGGCTCAATGTCTTCGGAGGCAATGAGGTATTATAAAGCTGTAGTCTGTCTCTGTTTGTCTGCTGAGAAGTAAGATTTTATGGTTTACTTAGTTCCTCTTTTATGCTTGCATATTCTTATTTATTTGGTTTCTTAGGTTGGTCCTCTTCGCTGTTGGCCTGGTGGATTATGTCTTTCAAGGTCAATTGGTGATACAGATGTTGGAGAATACATTGTCCCAATACCACATGTTAAGCAAGTGAAGGTCAGTAATCGTAATCTCTAGATGACGATTTTGTGACGCCATTCCTATTGCTTCCAATCATTTATTAAGCTTAGAAAATTCAATTATGCGGTTTAGCTTTCAAATGCGGGGGGAAGACTTATTATTGCTTCTGATGGTATTTGGGATGCTTTATCTTCGGATGTGGCTGCCAAATCTTGCCGCGGTTTACCTGCTGAGCTTGCTGCCAAATTAGTTGTTAAGGTGATAACAACAATGATCAAACTTTCCACAGCTTTAGGATGAGTTGTTTCATTTTTTTTCTCCTTTTGTTTCTACTGATTTTGTCTTGTAGTTAACGTTTATTGCACTTTTCAGGAAGCTTTAAGATCAAGGGGGCTTAAGGATGATACAACATGCCTAGTTGTTGATATTATCCCATATGACCGACCAATCTTACCTCCAACACCAAGGAAGAAGCAAAATGTGTTGAGCTCACTTCTTTTCGGAAAGAAGCCTAATTACTTTACAAACAAAACAACAAATAAACTTTCAGCAGTTGGTGTCGTGGAAGAATTGTTTGAAGAGGGTTCTGCTATGCTTGCTGAAAGGTTTGTTGTTTCTTAAATGGGTTTACATATTAGTAAAAGACATAGACCACTTCTATAATTTAAGTAATTTTAAAAAAATCCGTTGATCTTTAAAATTTTCGAAAAAAAGCTCCTAGTTTCAGCTTTTTAGAAAAACTTTTTTTTTAGACTTTGGTTGAAAAATAACGACGAAACACATGTAGTATTAACATTGTACGTGAATTAATTAAATGCCACTAATATTATAATTCAATCCAACTCTTAAATTTGACTTGAACCAATCAATTTAAGATTGGGTTGAATCATCAATTAAACAACATTTGATTAGTCCATTTCTGATATTCATATTGTGTATATTTTATCATTATTTTTTAATCAAAATTCAGAAAAAGGGTTTTCTTAAAAAATTAAAAATTAAAATGAGTTTTTTCGATAATTTTAAGTATCAAAGATTTTTTAAAGGTTTCTTAAGCTACATAAGACGTCTATATCTTTTATCAATGATTTTATTAATTAGGTTATAAGCATGGTAGTCTAGGCACTCGCAACCCGTAAGGGGGAAGCCAGACAAGGATAGTGCATTGCAACCCCTAAGGCCAGGTGCCTTCAATCAGGCACTATCCTAGGCATGCTTGTCAGCACCAAAACCTTTGGAATGGCTTCCATGCAAGCTCCTCATTGAAGTTCTCTTTGATGTCTTTCATTTCCCCGTTCTGTATTTCCATTCTCAGTTTCTTGTCTTTTAGATATCTGCAAAATTTTCTACTTTGTTTATGGTTGCTAGATTTTGTAGACTTTGTTAGATATCTTTAAACTAAGTTCCATAAATTGCAAATGTTTGTGGACTTTTGGGTTTCTTTTTGTCCTTTTATCTTATTTTGTGGCTCCGATTATTATCACATACAATGCATGAAACTATTCCAAATTTGAAGATTCTTGATTTGACTAAAATTCATGTCTTATATTCATATGATTTGTGCAATTATTTATAATTTTCTTAGGCTCCCCATGGCCCTCGTACGTGTACCTTTATGATACCTTAGGCAATCGAGTGATTTTAGCACCTACCTTTGACTATTGTGGTTCTGAAAAAGCATTATGCGAAAGACTGAAATCCAACACTTCTCACAAGAATGCTATCGCTTTCATCATTTTTTAGAATATCTATTGGGGATGATGCAAATGCTATGATGAAGCTAGAGGTTCTGAGTTTTGTCATCTTATGAGTGATAAGTCTATAATTTAACCTTCTCTTTTGTGGATTGAAATACAGGCTGGGCAAGGATTTTCCTTTAAATGCAAACTCCGGTCTGTACAGATGTGCTGTATGCCAAGTGGATCAAGCCCCAGGTGATGGTTTATCAGTAAACTCAGGGCCTTTTTTCTCACCTGGGTCGAAGCCATGGGAGGGGCCTTTCTTGTGTGCCAACTGTCGGAGAAAAAAAGATGCCATGGAAGGAAGACGGCCAAGTAGGCCTAAAGTGAGTGCATAGAAATTATCTGTCTACAGTTTAAATGTATAGTATAGTCTTTTGGTGGCAGTGTGAACATGTTTTGGTTGTGAACTTAGTGGTTACTGAATTGTGATAGATTGGTAAGCAATGAGTTAATGAGACAGGGATTAGGTGGTTTTGGTTTTAGTGTCTATCTCAGTTCTAGCTTGTGTGCACACATTTCAACTACTAACGGAGGATGGAGACGCCGACTTACAGATTTGTTTGCCAGTGTTTGATTACTAACTGCTTGACTTTGTAAGAATGGAGTTGTTTAGTAATATGTTACTGTTCTACAGCTTGGAAAGTTGTATCCGCATGCACTCTTCTTTAGAGCTTTCTGTTTTTAGCTGCTCTAAGTTACGGGCTATGTGCTGCCTACCCAGTAGACTTAGTACTGTTTCCTGCAAGTATTTTACAATTCATGTCGAGCTTAACCAAGGTGGATTCTCATATTTTCTTTTTTGTAAATAATGAATTTCATTACCATAAGGAAAAGGCCATTTACATTTAGTGAAATTTATATAAGATTACCAAATCGTTTATAGGGCCTGAAAATATACCAAGAAAGTCAAAAAGTGGATTGAGAAATCTAGAAGTCGGGCTAGGTTTGGAGAAGGAGGTCCATGAATTGGGTATTTCTCGAGGAAATCAACCTATTACCTTAAATCGTTCGCGGAAAAGATCTCTGTATCAGTAAAATCAAAGGACGGTGGGCAAAAGGATCGTGATGATGTTCCATTTTGCAGCCGGGTTAGAGACCAAGAGTTTTCCTCCAACCTTACGAAACTTCGCTAATACAATTTGAAATCTTGTTCAGAAGTTCAGTATTAGCATCTATGACTGTTTAAAAATTCTGACATTGCGTTCATACGATACGCTATACACTATAGTACTACGTACTAATTTTAGGAGTTGCTTCCATTCGCATGCAATCAAATGTGTGAATTTCTTTTGATTCGGGAGTCCAAATTTATACTGAATTTTTGGAGGTTGCATCGGTTCATAAGGTGCTCCATATAGGAACCACATAGTCACATTTAAAGAAGAGGTGACTATGGGTTTAAGCCAAATTACATTAAAAAAAAGCACACACAGATTTAGTAGAGGGAACATTCAGATAAAGCAGTTTATCCAACGTTTTGATTTGTGATTGATGGTCATTCATAAATAAAAACCTGTTTTAGGTATATAAACCATAAACCAAATATGAGAGTTCCTAAGTTTGAGGTTGAGCTCACAAGTAACAAAAGTAAATTGTAGAGATGGAAATTAGCCGGGTTAAGCTTAGACTTGGGTACGGTCGAGTTCGGATCTTGTCAAAGCTCGATCAAAGCCAATCTAAGTTAGATTAAATATATTTTTTAATTATTAAAAATAAAAAATGACAATTTTTGTTGTTGAAAATATTAGGTTTCAAGTCAAGTCGAGCTTGGGCTGTCCAAGTTAGAGTTGGGCCAAAGCTTAAAATTTTTATAACAAACTTAAGTCTGACCCAACCTAACCTAAATTCAATAGGCTTAGCAAATTGGTTAATGAATCGATGAGAGGATTAAAGATTCCTATAAATTGTGTTTGGCTGGTTAATATTATGGAGGGAGGTAAATTGTAATGATTAAAAAACTCAATCGGTTTGATCAGTTCAATCATAAAAATCTTGAACTGTCTAAACTTTTTTGTTCGATTTATTTTAACAACTATTGTTTTTAAAAACCGATCAATTTATTAATTAATCAGTTAATTTTTATTAATTATTAATTAATAAATTCTTAAAAACTAAAATAAAACAATTAATTTTTATTTAACATTCTTTTTTAATTAAATTTTAAATTCTTTGATAGTTAAGGACAATTTCTTTCAATTATATTTTAAATTCTTTAATTTTATTTAATCTTTAGTCAATTTTATGATGATCTAATACTAGTTGAATAATTTAAACTTTAAACCTCTTGTTTTACTGGTTTAACTTCCAATTCAGTGGTAAATTGTCTTGACTTTTCTTAACACCTTAGAATTGTGACAAGAATAATTCCAACATAAGGAACTAATAATGTGATTAGCCTTTCCATTATTAGATCTTTAACAATTATTCTTAGTAATCTATAATAGTTGAGAGGGACAAAAGAATGTCAATTATCATAAAAAGGAATCTTTAAGTGAGTAATATTGATATCCCTAAGTATGAAAATCTTTTCTAGGTCCAAGAATATTTAGAGATTGGTTCAAGATTTCATAAATATTTCCTATATAAATACTCTTTAAGGGTAACTAAAGATTCTACTTGTCAATTAACAATTTCCATAGCCACTTACATAATAAGACTTTTATTCATATGTTTGATAGGTAACACCTTGTTATTGGACTTAGACTTGCTTCTAGTTATAGGACCTTGTAAAATAATATTCTATTAGCTATTTATAGGATTTTTCTTCTTTTACGACCTATTTTGCTAAGTTAAGAAGTAAGGGTTCATTAAATTCCATATCTTAAAGAAAGTAATTATAAAAGTAAAATTCTAATTACTTTATTTTTAATTTTGAAAAAATTAAATAGAATTCTCTTGATAATCTGAACAAATTATCAAACAATTTCATAATAAAAGACTATAAAATCTTAACTAAAAATAAAAATAGAAATAGAAATTATTTATTCAAATTCAAACATCAAATAAAAATTTAACTACCTTTAAATCTTTCTCTTTTTCTCACGAGTGAGCCTCTTATAAACTTGGTTAAAAGGGATTGCCTGAATAGATTATCTTTATCCAGGTGGGTAGTTTGTTGTTGCTAACATGCAATATTTTTCTCCTTATAAAGAATGTGCTTAACCTCAAGTGTGAAGGAGAGATGGCATTGAAGAATAGTTAAAATTGGTTCCTAAAAGGCTCCAACTATTGATAAACCTTCCTAATGTATCATAACTTGTTGGATGCCAATTGAAATTCTAGAATTCACTGCTATTTTAGGTGCATGTTAGACAACACCTTTATAGACTATTGGTAGGATTGATTTTTAGTTGCTTGAACCTGGAAATTTCTTCAAATAAAAACATAAAAGACTAGATGAATTTTGGCTTCAAAAGGACGGCTGAGACGATAAGTAACCTATCCGATTTTCTTAGTAATAGAACCTGGACTATAAAAATGAGGAGATGTTTTTTTAACTGTTTTTGGAATTCGGGGAGAGTTGTTGATGAAGTTGTAGCTTGAGAACTACCATATTGCCAACTTTAATTTGAATGTCCTAATGATGGGAGTCATAATTTGACTTCACCATATATATATATATTTTAAAAAGTTAAAATTGTGTTAAACTTTCCAAAAAGTTACAAGAAGGAACACGTATACAATACACATAAACTTAAGGCCTAACACCTTAGGATAATGTTGACTTCACCATATGTTGAGCTTATAATAGTGGCACCTAAAATCTTATAATGGTAGTTGTCTAGTTTGCAAACTAGTTTGCAATTTAACATCAAATATTTTAATTTAAAAAAGGCTAGGGTAGTGAAACAATAATCTTGGTAGAGGATAACTATACACTATATCAAAAGATGTGACTTTTAAGAATATATGGAAATTGGTATTATAAAAGTATCCTGACCAGATTTGGATAAGAAATAGAAGAGTTATAAGAGACTGGCAGGTTTAGATATTCTGATTTTTTTCTTCTAATAAATCTCACAAGCGTTGATCATATATTGGAATTGGCATTTCATGCTAAACCAATAGAAATTAATAGATATATAATAGAACCTTTTTTTTGCCCTTCATAGTACTAAGAATGACTAGAAGATATAATAGTTTAAGGAAGCAAAGAAGAACGTAGAATAAAAACTTTATTTTAAAGAAAATAAGTTCGTCTTTATAAGTTAAATTATGCCCTTCTTCCATAGAAACAATGAGGTCATAAGTTACTGTAAATCTAGTGAGATAGAAATATCTATTCTAAAAACGTAAAGGAAAGTTGATTGTAGCATGAAAATTATAGATAATATATCACATCCTCTTACTAGTGTGAGAAAGCATTTGCTATAACATTCTACTAACTCGCTTTATATTCTATTAAAAAATCAAATCCCATTAGCTTGCTAGTCCAATGTTGTTGAGGAGAAGTGATTGTTTTTTAGCTTGCTAATCCAATGTTGTTGAGGAGATATGATTGTTTTTTTCTCCTACATAAATTTAAGGCTATAGTGATTAGTTTAATAAAAAATTTTCTAACCTAATAGGTATGACCTTCAATGATATAATTCTTTTGCTAAACCAATTAGCTCTTTTCCAAAAGTTGGCAAGTGTTGATTTCATTTAGGAAAAAGGTGGCTAAAAGTACAATTGAATGACCTTCTTATTAGTAAAGAGCCCCGATGCTCGAATCAAAGTATCACATTCGACTATAAAAGCCTTGATGATGTTAGGAAGAGCCAATGCTAAAGTTGTTGTAATTGTAAGTTTTAAAGCTTTACAAGCTTTTGAGGACTCCATATCTTAGGAAAAAGAAAATTTCATCAACATGACCATTAAAGAAGCCACATTGATCTTACAATTTTTAATAAGTTTCTTATGATAACCCATGAGACCGAAAAATTCCCGTAAAGTATGAATAGTATCTAGTTTTAATAATTGAATCATGGTTACAATTAAACAAAATTAAACAATCCAAATATGAAATTTGGGTTTGCTCAAACAAGCATTTAGACTTTTTTTATAAATATAGTTGTTTAAATAATAAGAAGAGAAGCTAAAGGTATTGAATGCATTATGCCTATGTACAATTATAGGCTAAAATGTCAAAAAAGATCAACATAAGCTTTCTTAAGCACTATTTGAATATATAATTCATGAGGCTTTAAAAGTGGATAGGATATTGGAGAGATCAAAATGTATGAAAAAAATTCAAAGTGGCTATGATGGGTATGAAAAGCTTTTTCTCCATATGCGTCTCCCTCATTCTAACTTCATGGTACTCAAAGAATAGGACCAACTTTGAGAAGCAATAAGACCTATGTAATTCTTCTAATAATTCATCAATCACTGGTATAGGAGATTCATCCTTCACTGTATGAAATTAAATACTCGATATTCAACACGTTCTTCATAAATTATCATCCTTCTTCGTCAAAAGAACATGAAAAATGAAAGGAGATTGACTAAGCTAAATAATTCTTTGTTTGAGCATCTCATTGTATTTCTTTCTATTTTATATTTTTGGATATATGGGTAATAGTAAGGGTGAAAACTATGAGACTCACTCCTAGATTTAGAGTTCTATGATAGTTACAATTTATGGGTGGCGACAAACCTTATAACATGCTAATATGAGTTAAAACTCATAAAGATTCTTTGGAGTTCTATCACCTCCATGATTTTAAGGAAGAATTGGATAAGGAAGCAATTATGTTGGTGGAGGAGTCCTTAATGACTTTCATCTCAACATTTTGATTTTGCTATTTAAGCCCCATCTTCATGTCAAAAAAATTGCAAAGAATAAGATTAAGCATTATAAGCAATTAACTTTTAAAACTACACCATATCTATTAAAAGGTAACATATACAGATAGAAAATTTAAGTCACTAACCTTATATGTAGCAAATGACATATGTTTAGCTAATATAATTTTTCTCTACATCCACCAATGCAGCATCCATAAAATTTTGAGTGTTTTCGAAGTCAATTAAAATTAGTAAAGGCTTACCATTGAAAGATCCTTCCACTTATATGGTCTAAGATACATGCATTCCCATTATAGTATAAAACAAAACTGTTGATTTTTTAATCTCTTTTTTCATCATCTCTACTTCGTTAATACATTCCAACTAGAATAATTTTCTGTACTGATGTCCCAATACTGCTCATTATAGTTGGAACATAAACATTTGGCATGCCTTTTTTTCGATCTCAGCTCAGTCTAGACTTTTCATATAAGGAGTCTATTGATTTCCCCTACCTTTTTGAAATTCCCCTCCTTTCAAATAGTCTAACCAAACTCATTGCGCTAGTAATATCTTGAGGATTCTATAGCTCTTCTTCTACAACAATGGCTTTCTTTAACCCAATAATGAAAATTTTGACCTTTTGTTTTTAAAACAAGTCCTAGACTTTACCTTTGATATTTGTCAATAGCAATAATTTTTTACAGTTTAAAAAGTTCTTATAGTTGGTTTTTACTAAGGGACAAACCATAAAATACAATTATTTTTAAAATTCTCCATATCATGAGAGGTTGGTTCCTCTTTAGCGTAATATATCATAGTTGGATATCGCCTTAAATGTGGAAGGAAGCTAGTTTAACTTTTTCTTGTTCTAAAGTTCAATGATGATGGAAGAAGTGTTCGCACTAGCTTGCTATCATAAGGAATCATTAGAGCTATAAAAATAGGAAAAATAAAGTTTGGATGACTTAGGAACTATATTTCTCCTCTCTTGATTTACAATTGTACGTTGTGGACATTGATGATTGTGATGATTTTCTCCTTCCTTATGGTTTGTAGCTAAATCATGAGAAAGTTGAGTTATTACCACATCTTGTTTAGAGTCACTAATTGTCCTTTCCTATCCTCTTTCTACTCTCCCTAGCTTGATCCACCTATTATGTAACCATAAAGGTTTCTAATTACGATTGTATGTTACATAGTTCTCTTGTGACTAGTTTCTCTAATACCAGATTGTTATAATCCCTATATTAACTTTTGATTATGGTACCTTATAAAATAATATTAGGTTAAAATTTTAGTATTTTTCTTCTGTTTTGACCTATTTTGGTAGGTTAAGAAGTAATGAATCATTAGAGAGATTGATCTATTAAAGAAAAGAATTATGGAAGTAAAATTATATTGACTTTATTTATAAGTTTGAAAAGGTTAAATAGACTGCTCTTGATAGCCTTAACAAACTCATTAACAACTTCCTAATAAAAGGTGATAAAATCTTAATTGAAAGATAAAAATATAAACAACTATTGTTTATTTAAATTCAAAATTAAAAAAGAAATCTCTAAGTTTTCTATCTTCCTCTTTTTTCTTATGAGTTAATCTCCTCTAAACTTGGATGATGAGACTACGTAAACAAATTTCCTTTATCTAACTACACTGTTTGTTGTTGTTAACTACCAACACATCCGTAGCCTACCCTTAACTTTTGATTAGCAAACTCCCTTCTAGCCTATTGGCTTTATAGCTTTTATTCAATTTTTTAGGCCACAGAAAGCTCTCCTTGTATAATCTTAATCTCCTTAATGCATCTAGATAGAAGTATGATATGTTAAGATCAATCAATATGAAAGTTATTTAATATAATATTACATTAACCCTAGTATAAGACATAAATTTAGAAGTTTAAGTACTAATAATTCTTTTAATTTAAAGAATAATTGTAATAAGATGAATTCCCAAGTACCTAATTGGTAAAGAACCTTTTTTGGACTTTTAAGCAAAGAGACTAAATTATAAGGGGCCATAATTTCAGTACAGTGGAAGATTTCATATTTAGAAGAGTTATCAGTTAATCCTAACATTCTTCTAAAATGATGAAGGCTATCAATGAAGACTTCCAATGACATTGATCAACATTCGGGAATAAGAGAACATTATTTGAGCAAAAAATAGAATAGGCTTACAAATTTGAAATTAGAGTATTTATAATGAAACTTGAAGCACGAGATCTCATAGATGACTTATTTAATCATGAGGTGAGCATTTCCATAACAAGAGCAAAGAGATAAGAGGCTAAATGATCTCCTGGTCTAATATATTTCTTACCTTTGAAGAGATGAGTAGATGAGTAAGTTAACTATTAACAAGAATTAAGTAAAAAAATAAAGATACAAACATACACCCATTGGACAAATTATAGAAAAAGACCAATGATCATTAATATGGAGGTAAAGAAGTGCTAAATAACAATGTCAAAAGCTTTCATGAAATTAACTTTCAACTAGCATCTTTCAATTCCGATAACCATATAACAATCCTTCCTTACTTTATTAAATAAAAATAATGCCATCCCTTATATTTTTTAGAAAGACAAATGCATCCTAGGAAGGGAAGATGAATGAAGGTAAATCTAATTTCATCCTAATTACAAGCAAATAAAAATAGTCTTATATAATATTGTAACATTAAGTAGACAAATTAAGCTATCTCAATGTATCTAGGATATGTTTTCTATGTAGAGAGATGCCAAAAACCACAAACACCTATTCTTTAGTTGTAAATTTTCCTTTTAGGTTTGGAACAGAATGCAAGCCTTATGCTATCTTGATATGTCTAGAAGGAGCTATGCTAAATTCATGAATTGGCTACAGTAAGACAAGTATAACTTAAAAGCAAACAAAGTGGTGTTTATGATAGTATCTGAGTCATGCGCCTATGAATCATGGAAAGAAAGAAACACGCAATGTTTCAAAGGATAAGAGAAATTTATGGAATAAATTATAATGTAGGCTATCTTGATATGTCTAGAAGTAGCTATGCTAAATTAATAAACTAGCTATAATCAGACAGGTATAGCTCAAAAACAAACAAATTGGTGCTTATGATAATATTTGAGCCATATGCCTACAAATACATAGGAATGACAAAAAGAGCCCAGCCCGATTGATCGAACCGTGGATCAAGGTCGAGCGGGCCACAGGCTGACCCATTCAAGTCCGTGGGCTGATCTAGTCAGGTCCGTGGCCTGATCATTTTGTCAAAAATGACATCATTTTTTACCTTTTCTTTAAATATATGGTAGGTCGGGTTGGCCTAGCCCTCTCGTGGCAAATTTGGGCCATGGCCGGTCAGCCTGTGGTTGGGCTGGTCTATCCCGGCCCTTCGAGCCACTGGCCATGGTGGGTCAGGGTTCCCTGGCCGGGCCCGACCCAACCTATTGACATCTTTATAGATGCATATTTGACTATATTTATAAACCTAGATTTGATGTATTTTGCTTGATATTTTGTAGTTTTATTGTAATTTTTGGTTCTGATTTTGCTTCAAGTACATTTATAGGTTATAATTGCCTTCATTGTCTAAAAGGAGAAGAATTCAGACGAAAATGAAGCATAAAATAGAGTTTTGAAGCATGTTAGAGATATACGGCCGTGTCTGTACCTGTGTAAGTCTTAAAGCCTATGTAAAATTACAAATTCTAGAGTTTATGAATATATACGGCCTCTCACATGCCCGTGTATCAAACCTTGTATCTTCCAAAAATCTTAAAATTTACTATAAAAAGACATGAACAGAGGCAAACTACAGGATCAGACATTTGGAGCATTCCAGACATAAAAAACTTACAGAAGGGATGATATTGGTTTAGAGACGTGATATGTGTGCTTTAGGATATATTTTATAGGTAATTGGCATGTATTTTTTAGCATAATTGTTGTTTATTGTTCTAGTTTAGGATTCATTTTGTATGTTTTCATTAAGTTTGATTTCTATCGTGTTCTTATGTATTGGATGCTAATTGAGGGTAAGAATTGCTTATTTTTGTGCAGGAAAGGAGAGGAAACAAGTTGGAGGAGGAACAAGAGAGTATAGAAGAGAAGACAAGAGAATTACATCTGGGATCAATTCCCAAGTTCATGGGAATTGGGCAAATTCCCACGGACGTGGGAAATCAAGACAGAATGTTTCTGCCTGTAATTGAAATTCGAGGCAATCTGCGAGGCTTCATTAAACATAATTTTTTGGACTATATAAAGACAATTAAGCCTCCATCTTCAAGGGAGACAACACCTATCTATAGAGAGACCATCCTTGGGTGAAGAACACATGTTTGGAACATCAAAGAAGGATTGAAAACAAGGATTATCATCAAGATTGGGAAAAATAGCACATCAACACCAAAATTAAAGATTTTGGCAAAGAAGAGAAGGAGTTTTCTTATTCACTTTCTATCATTTTAATCCCTTCCTTTCTTTGTAAAGATGGATTATTTAGATGTTGATAGTGTTATGGACACTATGTTAGGCTAATTTCATATTAGGGATTGCTTTTTCATTATTTTGTCAAAACTCACGTTTTATTGAATTGAATGAAGTGTCTTTGATAACTGTTGTTCTTAATTGTCGTCTTGCAACAAATCGAGAGAGCGAGTGAGATGAAAATCGTGTAGGATTGTACAACGAGAGTTGGAGACCTATATACTAGCAATTATTATGTTAATTGAATAATTAGAAGAGAGATCTCAATTAGTCAATTGATCATCCATAGGATAGTGTAATAATTAGTTTAATCGGTAGAGTCATTGGGTAGGTTGAGAGATAGTTCAATCGATTCCTGTAAATTCAATTAGGGAAAAATAGTTATACCTTGAGAGAGGATATTTAGTACATTCGGAAATCTAGGATGAGACACAATTCAATCAATGAAACATGAGGGAGACAGAATAAGGAAAAAATAATCTCTAGCATTTAGATCCTTGAATTCAAATTTTCTGCAGTTGCGGTATTGTCCATTTCTTACATTAGTCTTTTAATTTTAATTTAATCTTCTAGATTAATAGCATTGAACAATTTTATTTCTTAAACAAAGTCTTTTCTAAATTAAGTAGTGTCTGGGCATCAATCCCTGTGGGATCGATATCTGCTCTTTCTAACTACAAGTCACGACCCGTTCACTTGCAGTTTTTGAGCGTAAAATAAGTAGACAGGTTTTACAATCCATCAACAAGTTTTTGGTGCCGTTGTCGGGGATTGATTGTTTAGCATTTTGTTTAATTTAAAATACCTTGATTTAAGAATTTTGATACGTTACCTTGTGAACTTGCAGGTGCATGAACATAAGGAACACACGGAGGACAAAAGAAATTATTGAAGACGAATTCCCTGACATTAAGAAGCACGAAAGAGACATAAGAAGGGCAAAGTGCTTAAATTTCTCAAATCAAATATGGCTAAAGAAGGAGAGCAAGGAGGACTAGAAAGAACACTCATGGATTTCATAAGGCCAGGGTTTAGTCCTCAAGGAGTGGCGAGGCCGGTAGTTCAAGCAAATAACTTTGAGATAAAGCCAGCGCTATTTAACATTCTTCAAAACAGTGTACAATTCTACAAGTTATCCAACGAGGATTCGAATGCCCATATTGCAAATTTTTTGGAGATCTGTGACACATTCAGATTTAACGAAATGTCTAACGATGCAGTGAAGTTACGACTATTTTCATTCACGTTGAAGGATCAGGCTAAAGCATGGTACAATTTTATAAATCCAGGCCAGATTACAACTTGGGAGCAGCTTGCTTAAGTATTCCTCACAAAATACTTTCCTTTAACAAGGAATATAAAGGAAATAACAAATTTTCAACAGAGCGATGGAGAATCTCTCTACGAAGTTTAGGAGTGATTTAAAGAACTTCACACGAGTTGCCTCATCATAACCTCTCGAATGAATTCCTACTTTAAACATTTTATAATGGAGTGAATCCGAGCACAAGGGGCACAATTGATGCAGCAACTAGAGGTTCATAATGAGGAAGACAATGGAAGCAGCCTATGATTTGTTGGAGAAGATGGTAAGCAACAGCTACATGTAGTCGAGTGAGAGAAGTAGATAAGGATAGAAGGAAGAAAAAGGTATGATACCTATTAACTCAGTTACTACCTTGCAGGCTCAAATTACAGCCTTAACGAAGCAGCTAAACAATATGCAAGGGGCGTCCACCTCAGCAGTTAAGGCAATGCAAGCAGAATGTGAACTGTGTGGGGAGAACAACCATAGCTCAACAGACTATTTCTTATTAGAAATTAGTGGGACTGAATAGGTAAGTTATCTAGGCCAGCCATAGTGAGGTAATAACCTATACTCGAACACATATAATTTGGGTTGGAAAAACCACTCAAAATTTTCTTGGAATAATAATAATACAGGTGGCCAGCAAAGATCACAAGGACTGCCGGGATTCTAGCAAGATTGAATCAGATCATTGGAAAGTAAAATGGACAAATTTATGGAAATGTTTGATTCCAAATTGGCAACTCAAGAGGAGAATCATAAAAGGATGCATGCAAGACAAGAGAAGAATCACAAGAGGATGGAGGAAACTTTTAATCAAATCGTGAAGAACCATGCCTCATTGATTCATAACTTGGAGGTGCAGGTAGGTTAACTTACTGATGCTTTATTTTCTCGAAGTACAGATATCTTATTAAGCAATACTACGATCATCCCAAAGGAGCAACTCAAAGCTATTACACTTCAAAGTAGAAAGCAAATGGATGAGCCAAACGTATGAAAAGATAACCAAGAAAAAGAGAAAAGTAAAGAGATTAAAGAAAAAGAAGAAGAAGAAGGGAAGTCCTATATACTACCACCACCATATAAACCTAAACTCCCGTATCCATAGATAGTAAAACAACATCAAGTGGACGCTCAGTTTTCCAAGTTTTTGAAGAAGTTACAAAATAATTTGTCATTAGTAGAAGCTTTGGAGTACATGCCTAAGTATGAAAATTTTTTGAAGGATATACTCACGCACAAACGTACTTGGGAAGACAATCAGATAGTTACTTTGAAAGAGAACTATAGTTCTATTATTTCAAGTCAGATGTCCTCAAAATTGCAGGATCCAGGGAGCTTTACTATTCTATGTATTGTAGAGAGTTTGAATTTTCCAAATGTTTATGCAATTTAGGTGCAAGTATTAACTTGATGCCTTTGGCTATTTTTATGAAACTGGGATTATGAGAGGTTAAACCAACTTTGATGTTGATTCAACTTGAAGATCAATCAATCAAAAAATCATTTGGAGTTATGAAAGACGTATTGGTAAAAGTGGATAAGTTTATAATTCCTGTTGATTTTGTTATGTTAGATTTTGAAGCTAATAAGAATTGTCCATTGATTCTGAGTAGGCCCTTTATGAATACTGGTAGGGCATTAGTTGATGTGCATGAAGGGAAACTTGTATTAAGAATTGGTGATGAACAGG
>JAOTAY010000006.1:19532671-19547442 GCA_025629805.1 Erythroxylum baracoense
ACTCAACCTCACTTCCCGTGAAAGAATTTCACACCCAATAACACGACCGACTCGTGTTAACCTCAACAGAGGATTTTTCTCCTTCCTACTTTTACTCAACGTAATAAAAAAAATTATCTCAAGTAATTAACCAACAGAAAATAAAATACCAAATTACTTGAGATCAACAAAGAAAAACTTCCCTGCTAATTTTTCTTTCCAAGTGACATGAAGCTGAATTTCCAAGTCTGAAGTGAGAGCACTCACGATCAGCCCACACAATAGCAAAACAGTCACACCTGGGACAAACTTCACAAGAAAAACGACAACTCCAAATGACCTTCAAATCTGAAAATCACACACACCCAAAACGTCACCAGCGTTGCGCCACCTTTTTCACCCAAAAGAATCAACACGTACACCCCTAAGAGAGAAACATGAAGTTTGCCACCAGCGTCAATCAACACACCAAAAAACACGCAACCCAGAAATCTTCAAAATCAGAAAAACAAACACTCCCACGCTGTTACCCCTTCGTGACTCACTATTCCACTAAAACTCAACAACGCCTGATGGTCTCTTCACACATGTATCTGCAACACTGAAGACTTCTAAACCAACTAGGAGAATAATCTAATCCTTCATGAGAAAAACAACATACACGTGGCTTCAATCAAGAGGACTTCCACACCAACTACAAGAGGACTTCCACACCAACTAGGAAAATAATACGCAGATTTTTTGTATCCATTTAAACCACAATCATCTTAATAAACAATCCCACTTAAATCTGAATTCAAGATAAACAATCCCACTTAAATCTGAATTCAAGTGTTCCATTTTAGTTCCAACACTTGAATAATGTATGTCCAATTAAAACAAATAAAATGCCAAAACAAAAAGATATATATATAATATATCCTAACGGTAAGAAACATTCATGTCATACGTATATATTTTATTCGCCAATAACATTGGCAGAAACGGAACTAGTTGACTTCCGATACAAGGAAGCCATAGAAAAAGTTGAAAAAGAGAAGACGTAATGGAAAACGAAGACAGCTAAGCTTAATTTTGGTCAATGTCGCACCATAGGATGGGTCGTTAACTCTGAGGGGCGGGCTCAGTTGGAAGGAAACCACTGGAGCTCTATGCCATATTTCCATGCATTAACGGGGTCACCCGGCCTCACGTCAACTACAGAAGTGTAAGCAGTGCAGCCTCCAATCCTGACCCTGATCCGATGAGATGTCATAGACGAGTCCTTGAGGAAATGACAGCAGAGAGTGTCTCTGCATCCACTTGCTGCATCAATCTCCTCAAATTGCCTACACAGGCTGGTGGAAGAACAGTTCAATGGTGACAAGAGAATTATATCCGAACAGTTAAATAACATGACTGTGTTACGAGTAGATATGTTAAATGGCAAGTTTTCGTCAAGCTTAAGGCCTCCTAATCCAAGATCAGAAGAATAGCAAGTATGTTCCTGAAAGAGTGGAGGGCTTATAACAAGGCTGTTTGTCCGAGGATTAATGGTGAGGATCTTATAGTAAAACCCTTGAGCTGACAAGAACTCTAAAGTATCATTGTTACAGTAGATTCTATACCTAGGGTCTCCACAGTTGTCACCAGTGCTAAGTGGGTACGGGACTGCCACCCTTCCACATTGCGGGCAAACACCAAGGCCCGACACTTGGGTTGTTGCTAAAGTGAGAGCACAGAGTGTTACTACAAGCAACATCTTCACTTTAGCCCCTTGTTGTTTAAAGTTTAGACACCATAGAAGCAATGAAAGCGCAAGAGCTAAGACCTCTTTTTATACATAATTATCAAATCTTAACTTTGTTGATAACACGTGTCAATGCCTTTTGTGGGGGCGACATCAAACATTTCTTTTATTAACTAAAGGAGCTTTTAAATAATCAAAACAATTTACATGACCTCCATTGATTTTGACGCTGATTAGCCAAATTTAGAAGGCACCTACCAACCAATGGAATCTGAGGCTATATCATAAATCACACAACATTTCTCAAGGTAAAGAAGGTTTTTAGCTATTTTTATCCTATTCTGGTGAAATGGGAATTAGCGTAAGCTTGTTATTAGCCCATAAAGCATGTAAATGGATGAGTAAGAAAGATGTTGGCAACAGAATATTAGACATGAATGGCTTTTTGACAAATGGGCACATTAAATACCCAAAGTTAACATGAGTGCCCATTATGTACCAAGATTCCTTTTATAGTTGCCAATTGCCTTTTATAGTGAATTATACGTGCCAAGAAAAGAATGTATAGCTTTTTCAGCAATGAGGACCATTTTCCATTTTCCTTGTATAGTACTATTTGGGACCATTAAGTTTCAGAGTCTTGAAGATAGTGCCAGCCATCTTAATTTAAAAGCAATTAGGCCATCATGCAACAATCTGTTGACAAGTAAACACCTACTATGAAAATATCATCCACTACTGTCATAAAATAAGCTGAAGCTCTTAGTACTCGGATCAATAACGTGTCGATCTCTGATAACCTTGGCTATTTAAGACATAAAAATACCAAAAACTGTAGATCTTCATGGTTCCAGGAAAAGCAAACTAAACATTATTTGGAATGCAGCGATTTTGCTGGAACCATCATGGATGACATCTACTGAACATTTTCCCTGCATTGCAAGTCATCCAACCCAATCAAAGTCAGAACCCCTGCGATCGAATTGATTGACACCACACCATTCACCACGTCTCTTATTCACAAATGCTAAACATAAGAGACATGAGGAAAATGCTTATATTCACTGCGTTAAAAGTGCAGTTTTTGCATCCATGTAGCAAATATCAAACTGTTTACACAGCAAGTAGGCAGCACTCACCACTGAAAATGCTGATATTAAAGTTTTGATATATATTGTTAGAACAAAAACAACAAAATACCACCCAAGAAGGTGAAAATAGAGGTACTCAAGGTGTTAACGTAAAGTTCAACTGAAGTGGTCTGCAATGCTTCATTTAATATTTTGAATTCAAGCTATATTTCCTTCGCTGATAACAAGTGAGAGGACACCATAAAACAAGTCTTTAGAATAAAAGTGGAACGTCAATAACCGACTGGATGGTGAGTATAATCAAATTCAATCACATTGCTGGCTCGACTTGCCACCATGATTTTAACATCAAAGTGCACTAGTTACCTTTGTAATTGAATGAAAAGGAAAAGGAAAGGGAGACTGGGAAGCTTAGTTAAAAAGCAGGAAGAAAAAAGTAAATGTAATGGAACAATGAAGACTTGCCAGTACAAAATTTGAAGGTAAAAAGATATTGAATCCATGAAAGCAGCTTGTCCACACTGGTGAGACTAACTAGAACAATAATCTTACAAAAGTCAGGATATCCCCCTTGCTTGGAGACCCACTCGATTTTCAGGCAAACAATCCCTCTCCTGCAGGTAAATATGACTGAAGTTACAGGATTGAATAATGAAACTGAAAAGTTTACCACTTAGAAAAGCAAGAACTCAATTGGTTCTTGTCGAAGGAGTGTTAATCTGTCATAAATTACTACAAACAAAATTACCAAATAACCGATCATCTTTCATTTGAAGAAAAGCCAGGAAAGGATGAAAACTTACGCAGTTCGTCAAAAGAAAAATTGCTAACACTTTCGCCACTCTTTATGAGGCGAATCCTCCCTGCAGGGATTGAATCACGACACAACCAGAGCAAAGACACATACTCATTAGCACATAAATGTAATGGCAACTAATTTTCCTCTGTATTTAATAAACCAAATGTCACATGATTTGATCAACACACTGTTTCTGTGTTAACTGTGAAGCAACAAATTTCTTAGCAGTTAGGATTTTTAATAAACCAAATGTCACATGATTTGATCAACACACTGTTCCTGTGTTAACAGTGAAACAAGAAATTTCTTAACAATGAAGCAGAAATTTCTTAGCAGTTAGGTTATCGTTTTAACGTCCTTAACAGCCAATCTGTCTTTTTAACAATGCAAGAATACTACTAATGTACAGTCCATGGCCATGCAATATAGTTTAGTCCGCTTCATCAAATAAGAAGTTGTCACCTCACAGTTTCATTATAATAAACGAAGCATAAACATAAACTCATGCAACATGGACACAACAATGGAAGGAGCTAAATCCCTGAGTGAAGTGGATATCACTAGTACCAAAGGAAGAAGAAATATGATAATGATACATACCATCACGACGAACACAAATCTCTGGAATGTTTTTTACTTCACCACTTATGCTATCATTATAAACTCTTATTTCAATTTCTCCCTCAACATACACTGAAGAACTGCAAAAAGAGACCACCAATGAGACAAAACAATTTACAGGAAAAGAACAACTTCGATGCTTTCTTGAACATAACCAAAGAACAGCCAAAATCTCCATTTATTACACAAAAGATTGATATACAGACAAAAAAAGAAAATTTAGCTTCCTTATTTCCTGTGCTATATACTCCCTCTCATATGATTTGGAAACCTGGGCATTAGACTTTTGATGACCTATATGATTCCTCAGAGAATTAAATTCTAATTGGTTCCAAGCTCCTTGAAGCAAGAGTTTAATGCTGTTATGATTAAGAGACCACAGAAATAATTCTCCTTCATAATCAAGCTAACCGTGGGCTATACTGTGAAATTATGGTTTTCCAAAAGTTTATTTATATATATACTCTTTAGCAAGTTGTTGAACTGCATAAGCCCCGAGTAGTTCATTATGCACAGCAATCCGATGCCATTGAGCAGGTTTTGGTAAATCTTTGGCTCCTACAATTCTTTGGTCAAATAAGCCTCCTGTCCCTACTGTAAAGATGGTGACTGTCCGTCCATTCCTCAAGATCTTCTGTACAGGGGCTTGCCCAATTCTTCCACAGATTATAGCCTGTAAAAAATCACCGCAAATTGAAAGACTACCAGCGTATATCATAATCCAGCATCTGCACATTAAATCTGCGCGTGAGTAGGCGAATGTTTCCTAGCTTCAAGGCGATTTAAATATCAAGGTCTAAGATTCATCCCCTCTCATTTTGCTAAGAAAATAAAGAAATAAAGACATCACATCAAAAGAATTATTAAGATCAAAAACGCCCCTCCAGTTACTCAAGTCACAAAAGGCTATAGTAACATGATGATTGATGGCCGCTTCTTCATGACAACATGTGCATGATAAACAAGCTAATAAATGTCAAATAACAGCATAGTATGATTAAAAATTACGAAAAAAAACACATAATCACCAACACTTTATCTACTCAATCATTAATCTGCACAACTACCATTGGGCAATATAATACTAGTATGATTGGCAACAAGACAAGGACACTTCAAATCCTTCAAAACAAACACAAAAAGTAGAGGCATTTCATCGGCTCAAACCAAATGCACCTTTACAAACGTCCACGTACTTCTCAAAACTTAAATGAGCCACATATACCTTATGCACACCACGGAATCCCCAACCTTTTTTGGGGTCAACACTTTGGAGCTGTAAATCAGGCCTTCGGTTGAGAAAATCATCAACATCGTCATCCATTTCATCACTCTTACCGCCTTCTTCATTGTCACTATGAAACGAACCTGTGGTTGAGTACAACGACCTTAAGCTTCCTCGTACACCCATTCCTGTAATCACACACATCAAAAAAACAAAAAGCCCTCAAGATACAAGCGTTACACTCACCCATGTTGAATAAACCCAAATAATAGCTACCCTAATTCGAGTACCAAAAACTCACACTGTAACATTTAGGACAAAAATGCTTAACACATAAATTGATCGCGTATAGATTACCCAGTGATGCAGTGGGTGAGGTGGTGTAGGTGGAAATTGTCAACAACTTGGCAAATCTAACAGCTAATGAACTCATCTTTTTGGTTGATTCTTCAGTGACCAAGTAAAAATGCCAAATGACGATTTTCGAAGAAAGCAGTCAGAAAATTGAAATTCTAGGAAGAAGGGGACTAGTAGGGTTTTAGGCTTGCGGCTAGACTAATGATGTTAAATGGGGCCGAATAGAGTGTATTTGTAGTGAATTAGAGTGCGTCCAGGTCCATAATACATTTGTATTTATATTTCTTGTGCAAAAGAAATTATAGAGGAGATTGTTGTTGATAAGTGAATCAGTGAGAAGTGGTGGGGAAATGTATAAACTATTAAGAAATAGTGTAAATTTTTTTCAAATTATAAATAATGGTTGAATTATATGTGTTACTTTTTAAACTAAAATTTAAAATTATTTTAACCATCTACATGTAAATTCAATAACAATCTTCACTTTATATTAACTTTTTTTATATAGATAATGTGTTATATTTTCTTTTTTCTTTTATCTGGTTTTTTTAATTTCTTCTTATTTTTTTCTTTGTGGATACAATATGAGTTGTTTTTCTTCCCACTTTGAATCTTAGCATCTTAAATGTCTCTTTGTACAAACGAGCTAAGACTATTTTCATATTCTTCTCTTTTGTGATACTTCTTTAAAGAAATTTATCTACGAGAACTCTTTATTTTAAATTTGGTTTATCCAAACATAGTTAAAGATACAAATTTTAATTGGACTAAAGTTTGTTACACTTGGATCTAATTTTTCTTTCTAAATAAAGGAGTTCATAACCCTTTAAAAGGTTTGGATTGTATTATTACATTTTCCAAAAATATCTAAGTTCATTTTTTTTATAGTATCACATTGAATTTTAATATTTTCAAAATCGTATTGATATTTTCCAAATTCTAATAGTGTTAGATTTTTGTCAATTCTCAATAATCAAATAGATAAATAGTTAAATTAAAAGAGTTGCTCTCTCATATGAGCAGTAAACTTCTTTCAAACAGTAATGTTGCAGCAGATATCTTGGCAGGTTGGAAGCTCCCTTTAGGTACCCTTCTACTTTAGCAAGCTTCATGGTTACTTCCTGGGGAGGCTCTACTCTCTTAGAAGCAATGTTGAATCAATTTCCTATGTTACAAGAGTCATTAGTTGTCATAGAGCAAGGGATCTGCCCAAGAAAAATGTAGACAACTCGAGTGGTGTGGAGAAGTCTTGGAGGAAGGTTGCTTCTGCTGAACCTTCCATTGCTAAGCCTAGACACTTTTCTTCCACTTTGATAGATGGTGTAGTTTGCCCCCAGTTGAACTTCTTCAAGAAGGAAGATATGGAATAACACATTAGTTGGTCTTTTTATGAAGTAGAAACCAGCTTAACCATTCATGCAAATTTGGGTTCAAACAAGATGGGGTAGTAAGGGGTCAGAGAAAATTCTACTCACTGAGGAAGATACCTTTCTCTTCAAGTTTGTGGATGATGAAATCATGTGTAAAATTTTGGAAGCCGGCCCTTGGCACATGGGTGGACAACCTATTGCTTATTCAAAAATGGGTTCCTAGTCTAGAATTTGATTAAAAAAAAGCATTGAATCCATCCCATTGAGGATCAATTTACAAAACATTCTGCTAGAACATGAGTTAATGGATGGCTTAAGTTTTTTGAAAGTTCAATAGAAAAACCAGTGGCATTCGACTCAACCACTGTTAAGCTTAAGAAGGTGTGTTATGCTCGAGTTTGTATTGAGGTAAGCCACAAAAATCCACTTCTAGAAGTTCTTTTAGTTATGAAACTTAATGCAACCAATGAGCTAGTAAAGTCTGAAATTGAGTTATCATACAATTGGAAATCTTATAGGGAAGAAAATATGGAAACCAACATGGAAAAGGTTTACTATAGGGGGCTACAAAGAATTAATGGGGATAGACAAAGAAATTATCTATGAAGAGTATAATGCTACTTTAGAGGTGCAGGCTAGAAACTTTGATGCTAATCCAACTAGTAACTATGAAAGGGATAGAGGAAGCACAATTTATGAAAAGCAGAATGTTGAAATTCAGACTAAATAATGTGATATTACTCCAGCTAGTGATAAGGGAAAAGCATGTATGGAACAAGTTGAAGATGAAACATGAAGAAGAGTCTTCTCAGTAGTTTTTTTCTGAAGAAATACACTTGTTGAAGGCATAATTCACACTTATATCTGGAAGAAAATCAGAGAGGAAGAGAAGAAACCTAAAGGGGGTTGGTGAGTATCGTCTTTTTGTATATATACATATGATTTTTTTGGAATATTAGAGGTATTAATGAGCCTCCTAAAGGTTAAGCTATTAAAGATCTTTTATTAGAAAGAAAAACAGTTTTGATTGGACTTCTAGAAACAAGTATAAAAGCTCACAATCTCCACAAGGCTATGAAATGTTTAAGGAAAATTTAGAAGTATGAATCAAATCACGAATTCCATTATAATGGCAGGATTTTGTTAGCCTATAATACTTTGAAATTGTAGATCTCTGTGCTTAAAGCAACTTATCAACTCATCCACCTCAAGTGCAAAATTTTGGAAACATGAAATGAAATGGAGATTACTATCATATATGATGCTAATTTTGAATTTCAAGTGGTAAAGATATGGGAGGATCTTTTCTTGATTCATTCTTCTATGAATAAGCCATGGTTAATTGCAAGGGATCTAAATTTAATACTTCATTGATCAGAAGCTCAAGGTGATTGATCTAAGATATTTTGGATGTTTTTACATATGAAGTAATAAGCAACAAAGAAGATGCCTTATTTGAAAGAATCTGGACAGAATTATGGTTAATCACTTATGGATGAGCCAATTCCCCATCTCTTATGCCCACTTTAGATTCCCATTATATTCAAATCGCTACACTATAGAGGTGCTTAACCTCGCACTCTAATAACCCATAATTCTCCATTCAAATTCTTCATCTTCCTAGCTGACAATGATGGATTTATGGAGCTAGTTAATGATGTCTAGAATCTCATGATTGAGGGTTCTAAAGCTTTTCAACTAATAAGAAAGCCCTATATTCTTATAAACAAATTAAAGAGCTTCCATAAATCAAATCAGTCTATTTACAATATCAAGATGCTAGAAGTTAGAAAAGAATTTAGATATGCACAGGAGGATTGTTATAAACATCTAGACAACACTAATGTGAAGAACATTGAAACTATTAAGTTAGGGAAGTAAATGGAAGCACTTCGAGAGTAGGATTCTATTCTTAGTAGTCCTTCCTTAGCTTTATCTCAGGAGTCTCTAATGAGACTTTAGCAACCATTTGCCATGCAGAAGAATAAACAGTCCTTTTCAATCTTAACCCATGAAAGCATCAAGCCCTGATGGCTTTAGTGCCTTTTTTTTTCCAAAAAACTTAGTACATTATAAGTAAGCTTTTGGTGGAAACAGTTATCGACTTTTTGAATTCTAGAAATTATTCAATGCTATTCACACATGTTTGATTCCTAAACTTCCCAATGTAAATTGTCTTAATGACTTTTGACCAATCTCCTGTTACAACAACATTTATAAGGTGATTTAAAAGCTTCTTGCAAATAGACTTAAGGAGAACCTAAACTTGTTTATTCATAAATCTCAAAGAGCATTCATACCTAGCAAAAATATTTTTGATAACATTATATTAATGCAAGAATTGATGAGAGATTATAGCATTGGAAGACATATCAAAGGTTGTTCTATCAAAATTGATTTCTCTAAAGCTTGTGATAAACTTCAATGGAATTTCATTAATAATTGTTTGGAATGGTTCAAATTCCCCAATGATTTTATTAAATGGATATTTGCCTGCATATGATAAGATCTCTTCTTGATGTATTATTTGATATTATCTCCTTTGTTTTGAATTTATTTTTGTGCCTAAATATTAAAATTAATGTTTGTTTTGGTTTAGGAGATGAAGAGTAGAGATTGTATCAAACTAGGATATTATTGATGATAATTACAAAATTTTGGATGAAGTAGAAAGATTGCTGCAATGAATAAAATTGATCATTTGAAAAGTTGGAGTTTTATTGGAAGACTTCGCCTTATCCTTATCATGGAGGAATTTGAATTCGTTTTAGACAGACATCTTTACAAGTTAGAGTTAGATTAGAATTAGATTAGAAAACCCTATAAAAGGGATATTCCTCACAACAAAAAAAGGTTCTGTCTTCTTACGTTTTTCACAATTCTTTATCTTTCTTTTATTTTTGTTATTAGAGTAAAAGTCATGTGTGGCTAAACTCAATTATTTTCATTCAAGGAGATTTTAAAGTTTACTTGTAACCTTGTGAGGTTTTGTGTTCCAAGCTTTTATTCATGTTTTAATTCAAGTATTTCTAGTTTGAGTTCTTATATTTCATGAATGATTAATATTCGATTAATCTAACAATTTAGTTCTTACTATCTAGGAATTCAATGATCCGTAATTGTCATGAAAGATTAGTATAAGTAGAAAATAGGTTATTTATGAATTTGCATATATAACTTATGAAAAACAAGAAAACTAAGTTGAATAATTGCATCTATCTCAATTATTTAATTTAGGTTTTAGTCTTTTTCACGGAGCTTATTGCTATCATTTATTTGATATGGAATGCTATCACACCCAATCAATAGATGATAAGTTTTGGTTTGGATGCTGGGTTTGAACCAATTAATTAAGGAAAATTTGAGACTTATTACGACTATCCTAATATGTTTCGAACCAACTACTTGAATTGTGAAAATATTCTTTCTATACCAATGATCAATATTACAATTGGACGAGATCTTTTCCTTGAATCGGAGTTTGGTAATCTTGACTTTCTCATATTTAAATTCAGTTGAATTAATTTTTTTGAATTAATTTTAGTTAATTAGTTATTTAATCAAAACCCCATTTACTTTTATTAATTAAAATTAAGAAGCTAGTATTTAGTTCTCTAGGGATTCGACCTGGTTCTACGACTACTACAAAATTTTGTAGAATCGAAATTATTTTAGGGGCTTCGATAACCTGACCAAAATTTGACGCCATTGTTAGGGAAATATTTTAGTTTCTTTGCGTTTTTATTTTTAGAGTTATTGGTAACCTCTTGTCTTATATGACTCGTGCTTCTCAAATAGGTAAATTGTAATACAATCCAGAAATTGAGAAGACAACGCATCGTTTGAGAAAAGAGACTAAGCAAGGAAGCAATCATTCACCTCCAGATGTGAAAGTTGAAGTAAATCTAACAGTTGGTGAAGACTTTAATTTTTAAGAAGAGCAAGAAAAGACCACAAATCTCATCCCTAGAACATTACGGGAGTTAGCGGCACTGAATTTGAATCAATAACCCTTATGCATTCAATTTCCATATGTTGAGGTAGATTTTGAATTGAAAACTGGTTTGATTCACTTTCTACCTATTTTTCATGGTCTTGCAGGTGAAGATCCACATAATTACCTGAAGGAATTTCGTGTTGTTTGCTCTAGAATGAAGCCACAAGGGGGACAGAAGGAAAAATTAGTCTCAGGGCCTTTTTGTTTTCATTGAAAGATAAGGCAAATGATTGGCTATACTATCTTCCCCTGGCTTCGTGATAACGTGGAATAAGATAAAATGAATATTTCTAGAGAAGTTCTTTCCTGCATCAAGAGCAATGACTATCAGAAAGGAGATATGTGGAATAAGACAAATTACTAGAGAAACATTATATGAATATTGGGAAAGGTTTAAGGAGCTATGTGCTAGTTATCCACATCATTAGATTCCTGACCAACTCTTGATTCAATATATTTATGAAGGTCTATTGCCAATGGATTGAAGTATGGTCGATACAATAGTAGCGGAGCTCTGGTAAACAAAACACTTGAGGTAGCCAGATAGTTGATATCAATTATGGTCAAAAATTCTCAATAATTTAGGACAAGGATGGATGAAGCTATTAAGCTTATAAATGAGGTAAGTAACACGCATCTTCAGGATAAAATTTCTGATTAACCACTCTAGTTCATTAAATGGCTGTAAGTCAACTACAATCAGCAAGAGTGTGTGAAATATGCTCATTCTATGGATATCCTATAGATATGTGCCCTACATTGCAACAAGACTCTCTTCAAGAAGCTAACATAATAGGGGGCTTTTATGGTCAACCTCAACGAAAGTATAACCCTTATTCCAATTACTACAATCCAAGATAGAGGAATCATCCAAATTTGACCTATGGAAATTAAGGAAGTCAACAACGATATCAACCTCACGTTTGTAAACAACCTCAAGCTCTTACATATGCTTAACCTCAATCTTCAAATTCAGGTATGTCTTTAAATAAAATTGTTAAGGCACTTGCTAATAATACTCAACAATTTCAACAGGAAACAAGGGAAAGCCTTTACAATTTAGGAACTCAGATCACTCAATTACCACCTCAGTGAGTAAATTGAAAGCACAAACATTAGGAAAATTACCTTCTCAAGTGGTGGTGAATCTTAATGAGAATGTGAGTGCAATGACTTTGAGAAGTGGTAAGAAAATTCAATGTGAAACTTATTTACCAACGGAGATAGAAAAGCACGATGATGGAAAAAAGAAGTACGAACTTCCAACTCAAGAATCAATAAAGGAAAAAAAAGATTCATCTTCATCAATATCAATTGATGCACATTTACCTCCTTTTTCCTAGCAAGTTGGCTAAACCAAAAGATGATGGATATAAAAGAGAGATCTTAGAAATTTTTAAAAAGGTGAAAATCAATATATCACTTCTGGAAGCCATCAAGCAAGTTCTTAAATATGCAAAATTCTTAAAGGAGTTGAGCACAAATAAAAGGAAGCTGAAGGATAAGGAGAGAATAATTTTGGGTAATAATGTATCAGCTGTGATAAACAGGAAATTATTGGAAAAATGCAAAGATCCAGGTATGTTTACACTTTTATGTGTTATTGGTAATAGAAAAATTGAGCGTGCCATGATAGATTTAGGTGCATCTGTTAATGTCATGCCATACTCAATTTGTTGAGCTTTAAATCTGAATTCTTTGCAAGAAACTAATGTAATTATCCAACTAGCTGATCATTTGTATATGCGTTCTAGTAGAATTATTGAGGATGTTTTAGTCCAAGTTAATAGTTTGGTATTTCCAGTGGATTTTTACATCTTGAAAATGGATAGAGATAATGTTGAAAATTCAACTTTAATTTTGTTGGGTAGGTCATTTATGAAGACGGCTAAGACAATAATCGATATGCGCGAGGGTACTCTTTCTATAGAGTTTGATGGAGAACTAGTAAAGTTCAATATTTCTGAAGCAATGAAGTACCCAAATGATTTTCAATCCGCTTATCATAAAGATATTATAGATTCATTTATGCAGGGTATGTTTAAAGAAGAGAGTGTTGAAGATAAGTTGGAGTGTAAGGTTAAATCAGAAGTGAATGAGCAAATTTATGAAACTTGTAAAGTTTTAGAATCATTGTCAGCAATGCTAATAGATTCAGAAACTTTAAATGATGAACTTACTATAGCTCATAAGAAAATCTTACCTTCTATTTTGTAGGCTTTGAAGATAGAATTAAAGGTGTTACCTGACCGCCTATTTCTATTTAGGTGATGAAAAGTCATTACCCACAATCATTTCAAAAAGGTTGACTAAAGAGCAAGAGGAAGGGCTATTGTTACTACTTAAGGGTACAAAACTGCAATTACATAGAAGTTGCAGAGGAAAAAGTCATGTCGAGCATAATGACGTTAAACAATTGCGCTTTTTGGGAGGCAACCTAAAATATGATAGTTTTATTTTGTTTTGTTTTAGTTTTTTCTTTAGTGCATTTGTTTGTTTTTGAAACATAAATTTATTGGCTTAAAGGGAAAAGAGGGCCTTAAATTTTCAGACTACTAAATATCATAAGGCGAGATCTCGCCTTATGGAATTTAGTGTTCTAGAATGAAGACCCTAAAATTTCATACTACTAAATCTCATAAGGCGAGATCTCGCTTTATGCCATTTAGTGTTCTGGATTGATACTCCATCATCCCATTTCAAATTGTATAAAAAATTAAAAAATTGAAAAATATTTTGCCTTTTATTTTATTATTTCTCTTTTTACTTTATTATTATTTATTTTAAAAAAACCCACTATCCTAATCTATTGTTTCTTCTTTACAGGAACATTCAAAGACATAATTAAACATCAACCATCTTCTTCAACCCCACGCAGTGCACTCCACCAGCCAAACCAGTGACACTCCAATCAGTCCTCCCTTCACACAGAACCCACACCACATCTAGCCACTCAAGCAACAACGTTGCGTCTCTAGTCCACACCAAGCAACTTCAAATCTTCAACCTCACTTGTAGTACCCGGACCACCAACGGACATCACACTAGCAGCAGTGGCAATCCAAACACCAACGCACCTTTATTAGTAGGAACTCCACCAAGGCCACGCATAAGACACCTAGCGTAGATCCTACACAGCACCAACCCAAGCACCAGTAGCCACGCAAACCAGTCAACTCCCAATTATCCACGTTCAGCCTATACAGACGTAACATACTAGCTGTCCCCTTTAAACCCAGTAGCCATCCTCTTAAGCCACACTCGCCACTCACTACAACATAACTCATGCACCAGTACCAACCATCCACATTCAACCAACGCCCCACTATATTCTTTTCTTTTATTATTATTACAAGTTTTCAATTACTTCTTTCTTTTCAATTTTTTTATTAATTGCTTTTAGTTGCTTTTCCTTTTAGTTCATTTTAATTATTATTCAGTTGTTTCTACTATTTTTAAAGGTAATTTTTGTGTCTCTTGTTTAGTGTAATGGGGCGTTCTAAGGCTATTACCAAGATCGCAACTATAACATCCCCTCACCTATGGGAAGGGCATTTTAGTCATTTTGAATGGGTTAGAATAATTGAAAGTGTTTCTGATATA
>JAOTAY010000006.1:19560541-19578160 GCA_025629805.1 Erythroxylum baracoense
CATAACTTTTCACACACTCATTAAAATACGAAACTTCCTTCACCAAAGTTGTAGCTGACTTCTTGCTCTACAATTTTGCCTTTAGAACCATCCCCAAATTCCTTGTAGTTTGTCCGTAAAATACAATACAAGCTGCTGCTAATTCTTAATCCGAGAATCACAAACCTAGACCAAACGTTCACTTATCATCACCACCCCACATTCTGACCACCAAAACGACCACACGCCATCACTAAGTTTTGATAACTGGGTTATAAACACAAAAAACAACAAAACACAATTATAAGGGAGGCTACAAGGTAATTTAGAAACAACAACATTTAGAAGGAAAGAAAGTGATATTATAGTTAAATTATATTTTTGTTTATAATTGTGTAAAACATTGCTTTTGGAAATGGAGAAAACCTAGTGATTATTATTCTTCCCGTCATCCTTTGTTTTGTTAAAGTGAAAACTTAAATCTCTTCATTTTCATCAATCCAAGCCTCCACAGACCACACTTTTTGACTTTGATAAAAACTAGACAAGAAACACACACTGCACCACTTTAGCTTTTGTTTACTCGTAAGAATTTTGAGTTAAAAATGTCCCTTTTACCTATAGTATTTATTTTAAATGTATTTGGCACGCATCAAACTAGCCATCTACTAAAAAAGATCATCAATTTCTTAAACACGAGGAACTAAATCTCCAAGCACATTTTTTAAGTGTAAAAAAAATTATAGTTTTGCTCATTTTCTCTTAATTTTTTGTTGATAAAAAAGCATTTTGTTGTGATATTTAATAAGTAAGAGTATTTAAGGTAATATCAAAATCAAAGTCAAATCATTTCAATTAAGACTTCAATATTCTAAACATTAATGACAATAGACTAAAATTTGTTTCCTATTCTTGCGATAAAACAAAATACCAAATTATGTGTTTGTTGAGTCTCATTTAAAACTTTTGACTTAATACAAATTTGAATATAAACCTTAAAAAAATGAGTTAAAAAGTTGCATCTAGATAATTGTAAGTTACATCAAAATAGAGACTAAAAAGTTGCATTTGAATAGGAATTACATGCGACTAAAAAGTTACGTCTGGTTAATTGAAAAATGTGTCAAACAAATATTTGTGACTGAAAAGTTGTATACAAATGGCTTAAAATTGCATCAAAGGAATACATATAATTGAAAGTTACATCTTAATAACTGGAAGTTGTATCGAAACATGACCTCTAATTGAAAAATTGCATCTTGATGGTTGAATGCCGCATTAAACTAATACTTCTGACAAAATTGCACCTTGACGATCGAAAATTATATTGAAGCAACACTTGTGACTAAAAAAATTATATAATCCTATATCAAACAAATTAGAATTGAATCTCAAGATAGCATCGGCCGACTGATGAACGTTTGACATCTCATGCTCTTCTTTAAATTTAAGGGCTATAAACCATTATTAAGTAGGTCACTGTTAACTGGACAAAATATTCAATCGTCACATAAAATTTTAAAATCAGTATACATTTCATTCAATAGGCACGACCCAGCATAACATATCTGAACATGTGATGCCCAATTTTGCCCCACTAAAAATGATCAAAATAAGTGCCTATTTAGATGAGCTTATACTAGTAGAACTTTAGCTTTTGTCAGTAGAGCTTTTTTTGAAAAGCTTCAAATTTAAACTTCTTTAAAAATTGTATTTTAACTTCTAAAAAAGTCATTTCTATTAAAAAAGTTCTTTTAAATTTTTCCAGTCAAACACTTATTTTTATTAAAAATAACTTTTGCGATAAAAAAGGTACTTTTTTTACTCTCCAAAAACTGAACCACATAGACACTAAGCTTAAAACTACAAAAATGAAATTATATAATGGCCGGTTAGTTTATTAGCTTGCGTACCAAAAGATATCTTCAACGTTGCAAGTTCTCTACAAGCACATTAAAATTGTTTAAAACATTTTAAAGAGTTGGGATATTTCTCCAAGTTCATTACATTTAGGTTCTCGCCGAAATCCGTAAAGTAGCCGGACAAGCATATAACTAATGTTCTTTTTTAAGTTCTCAAAATTGCAATATAATTATTTTAGCTCAAGGCTCGCCACAAAATTTAACCAGTCTACTGCAAAGGCCATCCGTTTTGACATGCATGAAATAGAAATGCCAGAATTCTATTGACCTCAATTCCATGGTCACTCAGCGTTCACGAGGCCTAGATGAGGACCAAGTGGACCTTGAGCCACCACTGTAATCTCCAGCGGCTTGTCTGGGCCCAGCACGGCTCCAAGAATCTGAAAACTGCTTGGGGCCACTACGGCTCCAAGAATCTGAATCATGAGGGGCCTGCCTGCTCCCTGCACCCCAACGATCAGAATCTGCAGGGGCCTGCCCTGAGCTTTCTGCTCTTCGGTATTTAGGCAGTACATATTTGCCAGGGGTAGGTGCACCAGTTGCAGCAGCACCCACAGGCTCCGGCCGGGATCCAGCAGGAAGCTCAGAAGGCCTAGAAAGCCCATCAGTTGATCTCCCTAAGAGAGCTTCTCTCCTCAGCCTTTCTTTTTCCTCGAGTTCCCGCTCTCTTTGTCTCTGCTTCTCAGCAATCTCATCCAATTTTGCCTGGCGTTCAGCCTCTTCTCTCCTTCGAGACTCAGCCTCTGCATGTTTCCGAATATAAATGTGATAAAACCATAGGTAGATGGAATTCACAAGCGAATTTGATAGTTCAACAAGGTATCCTATATATGTGATGTATAAAATTAGAGAAAACCAATTGAAGAGAATAAAAAAATTGGCAGCGTAACAACTGACAAAGAATTAATTGGGGGTGAACAGACACAGCAACACAAATCAAATGGTTGAAGACCCAAGACAATACGTGCAAACTGTAATCACCTTCTCTCTTCCTAGCTTCTTCCTCTTCACGAAGCTTCTTAAGTCTTTCTTCCTCGTGCATCACATAGAATATCTTCTTTCTCTGAGACCCTCTCTCTAGCTTCCTAGCATGAATCTTTTGGTTGATTCTCTGCTCCCTCTCCTCACTTCGCCGGTCAAATTCAGCTTCGCGACTTTTAATCACTTTAACCTGGAATTCTTCCTGTAAAACAAAAGGAAAATCAAATTCATTTAAAATGTCAAAGAGAAACCAACAAGATGAGAGATGTAAAGTAGCCCTCATAGATGGGCTTAATTTTCAGCCGTGCACAAAGTGAGCATTGAACACATACACATTAACTAATTTTGTGAGTGAAATATCTACTTGAAGACTACCTTATTCTTCAACATCCGAGACAATCTTCGTTTCTCCTTGAGGTCACCTTCATGGCGTTGTCTGCTCTGTTCAACATCTTGCTGCATTTTTGGTAGAAGTATGTTAAAAGTGCAAAACATATAAAAAGAGTCTCAACTCAACACTAACAAAACAGTCACTTGGTAACGAATAACCCAATTTTTACATGTATATTGCCAAATGCTACACATATATAATAACTTGAGAAGTACCTGTTGCTCACGTTCATGTAGCAGTTTCTCTTCCACCAATCTTCGTTGATAAGCAGCTTCAATTAACGAAGCTTCCTCTTCTCTTTTTGCCCTTTCCAGATAATCCATCGTTCTTGCCAGTTTCTGCAATTTTTTCTCCATTTCCTGTCTCTCCCTCAGCTGCTCACTCAAAGCCCTTTCCATTAAAGTTTGCTTTGTTACTTTCTCCTGTAAATCAATGGAAATACCAGAGTGAGGACAATTGTATACTTTATTGAAAAAAAACAAACTACCTCTAGCTTTAACTCACTCCTAAAATCGGTTTCTTTCCCTTCCTTTTACTATGTTTCTCAGCTTCCTCGAGTAGAGCCCGGGCTTCTTCAAGCTCCCTCTCCTCTATCTCCCGCAAAATCCTTTGATTCTTCCGTTGCTCATATTCAGCAGCAAGTCTCTTCTGCTCTGCCTCTTCTGTTATCTTTTGCAGCTTCAGCCTTCTAGATTCTTCCTCTCGTTCCTTAGAAAACCCCAAAATTTCAATTAAGGAGATCACATACAGAACATAACAATGGGCATATTGAAAAGTTCAGATTGGTATACAAGCAGTATACCTTTTCCAAAAGTTGGCGCTCTTGTTCTTCTTTTCTCTTTTCAATGATTGATTTTCGAGCTAGAAGCCTCTTGTGTTCATTCTCAACAATCTCCCCAAGACTAGGTAAAATGTCGCTTAGTTTTGATGATTTTTGTGCTGGAGGATATACCATAAATCTTGCCTTGCTAAGGGACTCAGCAAGATTAGTCAACTGATCTCGTAGATCATCACATTCAAGACCCTATGAAAGCCATCAAAACAGGGTTCAAACCTTTGTCTTTATTCACTACAGTGCAGGTTCCTAAAACACTATAATGCATTTATCTAAGCAACACTAGAAAAGTTTGCATACATGTTTACAGAAACAGAATCAATAAGAAAAACATCTGAGGACATAATCAATCACAAAAAAAAAATGTTCACGTATGTGAGCTGTGAGGCAACTCTGTCATCATCATACCAGTAATAGGGAAGAGGAACAGTATGAGAGAGGGGACCCATGCATCAAAAAGTTGTGTATAGTTAATGTAACATACCAAATTACCAAAAAATATGATGTTCTTCATGTGGTCAACTTTCATAGCCAAAAAACTATGTCTCACAGCATCAACAGAGATTTTCTCCACCATAGAAAAGTCAAAAAATGGGATCATCTGAGATAAGCGCCCAATAGTCATTGTTTGATAGACCTGAGAGACCTAGAATAGCAATGAAAAAATATGATCAAAAAGAAGGAATACAGTTGCAACAACAAGAAAGCCAGCAGAGAAGAAATACCAGGACCAATCATTTACCTGTTGAAGCAACCTCAGGGTTGCAAGCTTTTCAATAGCAGGAACATATTGTGAAAGTTGGACTTCAGGCACAGAAGAAGCTGAAGAAAGTTTTCCTCCAAGTTTTGAAATTTTTGACAACAAGGGCTCTATCTTTGCTGCCAGATCAAGAGGGAGAAACTCATGCTCCAAAAGATGATAGAGATCTTTAACCTCCTGAGTTGCACAGCTCATTACACCTTTGGAAACCTAAAAGTTAGATAATTCACAACAAATACATCAGATATCCACATTTGACACTATAAATTGTGACAGCCACAATGCAGGATATACTTGTTATACGGAAGTCAATCAAAAGGAAGCAATGCTACTCCAAATTATGTTGGACCTTGAGATACTTATTTTAAATCTGAACTATCTTCACTATTAAATTAATCAAACAGTAACAAGTTCTCGATTGGTGAGAATGTTTTTGCACTCATATATGTGCCATCTGTGCATCTGAACATATGACTTATCTACAGATGGATGTGCAATAACAACAAATTTGGACTTACCAATTCAGACAAAAGGGATGACCTTGAAAGCTGCAGATAATATCACCAGAATGAGAAACCAATCATTGATTATACAGTAAATGAATGAAAATGTGAAAAAATAAAAAGGCAAATATGATTTGTAATAATCATATACCAGTTCCCTATTCTCAGGCTTAGGGTCTAAATTGAAATCAATGAGATTAGCGATTCTCAAATTGCGTTCTTTCTCATTTTCAAGTTCCAGGTGGGATGCACCACGTTTATGCTCATAGGGTGCCACAGCTAGTGCAGCCAAAACAACAGATGAGGCTATCAACTGCAAATCCTTTTGGCTCAAGTTCTTATTGAAGCTTTTCTGAAGAGTAAAGAGCTTCATCCATGCATATGCATGATAAAGATGACTTGAGGAAATCCAGAAAACTTCTGTTAACTTGGCATAATAAACAACCATCAAGGATGGCTTAGGAGTTTTCTTAACCATGCACATTAAACCATGAATATCTTCAATGGACCGAAAAGCTTCCTGCATACAAGAATCAGGGAAGTCAAAGGCAATAACTTTAGCTTGAACCAATCATGGTAATCAATAGTCAATTTTGGTCAGACACCTAGACATATGACTAGTCTGCACATAAAAAAGTGTCATTCCCCATACCTGCCAAAGCTCAAGCTCAGTAGCAATTTTCAGCTGCTCAAATCGTGTATCAAGATACAGCTGCAAGCTTTCTGGGGATGACAGATCAGGTCTGTCCCTTTGGTCTCTATATTTGTTGAGATTTGCTAGGTGGTTCCTAATTATCTCACACAATCTCCGGAATTCTGTTGTTCGTTTGTACTGCTTGCAGAATTGAAAGGCTCGATGTGCTGTCATCTGTTGATAACATGTGTTCAGTCAATCTCTACTTCTGCTATCACGCACTAAGAGTGCTCAATTTGCACAATGCAAAGTAGATGGTTATAGTACTGGAACAGGATATCTAATGGCCTGCAAGAATTATCTACATCATGAAGGGAATGTCATTGAAGAGTTACCGCATATAGTGCTTCTAACTTTGAGTTGTTCCGCAATATTTCAAGCACAGTTCTATATGTCTCCCACAAAAACTTGAACCAAGGGGTTACAAGTTCACGATCAGACCTATCTTTACCCTTTTCTCCACTGACATAACTAAGCATCAGATCCTCTGGTCTTTTATCAGCTTCAAGATCATCAACATCAAGAGCTTCTTCCAGGGCTAGTGCCTGACTACGTGCCTGCTCAGCTTTCTCAGTGGAAAGATGCATGAAATGCTTGATGACCTCCTCCAAGGAACTAACATTAACTTGTTGACAGACAATACGGTATTGTATCAGCCCGTCTTTGGCAAACCTACCTTTCCTCATGTCAACACATAGCTCAACATACTTAAACATAATCCTCTCAAGCGTCTTTTGCCATGCCCGGTACCTCTTTGAGGTAATGAGATCATGAAGAGCTTGCAGGGCATCAAGTTTCTGCCCGACATTAATAAGCTCTGCAACCACACGTCATAAAGAAATACATCCAAATTGCACGAATCAAAAACAGTAAATAAGAATCTAAATAAGCAAAAAAGTTGTCCAATGACATTATCCAGCTGTTAACAAATAATCAGCCAAGGTTTTTAAATTATCCCAACAATTGAACGCAAAAAAATGAGAAAAGAAGGGCATCCTGAGTTAAATAACCAAAAGGGCAGATCCACTAAAAGATCGAGCTTCATGGTTAACAGAAAAATATAAGCAGTAAACATGGAAAAACAAGAACTAAAACTCAGATGCAAACTCACCTTCAGCCCTCTTCAGAGCGTTCTCTGGTTTAGCAAACGTCGCCATGCCCCCACCAAAAAATAAAAACGTTAAGCTGCTTAAAACAAATGAAGAATGAGTTCGAAGAGGAAAAGAATATCATAACAGTTACAAACGAAGAGATGTTACTGGAAACGGACAACACAAATTCGTAGCATTACCTGAAAGAGAGATCGATTTCCCTCGGGCTGTGTTTGTTTTAGGAGTGGCTGCCGAAGTAGGGATTTTTGTTTACAGTATTGTTAAAAGTGAGAATACAGCCCCTTTACGATTGGGATTACAATGAGGCCCGTATTTTCATTCGGGTCCAAACATTCCATCACTGGGTTTGGTCATGGTGTTGGAGTCAATTTTAAGGAAAGAAATCTGAAGGTTGTATAGATTTGAATTCACAACCTTTACACCAAATATAAGGGCGTGATTTAGATGTGTTAGCCAAAATTGTTGAGAACTTTTATAGTATTAAATGATTTGTATATTTTACGTAACTAATGGCTTTTGAATTTTTGTTTAGTGTCAATTTTTTTTATCACTAATATTATATAAATGTATATATATAACTTAAACTCACTACTTAAAATGTATAATTATTATTTTTATTTGTTTAGAAAGTTATTTTAGTACAAAGATAGAAAATATTTAAGATCCATTATATCTATAATAATTTAGTACAAATTACATTACTTAGATTTTATTCTTTTCTTGAAAAAGTATTTAGATTTTATTCTTATAATATTATAAGATTAGATATTTGTTAATAATTTTAGTATAAAATTCTTGGAATTGCTTGAAGGATTCAAGTTTTATATCAACCATATGTGTGTGTGATAAAATAACGATTTTACCATTTTAATTGAACATTTTATCATATTTTTTCTTAATTTATAATTTTACATGAAATGTCCCACATTCCATTGGTTTTGTAAAGTAGTTAATTCTCTCAGTTAAGTCATGAATTCCTAAAATATACTTGTAAGAGTAAACTATTAGTGATCTTTTAGCCTTGTTTCCTCTTTCTCCCTCGTTAATTATGGAATTATCATCTTCCTTATTCCCCCTTGTTTCTGCATCATCCTTCTCTTCATTGCTTTACCCCTTCAGGAGTTGTTTCTAATGGTTGCCCTTCCATTAGGTTCTTGCTGTTACCATTACCTTTTTCCAAAATGGTGTTTTAAAAAGCTTTTTATTATTACCCTTGCTTTTTCCCTTTTCCATCTCTGACTCGTTTATTGATAAATGCATATTTGTTATTTGACTATATTTATATAATCATATTTGATGTATTTTGCTTGATATTTTGTAGTTTTATTGTATATTTGGTACTTAATTTACTCTAAGTGTATTTATAGGTAAAAATTGTCTTCACAGACCAAAAGGAGAAGAATTTAGATAAAAACACAAGATAAAACGAAGTTTTGAAATAAATTAAAGATACATTGTTGTGTCTGTGCTCGTGTAAGTATCATAGCCCGTGCAAAATCACAAATTCTAGAGATTTTAGAATAATAAAGGCACCTTGGCAAGAATTATTTTTTGGTTCAAGGGGATTCTTCAATCTTAAAGCTAGGATCATTGTAATGACTTTGTAAACTAGGTTGTAACATAAGACGGGATGAAAGTCCTGTAAGCAAGAGAGGTAAAGAATGTTACATTAAATCCGTCGGGGCTAAGTTCCTTGTCTGATTTAAAACTATACATCACCATTTTAACTTTATATAGGGTGATTTGTTTGGTTAATAAAGAGCAAGATTCTTCATCCATTATAGAATCTATAAATTCTTTTGGTCCCTAAATTAAGGAGTTACAGTGAGAAGAAGTGCAGAAGCCTTTTATAATAGTTAAAGGACATGTGCTTCATGTCTATTTAATTGCTTTCAACATTGATGAGAACATTAATTCTATTGGAGTTCATATGAGCAAGCAGGGAGTTGAAGAAAAAAATAATATACACTGTCTTTAAGCCATTGGATTGTGGGCTTTTGCATATGGGAAGAGTTATGGTGTGTTAGGCTTTGAGCATAATTCTTGAGGGCCTGCTCCTCCTAGGTTTTGACTCTAGCACTATTAGGATTCTTATAGAGTTCAAATTAGCTAAAGATGAGAAATTCCTTATTTGATCTCAGATAGGTTGCAGTATCAGGATAGGCCTTTGTCTTGAGAGCTTTGCTTCCCTCTTTGATTACTTTGAGCTTAGACACAAGCTAAAAAGCTTTACAACTTGTGAAAGATTTATTGAAGCCTTTCCTAAAAGCTATATGGAAGCTATCTATCTGTAATAAAAAATTGTAAAACCATTAAGGAGCCTTTATGTGATTGATGGTTGTAATTCTCTTTATCTTAATAGTCAACTAATAAAAACACATCAGGGGACTAAATTGGGTAAAGCTAACTAAGAACTCGTTAAGCCACATGTTACTTACTAGAGCTTTGTCCAATTTTTTCCTCATAAATTCCTCTGAGGTACCTATTTATTTTCAGTTCTTCAACTTCATCAAGCTTAAGAGTACAATTTTAAGTATCTAACTAAAATCCGGTGCGATTGGTTGCCAGAAATTGGTCTTTACAAATTATTCGATGGATAGTTTCTTTAGAATCTTAGATTAGCTAAGTATATAATTGAAATGACAAAGTGCATGGATATATCTGTGATTGGCATTCTAAGTGAATTACCAGGTCAAAAACTAAATAACTCAAATACTTAAATACTTAAATACTTAAATGGGCAAAGCCTTGAATCCAACTATTACTCTCCCATTGTAGTGATGAGAATGGCTAGAAATGAAACACCAGTTCTTACTTAAAAAACTTAGCTCCTTTTTCACCTTGTTAGCCTTTAATTTTTTTTTCAAAAAGGCCAAATAGGATTGGCTTATTATCCAAAATATCATCCTTAACACCTTTTTTTCTTATGAGGACTATTGAGTCCTCTAGTGTTGCATACCAATATTGTCATGTCTGAGAGTTGAGAGAAAGTTCCTTACCCTTTTTCTTCCTATTGGACCTTTTACCTGCTTTAACTTTGGGAGACTTATGTTCTGTGGTATCTATATTAGTCGAGTTAGTAGTATCTAAGGATTCAAGTTTCTTCAAGATAAAGTAGAATAATTAGAGTAGCATATATGATATTAGGTTGAGTATTTCTTTCATCCTTTTCCTTGGGAGCAAGGCTTATAGTTTCCACTTCAGTGAAGTTTTCATTTTTAGGCATGCTAGGCTCTACTGAAAGCATAAGGTTATTATCCCCACTAGGTGACACTATAGTGTCATCATATTCAACCACCATTAACTCATTATAAGAACCAATTTTAAAAGTTGTACCTATGGGCTTCTGATTGATATTTTATATCAATATTTAAATTACTGCAAGTGCACAGTGCAACTATAGCTACCACAGGCAAGTACAAGTCAATCCTACGAAGATCATAAGTACTAGCAATTACGCTTTTTCTAACATCTAACCTATGAATTAGATTTTGGATTTTAATTAAAATTAAACTAAACAATTGAACCAAGATAAAAAATAACAATGAACTTAAGACAAAAGAAAATACTAAGAAGATGTCAATATCAAATAATAGTATCTAAGTAATGAATCTCCCTATGAATGTTAATTATTATTCCTTTATCATGAAATTATATTGTTGGTTATTAGACCGTGGAATTTCCTATCTTATGTTAATATCTTTCTCAAGATTATTAACAATTAATCCATCATTTGATTAACAGAAATCTTTATAGTTAAAAGCCCTAGGATTACGCTTTGAGACCTATGTGATTGAGCCTAAATTTTATGCTTATAAGAATTTATCAATGTTAAAATTATAAGTGCACAGTATAGTTGTAGCTATCATAAGCAAGTACAGGTCGATCCTCTGAGAACTGTAGGCACTAGTAATTACCATTTTTGTATTATCTAATCGTTGAATCAGATTATGAATTTAATTAAAAATTAAACTAAATAACTGAACTAAGATTGAAATAATAATGAACTTAAGACAAAGAAAAATACTTGGAAAAGTTGATATCAAATAAATAATAGCTAGGTGATGAATCCCCCCTAAGAATCCTTAAACATTGACCCTTTATCATGCAAGTATATTATTAATTATTATCGTGGAAACTCCTATCTTATGTTGATATCTTTCTCAAGACTACTAACAACTAATCCATCAGTTGGTTAACAGAAACATTTTAATTTAAATGCCTTAGGATTGCATTATCGATTCGTGAATTTCACTTTAGGTTTGACCCTAATCTAGAGGATTTATATCAACCTATCTCTAGGTTTATATGCAAATCCTTCCAATTATGGTAGATCTACATACAAGATGATTTCTCAATCTCAATCATATGAAATCAATATTGCGCTAATATTCTGGATAAATTAGAACAAGAATAAAATGTATAATTGAATTGTAATAAATCAATCCATATATTGCATTAGATAGAAGATCAAGTCATATTGTTATTTTTACTTAGGTTTCATCACACTTGGACATTAAACAAGTTTAGTTCCTAATCAAAGAAAACAAAATCAAAGATAAATATGTAGAAAAACTAATAAAAAATAAAGAAATCATAATTTTAAATCTCTATTTCGCTTTTATTGAATCTTCTTGTAAGTTTGGATTAGATGATGCTTTCAATCGGATCTATTGACATTATCTTTGTGTTCCTCATCCTTTAATTAGAACTGTGACCTCTCTAGGTGTTTTACTCCTTAAAATTACTTAATAACTCGTATCTTCTTATTTTGCCTCGGTTCACGTCCTTTTATAGTAAAAACTAGAATTTTTGGGATATACACGATCACTTACATGACTATGTAGGTGACCAAGTAGCTCTAAAATACCTAAAATTTTGACTTTACATGTTCACAGAGACTTACACGAGCATATACACTGCCATGTATCCCTAAGTTACTTCAATTCTTCATTTTATGTAATGATTTCATCCGAATTCTTCTCCTTTTGGTCCAAGAAGGCAATTATTACCTACAAATGCACTTGAAGTGAATTAAATATCAAATATACAATAAAGCTATAAAATATCAAACAAAACACATTAAATATGGGCTTATAATTATAATCAAATAAGAATTTATCAGCTTCCATTGTCTTGACTAAGTAGGTTTATCGGTATATGATAATTGGATCATAAAGTCTATCAACTCGTCTTTCTCTAATAATCGCTTAATAATTAAGGAAGAAGGAAGATCATTGTCTCTTAACACTTTGAAACATTTGCGAATGACCTTAAATTCTATGCTTATAATAATTTATCAATGTTAAAATTGCAAGTGCACGAGATAGTTGTAGCTAGCACAGGTAAGTATGAGTCAATCTTATAAGGACTGTAAATACTAATAATTACCATTTCCTATTATCTAAACATTAAATCAGATTATGGATTTAATTAAAAAGTAAACTAAATAAATAAACTATGATTGAAATAATAATGAACTTAAGACAAAGGAAAATAATTGGAAAGTTGATATCAAATAAATAGTACCTAAGTGATGAATCCCCTAAGAATCCTTAAATATTAATCCTTTACCATGCAGTTGTATTTTTGATTATTAGACCTTGGAAACTCCTATCTCATGTTAATATCTTTCTCAAGAATACTAAAAACTAACTCATCATTTTATTAATAAAAATCATTAAAGTTAAAACCCCTGGGATTGCATTATCGATTCATGAAATTCACTTTTAGGTTTGACCCTAATCCAGAGGATTTATGTCGACCTATCTCTAGGTTTGTTTGCAACTCCTTTCAATTATGATATATCTATTCATACAAGAGGATTTCTCAATCTCAATCGTATGAAATCAAATCATGAACTAATATTCAAATAATATTAGAACAAGAATATAACATATAATTGAATCTTAATAAATCAATCAATAAATTGAATTAAATAAAAGATCAAATCATATTGTTATCACAACTTAGGGTTCATCACACTTAGGCATTAAAAATTTAGTTCCTACTCATAGAAAACAAAATCAATGACAAACATGTAGAAGAACAACTAGAAAACAAAGAAATCATAATTGTGAATCTCCCTTTTTCTTCTAATAGATCTTCTTATAAGTTGGATTGCTTGTTGTTATCTTAGATCTTGTGACGTATTCTTTATGTTTTTCTCTTCTTTGATCAAAATTGTTGCCTCTCTATGTTCTTTATGATCGAAATTACTTCTAAGCTCGCCTCCTTTTGTTTTACCTTTGTTCACGTCCTTTTATAGTAAAAACTAGGGTATTTGGAATATACAATATCAATAAACATAGTCGTGTAAGTGACCATATATCTTAAAAAAGACCTGAATTTGTGATTTTACAATGGCACAGAGACTTACATGAGCAACATATATGGTCATGTATATCAACATACACGAGCATGTAACTTCACACGACCAGAAATAATATTATTCAAATCTCCTCATGTTTATAGAGACTTGCACAGTCATTGTACACGGTAGTGTAGGTCTTAGTTGCTTCAAATCTTTGTTCCACGTCACAATTTCATCCTAATTCTTCTCGTTTTGGTCCATAAAGGCAATCATCACCTAAAAATGGACTTGAAGCAAATTAAGTACCAAAAAACTACAAAACTATTAAATAATAAGCAAAACACATTAAATATGAGTATATAAGTATAGTCAAATAATCATTTATCAAACATCCCCACACTTTAGCTTTTACTTGTCCTCAAGCAAATCATAATCTAAATTATTAATCTTACAAACATCCACCCCTTATTAACCTCAACTTGTCCGTTCACACTCTAAATCATCATGCTATATAGATCAAATTAACATACAATAACCTTTATAAGTTAATATCAATAATAATTACATCAATAATCTTTTTGAATTCAAAAGCTCAAATCTTTACACCCTCATTAAGGTTTCACTTAATGCACTTAAGTGTTTACGATAAAAAGTATAAGAACTCTCACATCAATACACTATAGAATTCTTAACCATAAGCTTGCAATATTATCGAATTTCCACCATTTATAAGTAAACTAGAAACAAAAATCAGAAGGTCTTAATATAAGGTTTTAATGGGGTTTAGGTAAGGTGTGATAGGGATACCGAAAAGGGTGATAAAATTGAGAGAAATTTATAAGAAAAATTATAAAAAACTTATTATTCATAATATAGTGCTTTACATTATAAGTACATTGGTACCATAACTTAAACATTTTTTAGTTGATTAATAAAATTCATCATTTACAAACAATTAAAGAAATATTGGAACGTTTCAAATTTCAAGTCTTAAGAAATCAAATAATTGTAAATACTTTTAGGGTTCAAAACAATAAAAAGACTTCAAGAAAGATAAGGTAAAAGATAATAATAGGGTTATAATCAATAAAAAAAGGCTAAGGCTCAAAATTGGTTACTCTTAAGGGATAAAATATGGTAGGGTAATTTAAAAATAAAGCTAAACAAGTGTTATATCTAAATGTCTTTATCACTTCAATGCTTCTAATTTAGCAAATGTGGTCTCAATATGTATAATAATAGTAAGTTCTATAATTATCCAACTATGCATGATATCACACATGAAAGTATAAAAGAGCTCAAATATTAATGTATTTTTTCTTAAGCTTAAAAGCCTACAAAAATGGTCTTATGTGTGTAAATAATATGCAATTTTCATTCAAATTGACTATCTTAATGACAACCAAAAATATAACTTGTAAAAGTAAGTTTATTTTAACTTTCATCCTTTTGCATACTAATTCAATTCAATGGTTAATAATGATTTCAAGTATTTTGGACATATTTTAACTAATTTGGAATATCAATTAATAAGATTTAATGATAAGGATTACAATAAGCTTGAGAAAATTATAATCCCCTTCCCCACACTTAAAATTCTACATTGTCCCTATTGTATACAATATAAGCACAAAGAAATAAAAAGGAAGAAAGGATAAGAAATTGGTACTTCCCTGAGTAATAAGAATTTCATAATTCTAATTTTGTTGAGAGATCCATTAGATATTAGATACAAACATCCTTGTAAAATATAAATAGAAAGAGATAAAAAGATAAAAGAAAATAAAAATAACAATAAAGAAAGAAAATACGAAACATGAAAATAAAAATAACATGAAATAACATTGCACTAATGTTTAGACAAAAGAAAATAATAAAGGAAAGAAATTAAGAAAAATACAAATAATAAGAAAAAGAAAAGAAAAAACCAAATTGCCACATTCCTTAATCATGTCGTGACTGGTATGTCCATTGCTAGAGGGTACTTAGGTCGTAGAGCCTCAAAATGTGGAGGAGCTGATAAACCCCCTGCAAATGGTGGAGGTTGAAAAGTCACGCCCTGATGGCTCGCAATTTGCATCAATAGATCTCCTATCCATCTAGTTTAGGTCCTTATCTGCTCCATAATCTCTACCTACTATACTTGGATAGTCCGTTGAGTACCTATAAGCCGCCTTATGTGTCTTTCTAGTCGAGATAACTCCAGTTGGTCCCAGTGTGGTGTTCACATAATGAGTACCTCTATACAATTCGAGGATATGCAACCCCTCCCATTTGGGATGGCAGTGAATGCGACTGTGGTGGCTACACAGTCATGTAGGGCTCCTTCTTAGCTACTCTTGATGCTACTGGTTCATCAGGGACCCCAATCAAGTAGTAGATGTCACCTATAGGTCCCCTTCATCTACTCACCATGTGCATATGCATTATCACATCAAGGTTTAGTGTTGTCATGGTACCCACAAGTTGTATTGCTGGTAGTTTGTTAAATACCCCCATCTGCCATGTAAGCTTTATCTCATAAAGCCCTACAAAGATCATGTCAACCTTCTTCTATTCGCTCTGATGCTGGATAAATTGGGCTAATGCATGCTCCAAAGGTAAAACACATCTATATTTTTAATGATGCCATGGATGTCACCCTATCTGCTCAGCGTGTGACTCAGTACTCCATGTCTATATTTGAGCATAGGGTGTCATAGAGATGAGGCTTTGGATTTACTTAGGTCGTAGTCTCTGTCATTGCTGATCGTACTTAAGAATTGTTAAGAAGACATCCCATACGGAAGTCTATCCATAAGGCTAAGTAAGCTTACGTCCCCATGAACTCTTGGTTGTACAGCGCCATTGTGACGAAAAGCTATAAATAACTCATTCGGATCGTCTCCCCTAGCAGTCAGAACTAAATAATGTTCGTTTGGTCCCAGTAGGAAGGCTCCATGACCTCAAAAAATTAGGACCATGCTCTAAAGTCAATAAGGTCCCGTACTTGCTGGACCAAACCAACTTTCCCCAGTGCCTCCTGGTTAAAGCTACAATTTGTTAAAAAAGTCTTCTCCTTAAGCTACTGATACACCTTCTCATATGTTGCCCCACTAAAAAGTAGCATTGGAGGTTAATAGGGTGATTGGACTGTTTGAGCTCCTCTCGGGTCTCTAGATGACCCTTTTCTTTGTTGATGCTTTCTTGGTATTTCTTTTACGCATTGTGGTCCCGTTATTGTGCCTCAAATTTTAAATAAATGTGAGAATTTTGCATATAAATTACAAAAATACCCTTTCGCCACACTTATTTCTTATGCTCATTGTAACACCCCAATATCATAGGGCATATTCTCGAATTTATCGTCGGCATTTGAGAACATACTCTACGAGGGTGGCATGCTAGGACAATTAGTTAAACTTATTGCAAAAATTTTCACGCAGCATATGCTTTTTTAGAAAACAAAGAATCATTCTTGGCCCATTTTATTCAAAAACATTTTCAGTCGCAAGTGTTACAACAATTAACACATCATCATATATTCCAATAATCAACTAGGCCCAATACAAAACATTTCTAGTCATACAGTCATTACACTTTTCAATTCGCATAAATGCTGTACAATATTTGTGAAATACAATTTTAAAATACAAAAGAAAGGCTATAGACATATGCAGGTATAACTGATCTCTACCTCTAACTCTTATCTGAACGTAGTGGTTAGACTCCAGTTGGTTTAACAGGTAACTCCTCTAAGCCTGAAAAAAATATTGCAATTTTGAGGTGAGTTTTGTGAACTCAGTGGGTAAATCATCATCGATGAGCTCACCCATGTCAGGACATAAATATTAGAAGCAATAACCAAATTCACATGTATATCATGTTATTCAAAATCAGATCTTATTTAACACATCTTCTAGTTGTGTATATCATGTTATTCAAAATCATATCTTATTTAACACATCTTCTAGTTTTTGCTTTTCTTTCGAATAAAACTAAAAACTTGTTTGGTTGTTAATGTTAACGTAGTTATATTTTTATCATTAATAATAATTACATATTAGATAAATTTTAAAGATAAATTATTTTTAATTAAATAAATTTATTTAATCTCTTATATAATATTTATTAACAAATTATTAATAAA
>JAOTAY010000006.1:19578260-19607657 GCA_025629805.1 Erythroxylum baracoense
TATTTAATCTCTTATATAATATTTATTAACAAATTATTAATAAAATTATGTTATTTTAATAAAATAAATAATTTATAAATTAGAATTTTATTTATAAATCAATATCTATTAGAAATATATTTTCATTATTAAATCAAATTTTATTTGAATATTTATATATTTTAAATTTAATTATATTTGTTAATAATTATTAAATTTTAATTACATATAATTTAATTATAATATTAAATTAAATTATTTATTATTTTATTGATAATTAATTTTAATTTATTAAATATATAATCTTAAATTAAATTATTCATAATTTTTATTAAATAATTAAATAATATATATTTAAATGATAATAAATCAGATTATTGAAAAATAGAAATAAAAAGTAAAATTTTTTTATAATTTTCGTAATTTTTAAAAATTGAAAAAACAAAAAGTAAAAGTAAAAATTAAAAACTCAAACAAACAAATTTCTTTAACAAATTTCAAAACAAAAATAAAAAAATCAATAACAAAAATGTAAACAAACGCTTCTTACAAACACCGCGTTTTGTTTTGTTTTTCTTTCTAACTAACTTGAGAGCGAATATAATGTTTTGTTTTGTTTTTTTTTCTTTCCACACTTCAAAAAGCTCCAACAAATTGATTAACTAGACTAGACAAAAATTAACAAGAGAATTGGGTGAGAAGTACGTTAAGTGGCGCGTGAAACGACTGGGCTTGAGGGTAACCGTAGCCCATGTCGTTAGAAGAAAAGACAGACTCCTCCCGTCGCTCCCGTCGCAACGACCTATGCAAAGCGCGTGTAAGCATGAAAGTTGAAAAGAGGGTACTTAGACAGGTGTCATCTAGAAAAACAGCTAGTGCTAATGCTGCTAAGCCAGTGGAATAGGCCCCACAACTGATGAGACGCCTATCCACTTTGTGTACCCGGATAAAGCAAAGCATGGGATTCACGATGATAGATACTGACTGATTGGTATTTTAACGAGTTCGATAAAAAGTGATAGCCACGCAACGGTCCTGACAAGGATGATGGCATTTCCAGAAATCCTGAGTTAGTCCCTATAGTAGCTTAAAGGGTTTGGAGTACTGTTGCCGTTGGAGTATTTCAATTTTAGTGAATAAAATTTAATAAAATAAAGTAAGAATTAATTATCTAAAATAAGAATATGTTCTCAGGTTAAAGGAGATCAACAATATTGATAGTTTGATGAGCTAGCTTTGAGTTCAGATCCTCTGTTCTCTTTTTTTCTGTGTCTCCATCTATCTCAACTATTTAATAAGTAGGAGAGAGAAAAAAAATGAATGGTTAAGATGGATGGAGCACACGGGGCACAGGATCTAAACTCGTTAGCTTTAAGCAAACATCTCATTGGTTGGACCACCTTGGCTCTGTGGTCCCATCAACACCTGATTATCAGGAAAACCTGCTCTGATAGCTTTTATGAGATGAGGATTAGATTAGGGTTATAGGTGGTATAAAGTTCTGAAAAAACAAAATGTTCTATTTAATTATGAAATAAAGTGGATAGATTAGATTTGTGTCTTTACTCTTTATTTTCTTTGAAGTTAGAAGCACGACAGATTAAAAATAAAATTTAAATCTCAATGATTATAATAAAATACAAAATAGACTAATATTTTCAAGAATTCAAATTGAATTCTAACATTTAAAATTTTTTTAAAATAGACTCTAAATAAATAAAAATCTTATTGTTGTTAATTTCTTGTTAGTTAAATGTTATATTAATACTGATGTAATATTATTTTTTATTTTAATAGAAAATGAATTCCACTTCATGTGGCAAGTGAGATTCGGAAATGTATAAAGTAGACTCCACTGCCATAAGCTAATCGGAGATTCTAAAGATTGTAGATTGTTGTGGAGCGTAAGAATTTGAGGATATCCACTTTCTAGTTAATTGAAAATCCTAATTAAATGGTAATAGGGCTCACTTTTTGTTTAAAAAATAAAAATAATGTTACATTAGCATTGATATAACATTTAATTGATGGAAAGTTAATTTCATCAAAAATTTCATTTATTTATGGTCTATTCTGAAAGTTTTAAAAACGTTATTATTCAATTTAAATACTTCAAAATATTAGTATTCAAGTTGTATTATATCATCAACGATGAGGATTTAAATACAATTTTAGCTAAATAAGTTATAATTCTTAGTTGCATATTGCATCTAATTTCTACTACTACAACAAGAATAGGACTCTTACTAATTGGTGTTGTTGTTGCATCTCATTTCTATTATTTAATACATTACTTAATTTAGAAAATCCACTCTTAATTGACCATTTTCTTTAAGATTAAAGTAATTATACCTTCATCTCAATGCAACTAGAATATTCAATCTTTTGAATTAAATTGAAAGGTTATTGAAATTAGTTTCATCACTTAGATCACCCTTTTGAAGGTTATGTACCACTTTTTGTATATTTTTACATAAGAATTATAAGATTCAATAAATTTTAATAAACATATTTTAATGATTATTTAAATATTTTAAAGCATTTTTGAAAGATAAATTTAATACTTGATAATTTTAATAAAAATAAATTTAAAAATCATTTTCGAAAGATTTATTACCTTTGTATGTTTTATTAATAGATCAAATTTAATAACTATACGTATAAAATATTAATTTTATATCTTGAATAGTTTGTAAAAATAAATTTGAAATATTTTTAAAATGATATGTTACCTTTGTAGGTTTTATTAATAAATCAAATTTAGTAACTATTTATAATATATATGTGAAAATTCCCTTTTATATCTTAGTTAGTTTGTCAAAATTAAATTTGAAATATTTTAAATCATTTTTAAAATATCATTTTCAAAAGATATGTTACTTTTGCAGGTTTTATTAATAGATCAAATTTAACATCTCTCTCTCTCTCTCTCTCTATATATATATATATATATATATATAATTTCAATATTGAATTTAGTAAAGTAACTATAAAAATTGCAATACTATAAGCTAAATAAATTTGACTACAGTTACGAGCCATATGAAATTTTTGTAGCATTAGTTCATTGTTTAGGCATAAGATAATAATATTAACTTCTCTTTTCAAAATAACATATTTTATATGTCCTCATCATAAGATCATGTTACTTTTTGATATATACACATATGTTGTATCATAATTTCATTTTTAAAAATTGAAAGAAATTCATTAAAAGCTCAGTAAAGAGCATCGAATAGGAAAATGTACAATGACAAGGATCATGTTACAACACATTCTTTCTGGGCACTTAATACATTAAAAACAGTATAAGAAATAAGAAATAATTAAGAATCATTCCAAACTCCATCTTCTTCTCATTGAATCACTTATTCCTTCAAATTACGAACTGGTCATATTTATCAATTTTACAGTTCTTGAATAGCCTGTTGTTCCTTTCTCTCTAGATGGAATAGACTAAGCAAGTTAAACAAAACTTATACTTAGCTAGTCTCCTCTTATTCTTCTATAAAGCTTATCTGCCCAACCAAGAATATCTTTCCATTCTAGATATGGACAGTATATATCCATCATATGTTGCATCCTAACTCATACCACTTTAGTGTAGTCATATTGGAAAAACATATGGTTAATAGTTTCAAGATTAAGATTAAATAGTAAACAAATATGATCATTTAAACCAATCAACTTATCTTTTTTTTAATCTGTATCTTGCAGCTAGCTAAGTAACAAATGAGGGTTTAAGCATTAAAGCACACTTCCAAACTATGTTAACCCATTAAATTCTAGGTTGCTGGGCCTAATAGCTTTAAGACAGGAATGATCGGTGAATTCTCTACCTCTATTAAGTAACCAATGATTGCTATCACCTTTTTTAGGATTGGGAAGTAGTCAGGAAGATAAACTCGAATTCTATCACTGCCTCTGAAGCTAATGGACTAAGCATCTTAGTAAATAACATCCATAATTAGAGCTTGAATAGGAATTTCGACAATTAGAGGTGATAAATCATCCTTAAGAATTAGGGGGCCTTGCATTGACCAATTATCAAACTAAAACCTAAAGGTTTTTCCATTTCCAATATGTGTTCTAATTAGTGGATAGACTAAGTGCTTTTTATTCAACATTTGAATAAAGTACTAAGAGTTCTCTTTTCTCTCTTCAATCTGCCATAAACAAGAGTTCTTAAGTTAGTATTCATTTGTCCATTTAGAGGAAAGGGCCTCCTTATCAGTAAACAACCTCCATATTCTTTTTGCAACTAGAATTGATTGACTTTGCAACTAGAATTGATTGACTCATCTTCGTAGAAATGAACCCTAATCTACCTTCCTACTTTCTCTAGCAAAGCTGCTCCCACTTGATTTTTGCACCTTTAAAGTTATCAGCTTTTCTAGTCCATAAAAAGTTCTTAATAGATTTTTTCCGGCTCTTTGTTGATCTTCTGAGGAAGAAAAAGATGGGAGCTTTAGTGAGTGTGTAGGCTCCTCAATACAGAACAGATAAGTTAGAGCCTCCTTGCATAAGACAAAGACTTATTTTACTAGGCATTAATTCTTTTTTATTTATTTTTCCAAGCATTATTTTTTTATAGCTTTCCAGAAGAAGGAGACAATTATGATATCTTAGCTTCTTGGACTCCAAAGCATTTAAAAGGTAGGCATTAAGTATTCAAAACAGTCAATAACTTTTGTTAATCAACACTCAAACCTGGAATCCTGTAGAACTTCTCAAAATATTTATGCAAAATTACATCAACACTATATAACAAGATTGGGTCATCTGCAAAGCTTAAATGATTGAGCTTTAACACCTTACATTTGTGATGACACTTAAAATTGAGGCTTCTTAGAGTGTTCTTCATAATAAACCTAGTAAGGATCTCCAAAGAAATAGCAAACATGTATAGGGAAAGAGGATCCTTTTACCTTATCCCATTAGTTCCCTATATTTTTTTACATGGATTACCATTCATAAAAATGCTGAAAGAAGTAGTTCAGATACAAGAGTTGATCAAAGGGATAAACCTGCAAGGAAAACCAAAACATTCAAGGCTGTAAAGGATAAATTTACAATTGATTGTTTCAAATGCTTTGGAGAAGTCTACTTTGATTGCATAACTCTTGATGGATTTTTTAGTGTCATAATTTCTCAACAGCTCTTAAATCAATAAGATATTGATAGAGATAAATCTACTTAAGATCAAGGCACCCTGAGATTGGTGAATTAGAAACTTTTAAATACCGTCAGTCTTTATGCAAGTAACTTATAAAGTGTTTTATAAACTGTGTTGCAGTAAGAGATTGGGTGAAAATCCTTCAGATTGTTAACATTGGAGAGTTTTGTTCTAGATATGTGAGGGATTGAGTTCATTCACCATTTTTCTAGAAGACAAGAACTCCTAAATAACCTACACCAAAAGATCACCAGTAATGTCTTAAGTAGCCTGAAAGAATAAGGCATTGAAGCCATCTAAACTAGGAGCTTTTTTAGGTTTAAACTGAACTAACTATTCTTAATGTCTATATAAGTAGTAGGCTTCTCAATTTCCTCCCTCGTGTCCATATTAAGAGTGTTTGAAAGGCTTATCAATTTTACCAAATCATGTAGACTAAATAGGTCTTAATCATTGGAACCAAGGATTCTCTTGTAATATTTAATCGTCATTCCTTCTATTGAACTTGTTAAAATTCCTTCTAGTAAGTATTGAATTGTGATAAAACTTGGTATTGGAATCCACTTCCTTCAACTAGTTTAACTTGACTTTTTATAATAGAAGAGAATTATGATCTACAAAAGCCTTGTTATACACCTCTAGAGCCCTTAGTTCCTTTTACTTCTCTTCCAAGTTGTTAGGATCCTGGTAATAAAGCTCCTGCACTTTTTTAAGCTTCTCTTTTGTAACCTGCAGACTATGAGCAAAAGGGTGACCACTATCTTTAAAAAAAGCCCTCTACTTATCCTTTAAAAGTTTAAGTTTCCTTATAAGCTGATAAGACTTGCATCCTAGAAACTAGATATCCTAAACCTCTTTTAATATATCTAAGAACCCCTCTTTGTGAATTAGAAACCTGAAGAATTGAAGGGAGCATTGAAAGAGACTTGAACTATAGGATCAATAACCTCCATGTAAGAGTGATCAGAACACATTAGGGGACCAAAGTGAATTGGGACATAAACCTATCCATGCCTTATTAACCAAAACTCTATCAAGCTTTCGCCTAGTAAAGCACGTGCGTAGTTGTTTGTTATTCTAGGTAAAGTGATAGCCACATATTTTAAGTTAAACACTTCCAACATGCTTGAAGTGACCCCTAACTCTTTGCCTAAAGTTTTAAAAGTAACCCTATCTCCTTGAACTTTAAAGGAATAAAGTAGACAATTAAAATCACAAGAAATAATCTAAGGAATAGCTATTGAAGATTGAATGGTAGTAAGATCATCCTATATCTTGTCTTTTTGTAAAGAAAAATTTAAAGCATAAATGATAGACAATTCAAAGGAGACTGAGGAATCCACCCTCTTATACACCAAATGGATAAATTGATTTGAGCTATTTCAAGCTATAACATGAAACTTGTCCTTATTGTAAGCATAAACATTATGCATGTTCATGATTGGATCCCAAGATCCAGTTAGATCTTAAAAACTTAATAGAATCTTGAAACTTAGGAGCTTTCATTATGGTCTCAAGAAAACCTATAATAAAAGGCTTCTTCTCCAAAAATAAATCCTTTATAGCTTGTCTTTTATAGGGTTTATCCATACCCCTAATGTTCTAAAAGATCATAAATAAAGGAAGAGGGTCAGTGGTATTACCAACCCCCTTTAGGCTTTTCTTTCTTCCTGCCAGATTTTCTACTACAGGTTGGAGAGATCTTCTCTAATAGGTCCACCATCTAATTGTTCCTTAGCATTTCCTATATTTAATCATCCTTATAAAGTGCCTTATCATATAAATCTATATCCTTGTTTTTTTTCCACTCCCCCTTTCAACATCAACTTATATTTATTTACAGTGTATAGATTATGGCTCTTCTATTGCCTCTGTTGGTTTTGTAACTTCAGTTACTTTAATAACTCCCTTGATTCCTTTGATGTGTTCTTCTATTTATTAACAATTACATCACCTCTATTATCTTCTGATTCACCAATTCTCATTACTTCAAAGTAGTCCCCTATCTTGAATAACTTACCACTTGCTTTCCAATTAGATGATAGTTTAATTTCAACTTTGACCAACTCCATAGCCTCATTGAGCCTTATTACTGGTAGTGCCTCAAGAAATTCCTTTTTACTCTTTAATCCCACAAACAATGTTGGGCAAGTTTTATATCTAATAAAACCTTCAATACACTACAAATATGCAAATCGTATCTTGTAGTGTATAAGGTTATCATTCCCATTAGGATTATGCAAGGTTAGCTAATTTGAACCTAACTTTTTTCAAGGTATTCAGAATGTGGTTTGAATAAAATAAATAATAGAAATTGGGAAAAATAATAAAAAGAAAATAAATAAGGTAAACGACGAAACAATGAGATGTTAAATTAGGGTTTTGATCAAGATTTAATAATTGAGACTTATTTTTTCCTTATTTTGTTTATTTAACTATTGTTGATCCAATTATGTGTTTAATTTTGGATTTCCTAAGATATTGATTACTCTCTCTTAAAATCTAATCAATTAACCCTAATTAAATTTGAAAATTCCACATTTGCAACCTTTTGATTAATAAAACTTTCCCTAACATTTTCAATTAAATTTGAAGCTATCTATTGGATAATTAATTTCTCACACAAGATATCTCTTCAAATGATTGTTAATTTGATAATTACAGGACTATTAAACTGTCAATTCTCATTAGACAATCTGATATAGTTACTTTTGACTCACTCTCTCGATTTATTGTCAAGTATAAGTATCATAATTATCACAAACAATAGAATATGTATTGAAATCAACAATAATCAAATTCACAAAATAATTTCAGAATAAAACTCAATCTGAAATTTAGAACTTCATAAGCATGTTAAACATCTTGGAATTCAAATTACACATCAAGATCAATGAATAACTAAAGGAAAAGAAGAAAAACTCCATTGGAGATTTAATATGGAAAGTCAGAATTCTTGGATGTTCTTCTTGATCTCCCTTGTTTGATCAACTTTTTTGTGTTGGCTATTGCCTTTTTTATAATTTTCTTTTTCTTAAATAGTTTTTGAAGCTTCTAGGGTTCTTTCTAGGGTTTTTCTACTTAAGTTAGTTCCAAAATAGCCCCAAAATATCAAAAGACTAAAAAAACTTGTGTGTTAGAAAAGCTTAAATTCGCTAGAATTGTTGTCTACGATTCCATGCTTCCAATTCTTCTATTTTCTCCAATTTCCTATTTTCCAACACTTAAAAACACATCAAGCAACTATTGAAACATAAAATTAAGATCCAATTCTTGCTCTAAACTAAACAAATACTTAGAAGACATTCAAAAATTAAAAATAACATAATTTGGAGCCTATACACATAATAATCATTTAAGAAGTACTTAAAATCACACTTAAATATTTAACAAAGCATAGTACAATCTACACATACCAACATCCTCACACTTAGATCTTTGCTTGTCCTCAAGTAAAATTAAAAACTACAAATATACAAAACACATAAATACATAAACACACAATCACGTAACATTACAATAATGGTATAATGGCACTTATGAAATTAACTTAACCGCAAACATTAATCCCTCAAAACGTGCCAACATACTAACTTATTCATTTCATGTTTAAGTGCTTTGATTTGAATATACATATCAATCAAAATATTAACGCCTTATTCATACGCCTATGGCATTTGTAAGCATTCATTTATTATTATTAATCAATAAAAAAGGTAAACTATCATTAAGTAAACCTTCATGAAAATTCTTGCTATTTTTAAAAGAATAGTAGGTTTATTTATTGAAACATCTTTTTTAAAAAATTTTCTTTAACGTTAACCTAGTTCTTTGACATGAAGGCAAATTCCTTGTCATGAATGTCCCTCAGTTACTCAACTAGGTACGTTTTTTATTTAACTTGGTTGGAGTGTCATCATAGCCTTTTTGACGTGAAGACAACCATTTTTTTCACCAATACCCTTGGTTACTAAGCTATACACAACTTACAACTAGCTATTAGCTCTATTCTTAACCCAATTTTTTCAAAAAGGGCTAGCGAAATAGGAATTTATTTAACACTTTTTTTTGTTTTCTCAGCCTACCTTAATTCTTCTTAATCAATAACTCTCATGAAAGGTACTAATGATGCTAACCAAGTTAATTGACTATAATTATAAATTTATACAAACAAAATTCATAAAGTGAAAGAATAAGTGTCATGTCCTAATTAACATACATATTCATCCCAAACACACTTAAAACATAAAATTCGTAAGTTACTATGCCTTTACAAATTAAATGACCATGTTCAAAGCTAAACTAATTCCATTTAGTTCTTATCATTTACACATTCACATAATGCACAAATCATAACACCAACCTAATAAAAAACTATACAATTGTAAAATTCACACACAATTGATATAAATGCAAATACACAATTGATATGCAATTGCATATACAACATGCTTCCAATCCCCACACTTGAACAACACATTGTCCTCAATGCGAAAACAACATAATACAAATAAAGATAAATAACAACAAAGGAAAAGTTAGAGCAACAATACTTATGGTAATTGAGGTGGCAATGGTGTAAGCGAAGGAATTTGGAGACACTCAATGCCATAAAATTTCAATAATTCATTCCCTAAAAATAAACATAAAAAATAAAAAATTAGAACCAATAAAATAATATGAAACTGAAAAAAATAAAAAATAAATCTTAACTTAATTCTTGGGTTACCTCCCAAGTAGTGCCTAGTTAATGTCATTAGCTTAACATACTCTTCATGTTTATGCTTAACTTGGGTCTATTATGAGTGACTTACATTAACTCGTGTCACCCAATTTCAATTTGGTAGCCTGTAAATAAACTACGTGTTGCAAGATAATCAGAAGGATATAATTAATTAAATTAATAATTACAATTAAGTTCAATAATGCCCTCTTTAGTAAGAAACTATCAATAAAAAAGGGATTGATGAAACTCCCTGATTATCTATCGAATCTAGCAATTTGTCCTATAAAAAGGTGAGTTGTTTTTCTTCTTCCTTAGTCACCTTCGTCTCCTCTTCTGCTTCTTCTTCTTGGATAGAGGCTTTCGTATATTCTTCAAGCTCTATTTCCGCTGTCATCTATTCCTCATTCTTTTCTTTTTCCTTTAAAGATTCAACTACATCAATTCTTATGAACGAATTGCCCTCCTTTGGATTCTTTATTACCTTATTTAATTGAACCAATCTAAAGGGTGAGATTATCTTCATCAGCATCTACCAAAGCTCTTCCATTATTCAAAAATGGTATACCAAAAATTAGTGGACAGTTTCAATACTCTTCAAAGTCTAGCATGATGAAATCCACAGGAATTATAAACTTGTCCACTGTTATAAGCACATCTTCTACCAAGCCAAATGGATAAGGATTATTACTTTCTCGACCAAATTGTGTGCCATTAAATTTGAATTGATGCACGTTGTTGTTTTCCACTAGCAAGCAATGAATTGTGATATGGCTCTCTTGTTTGCATAGCTTGCATCCATGTTTAATTGCTTTGAATGAAGAGAAAGAGGTGACTATCGGGCTGTTTAATTGCTTAGTGAGGCTGTCAATGTCAGCCTGCAATACTGTCACTAAATCAATCCTAGTCATTCCTTTTGGATCCGAGAAGGTTGACTACTGTCTACTTCATTTTGATGTCCAAAGTTAACTATTGTTGGCCATCTCTTCTAACAGGTCATATGCCAATTGGAGTCATAGACGTGTAAGTCCTTGATAATTGGTAGTGGACCCTGGCCTTATGAAGCTCATAAGGGTCTTTTTCTCTATGTGATTTATTGCTTCTATCATCGTTCTTCCTATCTCTTCTTAATATTTAACGTTTTAAATTCTTCATTCTTTCCTTGTGATGCCTTGATTGATGTATCTTCCACTTTATGTCCAAACTTTCCTTTTTTATTATTTCTTGGGATTGGGCACCTCAATCACACAAGAAACTGTAGCAATCCCTTAAATCAAAGGAATTCAAATCATCCTAATGCTAAAATACTCAACAACAATGCCATAAACTTGTTGAGTAAGTTTTATATCTAATAAATCCCTCAATACACCATAAGCATATGGATCATATCTTGTAGTATATAAGGTTATTGTTCCCACTAGGATTTATGCAAGGTTAAGTAATTTGAACCTAACTTTGCCTAAGGTATTCGAAATGTGATTTGAATAAAAATAAATAAAAGAAATTGAAACAAATAATAAAACAAAGCAAATAAATTAGGTAAATAATGAAACAGTGAGCTGCCAAATTAATTTAGGGTTTTGATCAAAATTTATTACTTAGGACTTATTCTTTCCTTATTTTGTTTCTTTAACTATTGTTGATACAATTACATGTTTGATCCTAGATTTACTAAGGTATTGATTACTCTCTCTCAAGACATAATCAATCAACTAATCGAATTAAAAATTTTCATACTAAACTTTCCCCTAATCAATCAACCTTTCGATTCACAAAACTTTCCCTAACATTTTCAATTAGATCAAAAGCTATCTATTGGACAATTAATTTCTCACACAAGATCTCTCTTTGAATGATTGTTAATTTGATAATTTCAGGATTATTAAACTACCAACTCTTATTGTACAATCTAATATGTTTACTTTTGACTCACTCTCTCGTTTATTGTCAAGTATAAGCATGCACAATTATCATAAACACCAGAATATGTATTGAAATCAATAATAATCAAAGTCACAAAATAATTCCAGAATCCTAATATGAAATTTAGAAGTTCATAAACATTTTACACATCTTGGAATTCAAATTAGACATCAAGATCAATGAAATAACTAAAGGAAAATAAGAAAAACTCTATTGGAGACTTAATTTGGAAAGCTAAAATTCCTAGATGTGCTTTTTGATCTCCCTTATTTGATCAACCTGTTTGTGTTAGCTGCTACCTTTTTTGTGTTTTTCTTGTTATTAAATAGTTCTTGAGGCTTCTAGATTTTTTCACTTAATTTGATTCCAAAAATAACCCCAAAATGTTAAAAGACCAAAATACTTATATGCTGGAAAAGCTGAAATTTGTTAGAATTGTTGCCTATAATTGTGACCTGCTTCCATACTTCCAATTCATCTATTTTTTTCAATTTCCTATTTTCTAATACTTAAAACACATCAAACACCTCTTGAAACATAAAATTAAGATCCAATTCTTGCTTTAAATTAAATAAACACTTAGAATACATACAAACATTAAAAATAACATAATTCTAAGCCTATACACATAATAATCATCTAAGAAATACTTAAAAACACACTTAAACATCTAGCAAAACATAGTACAATCTACACTTATCACCCAACTATTAGAGAATCAAATGCTAGAGGTTTTCCAATTGAGCTTGCAAGAAAGCTCAAACCATCCAAGGTCCAATATTCCAATGGAATATTGTGAAAATTAATCGATATGGGAATGGATTTTATTCCAGTTCTATCTAGCTCGATTCCTGGAAACCATTTATGTACAAACATTGTATAATCTCAAATGTGCCAGGGACTAGTGTCCATAATTATATTTAGATTATTCTCATCTCTGAATTTGAAGAGGAAAGAATCCTCTTCGGTTACTAGAATTTTCTCTAACCCCTAATTACCCCTTATAGTTTGTGCCCAGACCTAAACTTAAGGAAAAAGAGGGCCTCTTTTCTAGGAAGAAACCTACCAAGGTACTAAACCAGGCTTTAACTCCTATCTACAATAATTGCAAAGGTGGGAAAACTATCTTATTAACTAGAGCTGAATGAAAATGCTTAGGCTTTTATGAGGGAATTTCTATCGTCACCACACTGATTTAAGATTTTCTTTCCTCCTTCTGTAAGATGATTGAATTGTTGTTTCTCTTAGAGGGACCCTTAATAGTTTCCATCGACTCATAAATAGAAGGAAATTTAGTGTCTGAATTACTACCTTTAGTAATTTGTGCCTACAGGCTTGGAAAGAGTTTAGAGTAGCTTCCAATGGAGGCCTCCATTAGACTTGCTCAAAGTAGTAGCCTACCAATAAGTCTCCATAAAAGGAAATTTATTGTTTAGGGGGGAGGAAGTTACTGTTCATCGAGAAAGAGGGTGAAAAGTTAAGTTTCCACCTCAATTGATTTTTTTAATTATATAACTTAATCCAATCTGAAATATACATAAAAATAGGAAAATAGTTATTTAACCAAGGAAAATAAGGTAAAATGCAATTTCACTTTTAACCTTATATAATATACCATGCTTTATAGGACCTCAAAAATATAATATTTGTAGTATTGTATGAGCGCATGAAGGAAATTGCTTTTAAATATAATCTTTTGTGGTCTTAATAGAATTTAAAGTTTAGAGAATTTATTGATATGAAATGATTTGCATTGATGTTTAGTCTTAATAAGAATAAAATGGGTTGATTGTAATATAAAAAGGTTCAATAATTTGAAAAGTTATTAAAATTGAACACTATATGAAAATTTAAATGTAACTTATAATTATTAAGTTGAAGTAATTCAATAGGTTATGAAAAGGCAAGATAAATATTTACATTTTATAAGAAGATGTCAAAAGAAGATATTAAGCCCAAATGGGAGAATTTGGTAGAAGAAGAATTTGGATTCATTTTGTAATCATTACTAATTAATTTTAGATGATTGACCATAACTTTTCATACAAATACTATATTAAGATAATACAAGAGGTTATGAAAAGTTAAGAGAAATTTTCAAAATATTATATAGATACTAGGAGTTGATTTAGCTAGCCAACCCCAACCAGACATGTACATTTATCAACAAACACCCATTCAAAGCTCTAATAAAATAGAGGCATAAGTTTTACATAAAACATTTTACTAGTGGGGAACTTTGAGAATAACTAATTAAACTCTTTGGCTCTCAGATTTTTAATAGCACATTATGTAAATTTTAAGGATGGTTGTGTTCAAAACTAGAAGAAAATAAAATATTTTGTAGAGAAGAAGTGATAGGAAATGCAAAAGAAACTAAAGGGGGTAATTTAAGTGATATTTGGCATCAAGGTTCATGATTCAAGTAGCATTTAAAGGAAAATAATATAATCTTTTATATAGGTAATAAGTAGTAAACATCAAATAATGATGTAAATTAAATTCATAATAGGCTTGGTGGTCTAATCTTAGGTATGTAAGCCTACAAAAACAACTACTTAGAGGTCGGGAGTGTTATCGAAAAAGGCAATTTTATGTTAAAGTTAGTGACTTGAGAGGCACTAAATATGTAGAGAAATCTCTATTTGAGATTATAGTGGCTAAAAGAACTTACCTTAAGATGTCTCCTATTTATAAGCAATTATTTAAAAGTGTAATTGCATGTTAATTATCTTTAGTAGAGTTAGATCTAAATTCTACCAGGTAGCTGAATTAGTTTTCGATTAGGACTCTACTTTCTTATATGGATGAATCATATCTTCATTAAACTTACCCCTTTTAGATAATTGAGACTCCCACATAAGCTTGAAGCTCACAAACTTAAAGAAAGTTGACAGATTATGCTAAATCAACTTAAACTTCATTTTTACTTTTATTAAAGGTATATCAAATAAGGTCATTAATATATGTGTTTAACTTATTAAATTCCATTGGTTATTGTACTTTCGTGAATTAATTGTTGTTTTAATGATTGATTATTAGGATTAAAATAAATGTATATAAACCTTAAGTAAGGGTTATATTAACTCTTAGGGATTTTATTAAATTTATGGATTTAGGGATTTTAAATAATAATTATGACTATAATTATACGTAGTGTGTAACATATAGTGATAATATGAGTATAAAATGTGATTAAGGTGTCACAATGACACTATTGTTTCAAATGATTTCTTGTGTATATGCATATCATAGTTTAAATTTTATATCTTAGAATAGTGTATTATTGTGATTAAGAAATGCATATTCATGAAAAAACACACTTTGCAGAACCATTTCATTTCAAAGGGCTGCAACGCTTCTCAGTTTGGGTCTTTGATGTGTTTTTGGGACATCGAGAGGAAAAATATGTTGTATGTGATATATATGATATGATGAGTGTCAAAATAGAGCATATACCATTTTGTGTTTGGTACTACATTGGGAAAAAATTAATTCTTATAAGAGTGAATTTCTAGTAAGGCATAAGCAATCATTGTAAGAGTGAATTTCCTATTTGATGTATATAACCATATTGCAACTGTGATTTCAATTGAAGATCTAGAGATGGATCATAGGGGCTAGACAAGATGGGAACTCATCCTAGCTAAAATGAATATAGAGAAATATTTTGATAGAAAAACATTTTGTTCTAGTTTTTGATTAAGTTTGTTAAAGTATGCTTAATTTTTGGTGAAGAATAACCTTAACCAAAAATGTACATTGATTAACAAACACCCACCTAAACTCCAATCGAACAAATGCATAGATTTGCATATAAAAACATTTTACTAGCTGAGAACTTTGAGAATAGCTAGTTGAACTCTTTGACTATTGGTTTTTAAAAACATATTATATGACTTTCACTCAAATTTATAAAGAAAGATGATTTTTTTGGAGAATAAGTGATGTGAAATGTAAAAAAAATCTAAAAAGGGGTAATTTGAGTGATATTTAACATCAAAGTTGGTGATTCAAGTAGCATTATGAAGAAAGGAATTTAATATTTAGTAAGTAGTATGAATCAAATTGTGAAGTAGATTGAATTCATAGTAAGCCCGTTGAGTTAATCTCAAGTATGTATGTTTACAAAAATAACTACTCACAGGCTAAAAGTGTTCCTAAGAAGGACACTGATGTTCAAGTTACTAAAACTTAAAGGGTATTAAATATGTAGAGAAATCATTAATTGAGATTAATGATAGTGGCTTTGGGAACTTACCTTAGAGTGTATCCCTTTTATAAATAGTCCTTTAAATTTTGTAGTTGTATGCTAACTATCCTTAATAGAGATAGATCTAATTCTACTAAGTAGATAATTAGTTTTTTTTATCTAGACTCTACTTTCTTATATGGATGAATCATATCTTCATTAAACTCATCATTTTCAGATAACTGAGCCTCCTCTATACGCCTTAAGCTCATAAGCCTAAAGAAAGTTGATGGTTATCTGGAACCAACTCAGATTTTTTTTGTATACTTATTAAAGGTATATCAAATAAGGTTTTTGGTATGAGTATTTAACTGATTAAATGTCATTGGTTGTTTCATTTTTTTAAACTAATTATTGTTTTAATGATTGATTATTGAGATTAGAATAAAATTACATAAACCTTTAGCAAGGTTTATAGTAAATTTTGAAGGATTTGTTAAATTGATTTTAAATCATAATTATGAGTGTAATTTTGCATACTGGTGATATATAGTGATAATAAGAGTGTGAAATGTTCTAAGGTGTCACAATGACACTATTATTTAACTGAATTCTAGCATATTTACTTATCATAGTGTCAGTTTCATATTTATGAATGGTGTATTATTGTGATTAAGAAATGCAGATTCTTGATGTGCTTTAGGACTCTTGATAGGGTAAAATATATTATATGTGAGATTTATGGTTTAATGAGAATCAAAATAGGGCATAAACCATTTTTGTGTCAAGTACTAGAATGAGAAAAAATCAATATTTTTAATTAAATTCCTAGAAAAGTAGAAATCAATTATTGCTCGAAGCTAGATTGAGCCAAAAACTAATCAATTCTTAGAGCTCAAATTCACCATATTCCCTATATATGTGTAGGGCATTATGTGATTTGTACTGGCATCATTTGATGTTGCATAAGGTGTGATTATAATGTAAATTAATTATATGTGTGTGCATTCCATCTAACTATTATTACTTTGAAGGTTGTGCGGTGTCATATAAATATGAATGTAATTTTATTATTTATCTAATACTATAGGAGTAAGGATTTTCTATTTCTTTCACTAAAGCTTTTTCCTAGTTGAAGTATATTACCCTATTGTAATTGTGATTTCAATTGAAGAGCTTGAGATGGAGTGTAGGTGATAGATGAGATGTGAGATCTTGTTAAATAAAGTGAATATGAAGAAGTATCTAGATAGAAAAACTTATTTCTTCTAGTTGTCAATTGAGTTTAGTAGAGTATGCTTAATTTTTGGTGAAGAATTCTTAATTAATTATAATATTTAATACTTGACTTATGAAGTAATGATGATTAATAGTTATTGCATTTAATTTTTAGATTATATTAGGTTATTGCGAGACTTATGCAAATTATTTAATCCTTAACTTAGCAGTGAAATTTGTGCGTTCGATCTCGTTATTATATGACAATCTATTATAGGCCCATACTCGGAGCATGACATGTTTTAAGTCAAATCTAAAGGATGTTTACATTAATATGTTTAGAAAATAAATAAAGAAGTGAAAAAGTATTTGCATTAAATATGTGTTCTTCTGTAATTAACATGTGTAAAGAATCTTTAAAATATCTCCATACAAAGATAAATTATAAACAAAGAAAAGAAAATATAACTCTTTCTAGTATAAAAAAAGAAGTTGATATATTATTTAGTTTAGAAAACACATCCTTTTTATATTTTTCTATAAAACTAAGAAATAATATCTATTTTAATTCTTTAAAATAAAAACACATTTAGTTATTTATTATTTCTACATTACATATAGTACTAATGAAATTACAAAAGTTTGAAATATGGTTTTTATATTCTTCTGACTCACTTATTTCGTGAACATTTTAATAAATGATAAAACTAAAATAATTTACTATATCAGTCATAACATTAACTTAATGATAGATAAATATCTTAAATTAACATTTGGTTAATTCTCCTTATATTCTTGTATTTCATTAACCATTAAGTTAGTGAAGAGATATGATTATCTAGATCATAAATATGAGTAACATATGAATGGTTTAAACTTGATTTATATTAGAATTATAAATTAACTATTTGCATAATATTTGATGTTTTAAAAAAAAAGTGTTTGTCAAGTTAAATCAAATAATATAAATATAAATTGATTTTATTCATTTAAGTTAGTTAATATATTGTTTAAATTACAAAACTAAACAAATAGTATTTGATCATGTATTTAATAGGTAAAAATTAAAAAAATTATAACTTATAATTATAAACATTGATATTTCCATAAAATTAATAGTTGAATGATAATGCAACTTCATAAAAATAAACACAATCAACAAAGAACATATTCAATTAAAAAATGGCATATGTTGTGCTGTTTTTAACCACTTAAGTTTTTTATCATAAAATATTTTAGTGTGCTTTGCTTGTTATTTGATAATATTATGGTATTTGTGGTACTTATTTCGCTTTAAATGTGTTTTTAGGTGATAATAGCCTTCATAGATTAAAAGAAGAAGAATTTGGGTGAAATCATGGCATAGAATGGAAAAATTAAAACAACTTGAACTTACACAGTCGTGTATATTGACTTTATAAGTCACTATGAACATGTGGAGCTTCAAAGATGTTGTTTATACCACGTGTGAAGATAAACCTCCATGTATATTGACGTACACGATCATGTATATGCTCGTGTAAGCTTTTGTGACCATGAAAGTCAAAATTGAGAGTTTTTTTGGCCTTTTAGGTGACCTTGTATGTTTTAAAAAACCTAGCAACCTAGTTTTTGCTATAAAAGGATATTATAAAGACAATGACAAGATAAGGCAGATTCTAGAGTCAATGGAGACATCTAAAAAAGAAAGAAAACACTGAAAAGAAGGGCTACACATCACGAATAAGAAGATCAAAGTAGAAACGTGAAGATCAACTTAAATCTTTCCAGATCAATGCTTCAAGATGTTTTCCTTATATTCTCTTTTTCTATTACGTTATCTTGTATGCCAATTCTAAATAGTTATGTTTTGAACATACAACAACAAGACCAGTAGAATTCCTGCTAAGGCATGGGGTATGAGGAGGTCTAGGAGTACGCAGCCTTACCCCCAACTAGTAAAGAGGCTGTTTCCAATGTGTTTTGAACATTATTATAAAATTTTAAATCTATATTAAGGTGTTATTTTTGAATTACTTTGTCTATCTTTTACTTTGTTGGATACAATTTATTATTGCTTTGTGATATTTGTTGAGCTTACACTTGATTTGAGTTAAGAGATTGAATCAAGAAATTTGTGTCAAGTTGCGCAATGAGAGTTGGTATCTTAATAGACTTATAATTATCAAGTTTGCAAGTAAAAAGAGATCTTAATTATGAGTTAATTAGCCTTAGGATTGCTTCAAATCCAATTAAGTAATTAGGAGTAGTTTTGAGAAATTGAGAGATTGCAACTCAACTGTTATTTATTTCAATTAGGATTGCTTGATTAGATATTAAGAGAGGTTAATCAAAACCTTTAGATACCTAGGATCAAGTATAGTTGAATTCAAAAGGTGAAGGGAAGACAAAACAAAGATAGAATAATCCTTAAATTTCCACCATTGAATACTTCAATTTTATAGTCATCTTTGATTTGTTCAGTTATCTAGTTTGTTAGTTTTCTTTAATTTTCAATCAATTTAATCTTTTGTTACCTTATAATTGTTAGGTGACTATATTCAATCCTCGTAGGAATGATATCTTTTATACTATAAGTTATGATTTGTATACCTGTAGTACAAATTTTTTCTATATAAAACTATCAATAATGCCTAAAAAATCAAGCCAAAATACAATTAGAATGAAATACTCATAGAATAGATTTTCACAAGTAAACATCGAAAATGATATTTTGATTAAACATCATAAATGATATTTTGATAACCGTTTTAAAATCAAATGTATGGAATTTAATAGCCTTAAATAAAAACGTCACTCAATTCACTTAACATGTTCAAGGTTACTAACAATAGCACGCTTAAATCAATACATAGAGAGTCTTAACTATAGGCATGCTAATATATTACATCTCTACCACTATAGAATAAACTAGAGGAAAAAATCAAAGGGTCCTCAAATTAAGGTTTAATGAGATTTAGGTAAGTTATGGAAAAGGATATATTTTGGGTTAATCAACATGAAGGAAATTTCATGAACAAGTCTATACAAAAATTTGATTCAATGTCAATCAATTCTCTAAAAAGAATACAAGTAAGGTGCAAAAGAAATCTTAAATAACAAAAATATCTTCTGTTTCTCCTTCTCATAACTATAGCAATTTAAAAACCTACCTTTTTTCTTTTTTTGATTAATTTGTTTAATTTTTCTTTTTTTAACTAAGCTTGTTTCAAGATATTTTTGAATTTATTTCCTATGAGCTTACAAGAAGAATATACAAAACATTGGATAAATAACAAATAAAAAGATATAACCTTAAATACATAAGCTCACACCTTTCCTCATTCTTGATACTTCTTAATCTAACCAAATTCTTATACAATTTATCAAGTACAATCTTTCAAGGTGCAAAAATGAATATCAAGCTAATAATAAAATGGTTTATTAGCTTGAAACATGGTTAATATAATCCAAATAAAAGGCTAAAGCTTAATATTTGTTACACTTAAGAGATAAAAAAATATGTATGATAAAATCAAAGAAAAGGGCCCAACAAAGGTGTAATTTAGGTGTCTTTTTCATCTTAATACCTCTAATATAAAGAAGTGGTCTTAACATATATAAAAAAAGAAATTCCACAATCATCCAACTATATATGATATTTACACGACAAAGGAAAATAGAGCATAATATAATGATAATACATGTCCATAAGCTCAAAACATCACAATTTAAGCTCATACGTGAAAAATCCTAAACAGTTTCATCCAAAATGATAGCCAAAACATTCATTCATTATGTAGTAAGTAAAAATCCATCTAATCATGCTTTCATCCTTTCATATTTTAGCTTAATTAAATGATTCTCATTAACTCTAAATGCTTTAAGATAACAACTGGTAAATATCTATATAAGAAGAATTAATAAATAAAAACTAAAATATGCTTGAATCACAATTAAATCCTATCAAAATCACAGTCCTTTCCCCACGCTTAAAGATGTACATTGTCCCCAATGTACGTAATGAAGCCTAGAAAAGAATAAAAAAAAATCAATACGAAGAAAAGGTAAAGTGAACTGGTACTTTCCTAATTTATAACCTAGAGCTTTATATTCATAGTGTGAATTCCAACCACCATTAGTCATCTTTGTAAGAATAAAAAATAAAGCATCAACTAATAGTCAAAAAATAAAAATAAACACGAACTAACTATATCTGTGAAAAAATATGAAAAAATAAAAATCAAAGAAAAAAAGTGTCATGTCAATTTTTTTGAGAATTCCAGACAATTTGAGTAACCATGTGGTCATTTGTCTACTTTTACTCTATCTTTATTCAAAGATTTGTTTTTTTGTAGGGACTATTGAGCTCTCAAGTGTAATGGGATACTACCTTTGCTTATCTTGGTTCATCTGACTGTTAAAGAGTCATTAATAATGTATTAGCTCTCATAGGTGGAGGTGGGACCATAACTCCCTAATGATTAGAGATCTACAGAAAGGCCTCTAATCATGTTACCTACTTTGTTAAATCTCTCGAATGGTGTGTTATGCCACTAGGATCCTATATACTTCTCTAGCTGAGAGATCTTAAACTGGGCTCAATGTAGTGGTGCAAAAGATTGATCAGTTGTACTTGTGCTCATTAAGGAATCATCTTGTTGCTCATATGCCACTAGAGGATGTGATGGAGGAGCATCCTATTTGGGCTACTGCTCTGGTATCTTGAGGCAATCCCTTCTACTTTATCCATAATTGTAAGCTCCTGAGCTCCTACTACAATATACTTAGGTCCCTATTGACCACACCTCCTTTAGATCATACCCATCACTCTTAGAGTGTCGAAGCTAATGTTAACATATATCACATCAGTCTCATCTCAAGTGGCCACTCTGATAAACCTAAACTTTGATTAGTCAAAAAATGTATACATCGATATAGATAGCTTAAATCTCGGCTTCATATGCCTGATGTCTAAAAAACCAGACTAGGGCATATCTTATTTGGATAGGGTCTCTCTTTATCATACTGTAGAGGGTAAACATATCTATCTTCCCTACCGTACTGATGTTATCCCCTCTTTTATTTGTTTTTGTAATTGAGCAGTGAATATGTGTATCTAATTGTAAAGGATCTTAGTTTCAATGCCTTGGATTTTATGGTCTCATAACACCACTCTCTACTGATGGTGCACCAAAATTTCTCTTCGTTAGTTGAAACAAGGAATCTTACTCATAATGCTAAATAATCCTCGAAAGTAGCACATTCCTCTAAGCACATACCCACCTAAAGGGAGAACCTCATGTAACTCATGATGTGCGTCTCTCCGAGCACCTGAAATTAGATAGTATTCTTAATATCCAAAGTGTAATGTCGCTTTTTGAAAGTAAATGTGGCAAGAAACTCAAGTGCTAGCATTTTGTAAGTAGGTTCCTCGATTGTGAAGAAGTGATCCTTGCCACCAATACTGATCAAATCTCAAGCATCCTAAATCAACTTTATCTATTTGAGCACTCCCTAGTCAATGCATCTACTATTAGGGTATGAATTAGACCTCAATCTCTTATATCAAGCAATGTAGGTTAGCTGTGAAATTAAAAATAGAATATCATCATTATAAGATGTGTTGGTTATCGGGGTGGTTGTTAATGCGCCCTTACCCTTTTGTCTCTTTGATTGATACTTTTCTAATATCAATATTTGAATTAACTGCAAATGCATGGTATAGCTGTAGCTAACACAGGCAAGTATAAGTTGAATCCCACAAAGATAATGATTATAAGTAATTACCTCTATTCTATTATCTAGTCGATGAATTGGATTTTGGTTTTTAACTAAAAATAGTACTTAAACAATTAAAAAATGTAGGAAATAATAATTAGCAGAGAACAAAGAAATTCACTTGGAAAAAAATCAATATCACGAATTAGTGTTTAGATAACCCTTAGATAATTAACCTTTTATTAAGCAATTTTTTATTAACTAATAAACCCATGAAAATCCCTATCTTGTGTTAATAACTCTCTCAAGACTACTAACAACTGATCCTGGTGTTTAGGTAAAGAATCCCCTTAAAACCCTTAGATAAGTAACCTTTTATTACAAAAAATTTTTCTTGACTAATGGACCATGAAAATTCCTATCTTATGTTAATAATTTTCTCAAGACTACTAATAACTAATCCTAGGTTTATTAATCGAAATTCTTCAGGTTAAAGATTATAGGATTACTTTACCAATTTGTGAATTACGCTATTAGGTTTGACTTTAATGTAGAGGATTTATGTCGACCTATCTCTCGGTTTGCAATCAAATCCTTTCAATTATAGTAGATCTATTCATAAATAAGATTTCTCAATCTCTATGTCATGGAATAAGATTATGTACTGATATTCTAGATCTATTAGAACATATATAAAACACATAATTAAATCATAATAGATTAATCAAAACAATTTCATTAATAAAATAATCAAAATATATTTAAACAAAAACTATAGTTTATCACACCTAGACATTAAAGATGTTTAGTTACACATAATAGAAAATGAAATCAAAGATAAAATGGAAGAAAATGAACAGAAAACAAAGATTTCATAATTCTAAATCTCCCTTCTTTTTTATCAAATATTCTTGCAAGTTTGAGGTTTAATGTTGTAATCTATTGGATTTATTGATGATTTCTTCATGTTTTCCACTTCTTGGATCAATATCGTCCCTTATGAATGTTCTTTATGTCTAAAATCACCTTTATAAGTTTGATCTTTCTATTGCCTCCACTCACATCTTTTATAGTAATTTTAGGTTTCTAGGAGATACACGATCTGATACATGAGCATGCACTGGATCATTTATATCTCAAAATCTCTATAATTTGCGATTTTTCACAAGCTGTGAGACGTATACGGCTATAAACAGAGTTGTGTATCCTTTGTTTGCTTCAAATCTTCATTTTATGTCACGTTTCTCTCTGAATTCTTCTCCTTTTAGTCCATAAAGGCCATTTTAACCTATAAATGCAGTTGGAGCAAATTAAGCACCAAATATACAATAAAATATAAAATATCAAGCAAAATACATCAAATATATGTATATAAATATAGTCAAATATGCATCTATCACTTTTTCTATGCACTTTTTCCTCCACCATTACTGTGGTATGTTTTTTCTATACATCATTTATTACCGAAAATATGAAAATAAATAAAAATTGACAAAACAAAAAGTTAATAATTGATGTCAATCAAATCATGAAAAATAAAATACCATAATGCAACCCTATAATTAATTAATCATGGATTAGGAAACACATAAAATTAAATAATCTAATATAATATGTAAAAATAAAGTGTAATGACATTAACAAACTTGAATATCCAATTTAATCACACAAAAATCCCTACTATTTATTAATAGAAAAAGTGTAATTAATCCATCTCAACATCCTAATTAATTAAAAAACCCAAAAAATTATACTAGGCATAAGCTATTATGAGCCTACCATTATTGTAAGCTTGATGGTTTGATATAATTTCCTAATTCTTATAAGACATCTAAACACATTTAGGTAACTTATAAACTTTACATCTAAGTTTCCAATAATCTAACTAGTTTAGGCTTCTTTGAAAATAGATAGTCCTTCATTATTTACTAATTTTTAGATAGTTCATGCCCCTTACATTCCAAGCTATGATCATGTTGAAAAATTAGGGTTCTAGGATCCTTTATTTTTATGTTTCCTACTAGGTTTTTTTTCCTAGATTTGGTCATTAAAAAATTAGCCAACAAGCCTATTTTTTTAAAAAATTAAGTAATTCATTGATATAAAAAATTGTATAACCTTGCTAGGTACAAAGGAATCTAGTTACAAAAGTTCAAAAAAATCTATGTTTCTAGTTACACAAAGACTTTAGTAGGATCATTTTAGTGGTAATCTTTCTCTCATGATTGATGAAAGGTTGTTTGTTAATCCTCTAACTTTCATAGAGAGTTTGCATTGGAGGAAAATTTGCTAGAACAGTTACTCTATACTTCTAACCTTGTTTCTGAATATTTTGAAAAATCCTCTCTTGCCATATATAATATAATATAGAAGCCAAACTGATCTTGACAGTTTTATAATTTGCATTGGTTACCATTTTAGGTTTCCAGCCCATTGGATCAATTCATAATAGGAGTTAGTTTCTTTCTATATGCCAATAACTCTTTGTAGTTTACTCAATATGTTTGTTGTCTACTTGCACCTCACTAGTAGATGGTCCAAAGATTCTAGGTTGTGATTGCATAACCCACACTCTAGAGAATTGATTGGAAACTTAATTCTATCCTTGGTGGGGAGTTTCGGTATTTGCTCCATCCATAATATAAATGAATGAGATGGATTAATATCAGTATTTAAAGCTAAATATTTCCATTCCACCTTACTGCTTGGATCTTTTTGGAGAAATGTTCCATAGGTCTTGGATTTAAAATTCTTTGAACCCTTTGTAGTCCATAGCACCTCATCATGAGTTATTTCCTGACATGTTGCAGATTCCCTATTATGATGTCCACATTCCTGCTATTATCGTAAGGCCAATACCATCGATTATCCCTGATTAACATGCTTACCTTAGTATCAGGACTAACCAACATCTTTAGGTGTTGAATTTCCTTAATTTTGTATAGAGGTCCTTTGAAGTGCCAATTATCTAACCAAAACATTGCTTATTCCCCATTCCTAATCTTATGGAAGATTAAATCCTGCATCCACTGTCTTGTTTTTAGGATTTGTTTGAAATTCTAAGAAATATCTTGTTTAATCTCCAGCTTCCATATACTGCTGCTTTTAATGAACACACTATATATCTATTTTACCCATAGCTCATCCTTTTTACTACATAATCTTTATAGTTCTTTGCTAGACTGACTTAGTTTAACAACCTAGCTGAATATATTCCCCCCTCTCTAGTTTTTTAGGTTTGCATAGTATACTCTATCTAACTTTAGCCTTGTTACTTCCACACCTTAATCCCTCCCATAAGAATTCCATCAACTTCCTATCAATCTCTTTAAGCACACTCTTTAGGAGAGATATGTTACTAATCCAATAACTTGTTAGTTTACTCAAGATTGTCTAGACCAACTGTAGTCTTCCACCATAACTGAGATGATTATTTCACCAATGGTTGATTCTTCTCTTAAATGAGTCCATCAATGGTCTACAATTCAAACCATTGACTCTTTTTTGTGTGATATAGGCATTCCAAGATACTTAATTGGGAGACTTCCTTGCTTTATTTCTTTCCTCATTGCTTGAGTAACAACTTCAATTCCATAATTTGATGACAGGTAAAAGCAACTTTTACTTGGATTGCTTTTCAATCATGACATTATTTTGAAATCCTCCACTAATTGTAAGAGAAGGTTGACTGATTGCTTTTCAACCCTGCAAAATAAAAACAAGTCATCCATATAAGTAAGCTGTGTTATTTTGTTACCTTTACATCTATGATGGTATTGAAATCTTGAGTTATTTTCTACATTCCTTACAATTATGATCAAAAGGACCTCCATATACAACATAAATAGGTAAGGTTATAAGGGATACCATTGCCTAAGCCCTCTTTTAGCTTTGATTAGCTAGGTAAGTTCTTAATTCACCAAAACAACAAGGGAAGTTGTAGTCACACATACTTCAATCCATTTCCTGCAAAAAAAAAGGGGTATCTTACTGCCTTTAAAGTTTTAAAGATGAAACTCTAATTGACTGAGTTATTTGTGCTTTAAGTGTTATTTGTGCTTGGTAATTATTTGAGCTTTAAGTGTTTTATGGGTTAGTACAAGTCTTTGAGCTTAAATATTATGTTTTTGAGGTACCTTGACGTATTTGTTAGTGTTTCAGGGTCAACATCAAAGAATGAAGAAGTTTCGGAGACATTCGGACCTAAACAACGACCCACGAATAGGCCACAATCGTGACAGAAGCACTAGAGTTGGCCCATAATTATAGCCTGCATGCCACGATCGTGATAGAAGGCACAGATGTGGCCCACAATCGTGGCCTGCATTAGGTAGACACTAAAAAATGTCAAGTTTTGAGGGATTTTTTAAACCTTTCAGACCTCAGAGAAACCCTAGGCTACCTAAGCAAGGAACTTTTATAAACTAAAATGAGGCATAGTATGGTTGGGAAAGTAATGATCCTTATTGGAAAATGTACACTCCGGGGAGGCAGAACCACCCAAAATTTTATTGGTCCAAAAATGTAAGGACTCACTTTAGTCATCAAGGCCTATCAAGATTTCAGCAAGATGAGTCCAGTTCATGGGATTCTAAATTGGACAAGATCTTGGATAAGCTCACGGACATGAAAGAGGGCCAGAAGAGACTAGAAGAGCAAATTGAATAAGTAACGGAAAATCATGCCTCGTCTATTCAAAACCTAGAGATTCATATGAGACAACTTTTCCGTGAATTTTGTGAGAGAAGTGTGAAAGACTCTCTAAGTAATATGGAAATACATCAAAGAGAGCAATATAAGGCTATTGCACCTAAGAATGGGGGAGAGCCAGAAGGATCTGTGGAAAACCAAACTGAACCCTATCTTCTTAAAGACCAAGAGACGAAGAAAGAGGATGAAGAAAAGAATGCCAACCCTCCCTATTATTCACTAGCTCTTGATATACCACATGTGAACATTGAAAAATCTTAGGTAGATGTCGATGAATAGAACCTTATCCTTCATAGTAACGATGACTAAGTGACATTTAACATGATTGATGTATTAAAGAATTCAAAGGAGAGTAGCTCATTTAGGATAATTTATGTGTTTAAATCTTCTAAACAACAAAAAGATGAAGAAAAGTTGACAACAGACATCGAGTTTAAAGAATTTATGAAAGTCTCTGTTCATGAAGCAGAAGAAGCAGAGGAGACGAAGGTGATTAAGGAAGAAAGAGAGCAACTCATCTTCTTACAAGAAAAAATGTTCGATTCGATGGAAGATTCAGGGAGTTTTGTTATTCCCTATTTCATTGACAGTTTGTTAGTGAAAAAGGCATTATTGAAATTAATTATTTTTTTCAACTTTATCAATATTGTCCTTCTAATCATTTTGCAATTTGTAGCTTACTTACCAGCTACAAAATTGATGTTGAGCGAAAACGGTGCAAGCAAGCTGCTTATAATTGATCCTGACTGAGTTTCCAATAAAAGAAGAGCGTTGAGCTACTGACATTAAAAGAAACAGTGCAGGGGAGGCAATTGATAGGTAATTTTTCAAATTTTAAATTAAAACCTCTTATCTTGTAAGTATATAGATAGGAAATCGCAACATAGATAGATTTCGTCCCACAGGGATTGGTTAGTCACTAAAATAATCCAAATTTCATTTTGTTCAAGAAACTCAAATAATTAGATTTGAAAGATCTAAAATATAAAAATTAACAGTCATACATACACACTTTAGGGTTGTCACAAAAGTAAGAACATAAATTTAGAAAATGGTGAATCAAAGTATCTATTTAACAATTTAGGATTGTCATTACCTAACCATGTATTCCCTCACTTTAGTAATGTTCATTATGTTTAGTCCAAAATTTCATAATGTCCTAGTTCTTTCACTCTCTTTACTGAAACCAAATAAACCATGTTTAATGATGTAAATGAATTGTGTAAGCTCTCAGTTCCCATTTTCCACTTAACCATTAAAAGAATATGAACAGATTTTTGGACAACCACTTTTCCATTCAAGATCTCTCTCCAAATGGCAAGGTAACTTGGTGTAAGCCCACTCTCATGGCACTTAGTAACACATTTCTTAACTCCATATCTCTATGTCAGCTAAGTATGGATAACCATATACCATAAACATCAAACAACATCAAACACATCCATAACATTGAATGAACTGAGGTACTACATAGTTTAGGTAATAACAACCTTAATAACTATGTAGAAATCCATCAAAATCTCGTCCAACATGTTCATAACATATCCATACTGAAGTAAATCACTTTAATATAGAAATTACTTATAATAGATAAAGTACACAAGAAGGGGGGTTGAATTGTGTATTCTTTTCGCAAATACAAAATCTTTAATTTTTCTTATAAGAACTTCTCTAACTTGTTAAAAGACTATCACAAATTTGTTATCTATTTAAATTGCAAATAACTTCTATATACTTGTTTAAGAACAAAATAGAATAAGTTGAGGGATAGAAGAT
>JAOTAY010000006.1:19607757-19637132 GCA_025629805.1 Erythroxylum baracoense
CATGGAGATAAATCGCAACACTACAGTCTAAACCATAATCAAGTGACCAACTTGATTATTCAACTGTGAATCAATTATTTAAGACTCTAATAATATACATGTTTCCCATAAATCTCTATATATACGTATATTACTTACAAAAGAATTTCAGTACCTTATAACTAGTTTTATTATGCTCATACATATAAAACCAAACGTTTTTGTTTTATTAATAATAAATATTTTCATTACAAAAAGTAATTGGAAGAAAATTAAGTTATAAGTAAATACACTTGCTTTCCAGGGAATTATATTTACAAAACTCCAACAATATGTTTAGCGAAATTTGGAAATGTTATGCATAACGGTCTTTGAGTTAAATCAGGTGTAGCCAACTCCCTTAGGGTTCTCAGATTTGCCATCGTGTCTTCGGATTCTAATTCCAACTCATCTACCAAAGTTGACCTTGCTTCCTTATGCAATCTCCGTAATGTTCTCTCGAAGTCTAGATCAAGTTGCTTAATTTCTCTACGAGGAGATCTGGTCACTACCGTGCACTAACACTAACAAACAATAAAAAACAACTAAAATCAAATACGAAAATAAAACTATCACACGCCCCAGCAATGGCGTCAAAATTTGACAGCGTGCGTCGAGTGAGCTACTAATTTACCTAACTTTGCACACTAAAATTTGTAGTTATGGTGAGTCGAGATCAAATCCACGGGGAATGTTTAGTTAATTTCTGTAATGAAATTAATTTATGTAAGGAAAATATATGGGGGTTTTGGATTTTAAGCAATTTAGAAATTAAAGTAAAAGTAAACTATTGAAAACAAATTAAAACAAGCAATCTAAAATGAGAAAAGTGTTGAATATATGTAAGGTCTGATTTTAGGGTCAATCTCATCCTAAAGATGATCAAGCATATTCCATCATCTTAAAGTCTTTACAACTCTCTTCGGACTATTGATCTGAGACTAATAGAACGCTCTACTAATCCCAGTTTTCCCACATTGTATCATAAGTTATTCAGTAGTTAGGTTTAATTAACGATCGTACAAATTAGAAAATGATCAATATAGGTAGTAGCCTCCCACGTTTGGGTTATCTAACCTAAGTTATATTGTTCCTAAAGATTAACGATTATTAGATGCTACTAACAAACATCAAATGTAACAACTATGGATTACATTCAACATTATAGCAATAGGTTCATAATAGAACAATCCAAATAACATATTAAGATCATTCATACAAAAACCGAATTTAATCAACACAAATAACATAACAATTCGAAAAGAGATTAACAACATTAATCAAGATGAAATAGCTTAACCGTGACTTGGCGTTAATATCCCTGTTGAACCAACATCGGGAACTTAGCCTTCCATCTCCATCTTCAAGCTCTAACAATTAGCCTTTGTAGCCTTCATTTATGTTGAAAAATGAAGAGAGAATGGAGGATAATAGTTGTTGTCCACAACTGAAGATGACCAGTTGCTCTTTTCTTTCTTTATTTTGTGAGCAGTCCACACTCTCCACTTACTCACCCTCCTTTTTCCATTCTTTTCCAGCTCCTTTCTTTTTTCAGTAGCTATGGTTTTTGTTCCTTCTTCAACCCTCCTAGTCGCACCTTTCTTTCAACAGCTACGTTAAAACTAAAAGAAGGTAGCCTCCACTCATGTTTTCTTCACTCTCTATCAAAGATTGGAGCTTCAGTTCTTACCATTCCAGCCCCTACACTCCTCATTTTATTCTCTAAAATGCAGCAACCTTTCTCTCTTTTTATGATAAAAACTATTTTCAAATTAGTGGAGAGATGGCTTAATTGAGTAGGATAAGATGATTTAGCTTCCACCCTCTCCTTCATTTTTCACTTTGTTTCAGCTTTCCCTTCTTTTCTTCTCCACTTCAGCCCCACAGCTGACACTTCCCTCTTTCTTTATTCAAAAGCTACTCTTTAACAAGTGAGGTAGCTAGGTTTTAAAAGGGACATGGGATAGTTGTCTTTCAAAATAGAAGAGGACAAAATGTCCTTTGGTTGCTGTCTATGCCGTGAGTATACCCTCCACGTGCAATTGTCCACCATCCATCATATACCTTTGTTTTATACTTAAAAAGTTATGTTAAATGGATAGCTGGTATGTGTGTGTGTGTGGTGTCTCACTCATGTGAGACACCATGCAATCCTATACGCTAACGTTTTTACAGCCATCTTATACTTTTGTTTTAGCCCTCACATGTTTTCATAATGTCTAGTTTTTAAGGAAAATGTAGCTTAAATACCGAAGAGTGGAGCTGCTGTCCGCTCTCATAGTTTTCCATTCTTTTCCCAACATCACGTGTATTTTCTCCAGCTAGCTATCACATATATCCTTTCTCATATATTCCAATAGCTAGGTTTTAAGGAAATGGACAAAAAATGGAAAGCTTGTATGATTCAAGTGAATGAGTTGCTTTGTAACAATATTTACTCACGTTGCATGGCTATGAAATTTTCTGGATGGTAGTGAGTCATATTGAGAACATTTTCTTCATTTTCTTATCTTCTTCTTGCTTTTAATTTTCTTCTTCTTCATGCTCCATGAATCAATAGAGTATGAAAGTAGAGAAGATGGCTTCAATGGACACGCTTTCAGGTCACTTTAGTTCCTTCACTTCCGAAATGTACCTAAGATCAATATGAACTAAAGTGAGTATCCTAAGTATTTCTAAGGCATTAATCAATAAGTGTAGTATATCAAATGAATTAACATTTAAACACATATCAATTATACCATTCCTTTGCTCAATCCCTCAAGGTAAAAGAAAAATCTTAACCTCACAGCATTGTCAAACATCCCATTAAACCTAAAGGTGTCACAAGTCTACAAGAAGTTAGCAAGATGGGTGTTGGGATCTTCGATTGTCAACCCATAAACTGCACACTGCTCTGAAGTATATTGAGGAGTGTTAGCTTGATCTCAAAGTTATTGGCTTGAACCGTAAGCCTTGCAACTCCTTAAGGGTTTAAACCTGACCTTATAAAGTCTATTATTATCCTCTCAGCTCCTCCTTGCTCTCCTTCTTCTGCCATATTCCCTTGTATTCTGTCTTGATGTCTAGCTCTTCTTAGCTCTCTTTCATGCCTTGTAATATCTGAAAACTCTTATTCACTAAGCTCGTTAGACCTTCTCGTGCTTCTGGTGTTCATGCACCTGCAAAAACGCAAGGAAGAGTATTAAACACTCTTAAATCAAAGTTACCCAAACTAAACAAGATGATAAACAAAACAATCCCCGAAAATGGCACTAAAAAATTATTGAATTAAAAAACAAACTAGTTGTTTTATGCCAAAATTTGCAAGTATATGGGTCATTACTTGTAGTAAAAAGAGGATATCGTCCTATAGAGATTGTACCTAGGCACCACTTAATTCAGGTTATGCTTTGTTTAAGAGTTAAATTCAAATAATAAAAATTGAAAAATACTAAGTCATCTAATGCTCAGAGAAATGAATGAAAAGAAATAAAAACTGTACAAGTGAATACGAAAAGTAAATATGAGAAATTGATTCAAGAATTATAAAGCGGAAATTTCAACAAAATAGAATTAAACTGAGTAGTCACATAAGTCGCAATGGAAATCTGTTAAGAGAGTTAATCAAGTTATAAAAGAGGGGATTTTACCTATGATTAATGCTAAAATAGTCGGTTATAGACAGTCGTAGGGTTGATTACTCTCTCTCGAGTTATAATCATTAAACCGTAAATTGTAAACCTTAATCGAATTATGGAACTTGCAATATCTTAATTCATAAATTACCCACAATTCTAATTAGTTCTAATGCTCTATAATAAACAATCGGGTCTTACACGGGATCTCTCTCCATGAAATCACTGACTAGATTAATTAAGTGGTCAATTAGATCTCCTAACTATCATTAATTTGATCTAATCATTTTTATCTAGCTCACCCTTTCGGTTTGTTACCAAAACATGCAAATACATTAATTAATTACAACACCCAAACCAATAAACACAAAAATAACTAAATCAACATTAACTTAAAGTAAAATCCCGAAGGAGAGTTTAGAACATTAGCAATAACCCGAAATTTGTTTCCATACAATCCATGTCAACTTTATTCATTTAAATGAAAAAGGAAATGAAGAGAAAATGGAACTTAGGTTGGACAAATCGGGAAGGCAGCGACGTCAGGATACCACTTGATTTGGAGAACAACTGCGTCGAGATCCACTTCTTCTTCCTCCTTCTTCCTCTTCTTCTCCTCTCTCTCTCTTCTTTCTCTCTCTTTTTAAGGTTTCCAAATGGAGTCTAATTTTAAAGGTCCTTTCTGAGGTTACATCATAATACTTTTATAGTTTTTGCCAATTAAGGTAACCCTAGTGTCTTTTTGAGGTCTAAAATGTCCCTCAAAAACTTAAATATGAAAGCGACCCTATATCTGTCTTTACACAGGCCACGATCGTCGTGGCCGTGGTTTATTCCTCGAGTCTTCTTCGATTCTCCTCCGAATGCCATGACACACTAACAAACACATCACTACAGCTCTATATATAAAATTGAAGCTTAAATACATGTTCTCACCCAAAAAAAACACTTAAAACACAAGTATTTATAAACTAACACCATTCTTAACCTAAACACACACTAAACAATCAAATTAACCACTAATTACACACTAAAATACCTACAAAAATATAATGCAATCTACTCCTATCACTAGACTAATCTTGACAGCTTTATAATTTGCCTTGGTTACCATTTTTAGGTTTCTAGCCTGTTGGATCGATTCATGCTAAGAGTTTGTCCAAGAATTCTCTTCAGTTTACTCCATATGTTTGTTGTGTACCTGTACCTCACTAGCAAATGGTCCAGAGATTCTAGGTTGTGATTGAATAATTCACACTCCAAAGAATTGATTGGAAACTTAATTCTATCCTTGGTGATGGAGTTTCCCTATCAGCCTCATCTATAATATAAATGAATGAGATGGATTAATATTAGTATCCCAAGTTAAAATTTTCCATTCCACCTTATTGCATGGTTCCTTTTGAAGAAATGGTCTACAAGTCTTGGTTAAATTTATTTGAACCATCTACAGTCCACGGCACCTCATCTTGAGTTGTTTCCTAATATGCTGGTACATTCTCCATTATAATTTCTAGATTCTTGTTGTTATGGTAAGGCCAATAACATCAATTATTCTTGATCATCTTGCTTTCCTTATTATCAGTACTAACTACCATATTTAAGTATTAAATTTCCTCAATTTTGTATGAATGTCTTTTGGATTGCCAGTTATCAAACCAAAACATTGTTTGTTCCCCATTCCTAGTCTTATGGAAAATTAGATCCTGCATCCACTTTCTTATTCTTAGTATTTGTCTGAAATTCCATGACATATTCTATTTAACCTCTAGCTTATATACTCCAACTTTTAATGAACACATTGTGTATTCATTTAACCCAGGGTTCATCCTTCTTGTTATATAATCTCCATTAATTCTCTTCGGTTGATTGACTTGGTTTAACAACCCAACTGAATATATTCCCAACCCTCCTTGATCTTTAGCCTTACATAGTATACTCTAGTTGACTTTAGACTTATTACTTCCATGCCCTGATCCCTCCTATAAGAAGTCTCTTAACTTCCTATTATTCTCCTAAGAACACTCTTTGGGTGAGATATATTGTTAATCCAATAGCTTGCTAATTTACTCAAGATTTTCTAGACCAACTACAATCTTCCACTATAACTAATATGTTTATTACACCAATGGTTGATTCTTCTCTGAAATGAGTCCATCAGAGGTCTGTAATCCAAAGAAGTGATTCTTTTTTATGATATAGGCAATCTAAGCTACTTAATTGGGAGACTTCCTTGCTTCATTCTTTTCCTCATTACTTGAGTAGTAACTTTAATTCCACAATTTGATGATAGGTAAAAGCATCTTTTACTTATATTACTTTTTAATCCTAACATCATTTTAAAATCCTCCATTCATAACAAAAGAAGATTGATTTATTGCTTTTCATCCTTACAAAATAATAACAAATCATCCGCATAAGTAAGGTGTGTTATTTTGTTACTTTTACATCTGTGATGATATTGAAATATTGAGCTATATATCACAGTCCTTGCAATTATGATCAAGAGGACCTACATACATAGCACAAATAGGTTAAGGGATAGGGGATCCTTTTGCCTAAGTGCTCTTTTAGCTTTGATTAACTTGTTAGGTTCTCCATTCACCAAAATAGCAAGGCAAGCTGTAGTCACACATACTTCAACCCATTTCCTGAACCAAAGGGGGTATCCTACTGCCTTCAAAATGCTAAAGATGAAACTCCAATTGAACAATTCATATGTCTTAGCCAAGTTTATGTTTATTGTGCAATTTTTCACCTTTATCTTAGTAATGTAACCTTGAAGAATCTCTTGACAAAGTAGTATGTTTATGCTTATTGTTCTCCCTCTAATGAAAGCATTTTCAACTAGATTAATGATGTTTCCCCAAACTCCTCTTCAGCCTACTTGCAAGTGTCATAGTGATGGTTATGTAGAGTATATTGCAACAAGCAATTGGCTTGAAATGTTCAAGCTTACAAGCATTAGGTTGTTTAGGGACCAAGCTCATAAAGGTTTTATTCAATTCTTTCAGTATAGTTCCTTATCTAGAAAACTCCTTTACTGCTTCTGTGACTTCCTCCCCTAATATATCTTAGTTTCTTTGGAAGAATCTCCTATTATAGACATCTGGACCTGGGGTTTTATCAGGATTCAGTGAAAATAATGCTTTTTTTATCTCTTCCCCTGATATTTCTTTGATTGTTTTTTCCTTATCCCCTTCTAATATCTGCCTTATTTTCCTCATTATGTCATCTAGAATAATCTTTACTTTCTCTTTTAACTTATATTGCTTATTGAAGTACTCAAAAGTAAGTCTTTTCTTACTCTAATGGTCTTGCTGTTTCTTTTTAATCATCTTCTAGGCACTAGATTTGGTTTTTATTCCTCCTTGCTCTGATTAAGTTCAGGAAGTATTTTATATAGGCCGCCCTTCTTTCAGCCAAATCATCCTTGTTTTTTTCTCCAGCAGTTTCTTTGTGTCTTCTAGGGCCTTATTGTACTTACTAATTAATGTTTTCTCTTCTTTTTTTAGCTGTAAGTCTTCAGGTCATGCTAGAACTCTCTTTTGGCTTCTTTGTAGTTGCTCTAGTGCTTTTGTAATTGCCTCATGTTCAAGTATTCTATTCTCCTTATTGAGATCTTTAAGTCTTTCTTTTACTATCTTTAGTTTCTTGCTCAGCCTATATTGATCCCTTGGGTCCTATAATCTCTAAGATCATTCCCTCCTTTAGAATACTCCTAAACCTTGAGTTGTCCATCAAGTGGTTAAATAATTTAAAAGTTGTATTGCTTTTGTTATTTGAAGTGGTTAAATCCACTATAATAGGACTGTGGTTTAAAGTATTAAGTTCCTCAAATCTTGTAGTACTTAAGGGAAATTGAGCTAGCCAATCACCATTAACCATGCATTTATTGAGTTTCTTTAGTAAAAACCAGCCTTCACTCTGCTTGTTGTTGAAGTATACTTATTTCCATAGTATTTAAAATATGTCAACCTAGTGAGGTTTGTTAGGTCTTGTAACTCCTAATAGTTTGCTTTACTAAGTCTCATTTAGCCCTAAGTCTCATTTAGCCCTAAGTCTCATTTGCATAAAGTGTGTAATTAAAATCTCCTACTACTGACCAGGGGGAAGTGATTGTATTGCTACTCCTCACCAATTCCTCTTATAGGGACTATCTCTGGAACATATAGTTTATTGTATATACTGTTGTAATAATGATGTTTCTACTAAAATCCTTAATCACCATTTCATAGTTTATCATTTGGTATGTACTAGACCAGTTTACCATCTTTATTTTCTAAGTATTAACACCTACTACATCTCTCCCTCTTACTTATTTATCATGGTTAAAAATTAAATTTTAGTTTTCCCCTATAAACCATAGACAATTTTCCATCTGTTCCTTTTTTGTTTTGGTTTTAAGTAAACTAACAAAATCAACCTTTTTGTTTGGGATCAACTCCCCAACTACTAATTGTTTATTTAGGCTATGAAGCCCTTTAACATTCCACACTACCATCTTCATATTTATTAATTTTTACCTGATTTATTCCTCTTTGATTTCCTATTTGCTTCAGAGACATTTCTAGTAAGTTGATTGGTTCTTGAAGTCTCTCCTTTCTCTATTAAAGGGGTCTTGTCTACTGCATTTTGATCTTTATCTAACATTTTTCCACTTTCTAAATCCCAAAGGTCCCTTTTTTTTAATGATAAAGTACTGTCATCTTCATTTTGATCCTCCTCCATTGCATTCACCATCCTCTTTAATTTATCTGGAGTTTTGAGCTCATTTTTGTCTTATTCCTAGTTGGTATTGCCTTCATTTGTTTCCCCTTCCTCTATATTTAGTCTTCCCATTTGCTCAGCCTCCAGTCCTTTATCTCTTCTTGGTTCTCTATTCTCCTCCAAATCATTCCCTCCTCCTTAATCTTTAGTTTCCATATATATGAAATTCTTACAATATCTTCCTTTAAAACTCCATTGTTATGGTGTCAATAACCCTAAAAAAGGGGAACTCTGTGGTGTTTTTTTTGTGGGGGTACAATTAGTATGCTTCTTATGGTATTTTGTTTGTCTTTCTAAAGGTTGTTGGTGTCACAATTGGTAAGGTTACAGTGGTTGGTTGTCAAGTAGGAGGTGGTATCTGTTATAAGGATTTAAGGGATAATGCTGTTTAAGGGTGATGCTAGGGTGGGGGGATAAGGATGTCGAAATGGTGATGTCGGGGTAAAGGGAGGAGACTCTCACTGGAAGCCTGCAATAAAGGGAAAATATACTATGCTAGCTTTTGCCAAACCTTGTTAGTTCCTAACTTGTCCATATCATATAATTAACAAATTACTTGTATAAAGTGTATCTGACACTCTTGTTAAAATAGACTAAAGATAGTCGTTAATTATATCCTCACTAAAAACGTATATTTCTCATAATTAACTTCATGAACATGTTTACTCTTCTATTGAACAAAGAATTCAATCCTTTATTTTTTAAAAACTTTATCTATTGTTTGATGATTAAAGATCTTCTCAACTTATTTGCCAAATTATTTTGTTACAATTAAAGAAGCTCCCTTTATCTTAATTAACAAATTACTTTCATAAAGTGTATTTGGCACTCTTGTTAAAATAGACTAAAGATAATCATTAATTATATCCTCAGAAAAAGTATATTTCTCATAATTAACTTCATGAACATGTTTACTCTTCTATTTAACAAAGAATTCAATCCTTTATTTTTTAAAAACTTTATCTATTGTTTGATGACTAAAGATCTTCTCAACTTATTTGCCAAATTATTTTGTTAGAATTAAAGAATCTCCCTTTATCTTACTTATTGTATGATACATTTCATGTGAGCTATAACATTATTAAGATTTTACTAGTAATATATATATATATATATATATTACTAGTAAAATCAAGTAGCCAATAAATAAGTGTTACAAATAACACTCTAGGAATGCCTTTTATGAAGTGGTTAAGTAGGTTACTATGGAGGAATAAAGGCAAAAAAAGGCTTTCCTGCTTTTATGATATGCATTACATAAGGGCATGAATGTCCATATAATATAATTAATAAATCACTTCCATAAAGTATAATTTTCACTCTTGTTGAAATAGATTGAAGATAAGTAATTAATTGGATCCTCATAAAATAAAGCATATTTCTCATAATTTTCTTCAAAAACATGTTTACTCTTTTATTAAACAAAGAATTGAATCCTTTTTTTTTACTTTATCTATTATTTGATGATCAAGGATCTTCTCGACTTATTTGTCAATTTTTTTGTTACGATTAAAGAAGCTCTCTTTATCCTACTCATTATACCATACATTTCATGTGAGCTATAACATACTTGAGATTTTGCTAGTATTCTGACTTATGAAATGAATGATATAAAAATAGATATTAAGAAGAATCAAGTAGCCAACAAATGAGTGTTATAAATAATATTGTAAGAACACCTTTCATAAAGTAGTTAAGTAGGGTGGAAATGGAGGAAATAAAGGCCAAAAAAAAAAGCTTTCCTACTACTATGATGAGCCTTACATGAGGTAATTAATATAAACAACTTTTTTGTCAAAAGGGACTAATGACTCATAACTCGGACAAAAAACTTTAGAAGAAGAAATAGAAAAGTTAGAATTATCAATTTATACTATAATAGGAGTATATTGTTGTGCCTAAAATAAGTTCTAAAAATACCTAGGTTGTCCTTCTTGCAAGTATAATAGGTATTTGTAGTTGATTACCCAGGGTCATAATTGGTCCACTTAAATTAATCTTGAATAAAGATAAAAACAGATGCAATCCTAAACATTCTATCCTGATTTGTTGAGTGAAGACTTTAAAGAAAATCACAAAATTAAACTGAAAATAAATTGAATCAATTGGGATAAAAAACAAATAGATTAATCGAAGTGGGAAACTCTTGAGAATTAATTTTACTAATTTAATCTCCTATGCGTGACTAAAGGGAAATGATTGGATAATTTTCTTACTAAAATTACCAATTAGGTTCTAAAATCAATTCAAATAACAAACAAATCTAACTTTCTTATTCGACAAGTTTATCATTCAAATTAATTATTAAACCCAACTAATAATTACCACTCAGGTTAATATATTTCTAATTCTTAACCTAAGCGTCTATGGTTTTTCGTTCCATATTAAACTTCTTTTCTCGATCCTTCTTTTAATACTAAAATGATGCAAAGTTTGGTCATGCTATTATATCCATTCAGTTCAGAAACTATAGCAAACATAAGACAATAACAAAGTCCCTCAATCATGCATATTTGACTAAAATAGCTACATCAATCCTCAAGAAAAAGAGATCAGGCCATCATGGAAATAAAAAGATTCATCATCTTCATATACTTCAATCACATCTTTATCAGTATAAGAGAAGTATTAAAGCAACAAACCAAGGAAATAACTAAATGAACTATCAAAAAGCTAACAGAGTATGATTCTATCAATTACAAAGGAGTAAGTTCAGTAAAACAACAGAGAAATAATAATCAAAATTAGAAAACAAGTGTTCAGATGAGAGGGTTACAGTGATCTCCTGCCACTCTTAATTTTTCTGCATTGGCTCTCGCCTTTTGCCTCTGCTTAGTTATCACCCAGATGCTCGACTTCTCACGCTACTTCCACCTCTCTGATTTTCTTCTTTTTCTCTTCTCATCCACTCTATTTATCTACCTTCTTTTCTATATCTTTTTTGTGTCCCCAAATAAGTCCCAGTGTGTCTATGTATAAAATGTGTAAATTGATAGAATGAGCTAGCACCTTCCTCTCTTCTTTCTATTTGTAATCTCATTTTAAGTCTAGGTTTTTGAGCCTTCAACCTACAGATGCTACATAATAATTACACAAATTAAAGGACAAACATGTCACGGGGTGACTTTTTTTGTCACTCCTATAAGGGTTGGTCACCACCATGACTAAACTTGTCATGGTGGTGACAAGTTTGGTGGTTCATTTGCCACGGTGGTGAGTTATTAAACTTGTCACGAAGGCGACAAATGTAGTCACCACTATGACTTAACTTGCCACAGTAATGAAAAGTGTAGTCACCACCGCGACTAAGCTTGTCAAGGTGGTGACTAAAACCATTATTTTTTAACGCAAAATTTACATTACCTTTCATTTTTCATGAAAAATTCACAAAACTTTCCCTTCTACCTTCATGCAACTTTCACAACCATTTTCACTCAATTCATTCAAATTTGGATTAAAAGCACAAGAATTTGTAACCAAAATTAAGATATGAATGCAAGAAAAATCAATAGAAATTAGACACAACATATGTAATTTTTGAACAATGTAATTGAAAGGATTTGTTTTTTCTACATAAAATTTATTAATAAAACATAATTGGGGTATAAGTACATGATAATTCAAATATAAAAAGGACTCCTATAACTTGAGATAGTTCATTGATAAATCATAAGCTATTCACCATTTAATTCTAGGCATTCTTCTTCCCTTTTAGCTATACAAAGCCATTAAAACCTAAGTACTTATAAGTAATAAGTCTTCTCCCTTTCACCATTATCTTTACTTTTCCTTGGTTAAGGATGTTCCATCTTGTGGTCATGTCTCTATTGCATTCAATGTGTATATTTCTTGTAATGATTAATTCTCATATCCATTTGATGGTTAGTTAAGTGAAATTATGAATTGTTAGCTTTTTACCTTGAAAGGTCCTCATGTCCTTTTCTTTCCATATTATATAAACCATAATTTAAATACAATCATAAGGATTTTAAAATCTCTGCTGCATAATTGATGCCTTTATTTGGTCTATCGTATAATCTCAAACCAGTCGGTCTATTAGAAATAGAGGTTATATAATTGCTAACACCATATAGCAATTGCATATTGTCATTGGAAGAATAATTATTTACGATTTTGGGTTCTTGATTGCATAATTTTCATGGAAGATTGAGAGCATTTGGACCTTTGCTTCTACCTATTGTATTTAGATTGTAACTAATTGCTAACAATAGAATAAAGAAAATTTTGGAAGAGTTTTTTAGATCTAAACCAACCTGTACTAAAGGACTTTGTGAGTAGGGGTTTAAAGAGTGACTTTCAAGTTTTTTTTTTTGTTAATTCTCCTAACCGATGCCTCCTTCATATGACAAACTCTTCCAAGTTAATAATAGGATTATAATTAGGCTCATTGTCTAATAAGATTGAGAACATCCCCTAATATTGCATACCTAATCATCCCCCTAAATTAACTCATTAACCTTTTCATAGTCTAGTAGCATGTATCCCAAGCTATTCATCTCCCTAATAAGGTGAAGAGGCCCAAGCTCATTCCAATTATCATACCATAGCTATATGGTATTCCTATTCCTAATATTGCATTTTATCTCTTTATATAGGCATTCTTTTAGTATTAGAAGTCGTAATATGGTCCATAAAGGTCTTCTTTAGGTTTGATTGTTTAGAAGCTCCTTCCTTTGAAGTATTGGGTATAATACATTTCATCTAAAATGATCCTTTGTCTTTATAGAGTCTCTAAATTATTTTTGAATCAACACTCTGTTCATAAATCAAATGGGGATAATGCCTTGGCCTTCCTCAACTTTAGTTAAACACACTTCATATCACTTGATTTTTGCTATTAACTTCTTTGATGCATCACTAGACTAGTGAAATTTTCTCATCATTTTTCTAATTACCTTAATTAGGTTTTTAAGAAGCATTAAATGGGAGGACAATATATATACAAATTGTTAAGTATAGAAATGATGAGCTAGGCTCATCTTGTATAAGAGAGACTACTCTAGTGACCAATCCTCTTAAATATTTTTGACCAATGGTTGAAATTTTCGATAAAATGGCCTTTTAGTTATAATTGGAACTTTTAAGTAAGTGGATGGAATATTTTTGAGTTTGAGGCTTATCAAACTAGATAGCTAGTTTTCCAAGTGACTAGATATTACTAAGAAAATTAGATGGCTTTTATCTTTATTGATAAATAGGCCTAAGAGATTGTTGAAATTTTGTAGTGAGTTCATTAGTAACCAACTAAACTAGAGTTAGTACCACAAAGCAATAAAATCTCATTATAAATGACAAATTATAAATCTTCAACTTCCTATATTTATTATGATAAATGAATTTCCATTTAAGGTTTATGTTATGAAAACTAATTTGTTTAGGATCTCAGTGCATATTGTAAATAAGGAGAGAGAAAAGGGATCGACTTATGTCAAACCTTTAACTTACTTGATCAAGTGATTTAAGTCACCATTTATTAGAACTTGCATAAGATGTGTACACATTTCTCAATCCAATTGATAAATCTTGATTGAAAACTAAAAGCCTATAGAGAATGTAGGATAAAATATCAACTGATAAAATCAAACACTTTAACGAAATTAACCTTCATTGTACAACTCTTAAATGAGTGTTTCCTATTATGACTGTTAAATAATTCTTGACCCAATAAGATATTATCACCAATTTGGGTTCCTTGAATAGAACATCCTTGAGCCAAATTAATGATTTTTTACAAATAGTTTGAGTATGGTAGCTAGGAATTGAAAATGATCTTGTATATGGTGTTATAACATGAGTTTGGCATGTAATCCTTTAATGATGTTAGATTTGAAAGTTTCATAATGAGGCTAGTGGAAGCGTTGTTTAATTATCTTAACATTTTCTAATGTTGAAAACTTATAGGATGGAATTAGTAACAAGAGTTCTAAATTAGTTTTATGAATTTTGAAAAAAAAAGGAATTCGATCCATCAAGTATTGGGGCCTTGTTTTGATAAGATGAAAAAGTGATTTCCTAATATATAATTCATTGGAAGGTATAAGGAGTAGGTCAGCTTCTGCTTTTAGGATCTGCTTAGAAATAAATGATTTTAGTACCTGTATAAATGAATAGATGTTAGTTTGTCTACCTAGAATGTTCTGTAAATAGTTATAAGCCACATGTTACATCTCCTTCTTCTTTTTAACCCCTTGACCATCCTCTCTAAGAAATGATGTGATCTTGTTAATTAGTGTTCCTCCTTGATAAGATGATTCTATTGGAGTAACTTACATTCCTATTTCCATCTTTAAGCCATTAAACTCTTGAACTTTCTTTCAATTGAGAAATATGTGCGTCTAGAGTATTTCATTAGAGTTATCCTATCTTGAGCATGCTTGATTGATCCCCCAAAAATTGGCAAGTCTCTATTTGTTTCTACTGAAGTATGGTTTTGGCCTTTAAAATAAACATGTAAACCAACTAGCAACAATCAAAATACTAGGTAAAAATAATGAAAAGTTGGACTTTTACGTTTTATTGATTCTACCGACCGTCAGACTTTGAATCTCGTGGTACCTTTTCTAGTTGTACATAAATGAGATCTCAGAAGGAAAAAGAACCAAATAAATAAGAAAAATGACTAAACTAGAGAGAACAAAAAGAAAATAAGGGAAATCATTTTCTTTTTTTGGTATTTTAAGACAGACTCACGCTACTTGTCCACTGGGCATTTTATGTAAGCATGAATTGAGAGACTTTTGCTTCTGTGAGAAAACACATCGAACTGAGTATTCCAATTTCACCAAAATCAAGGGCTCATATTCTTTTGTGCTTCTTAAGGACGATAATAGATTGCAACATGTGTCTTATCATAATGGAACAATTGGATGTTGCCACATGGATTGTAACAGATGACCTCTACTATAATGACTCTTTTCATCATGCTAATGCACACCCAAGGGGTTGTATTCGACGATCTAAACAACGTGGAAATGCAAGAATTAGTGAGGGGCGCATGGAATAGCCAGAGCCAAGAAAATTGCCTCCCATGCACTTTCAACGACCATTTTTCTCTTTAGACCTTTTTCTGGTCCATTACTCACCCTTTTTCCACCGTATTGAATTTCCCTCCTAACGCGCGTGTTTCATCCCCTCCACATGACATCTACATGCATCGTTTTGAGCCATGGAACGAGAGCCCAAATTCGACATAGTCCAAAGTTAATAGGTTTTGCTTGATTTTATTAGACTTCAGGCTGTAGTCTGATTTTGAGTTTTTTTTTTTACTTTTGGACGGGCTTGGCCGGATTCGAATAGCCTAAAAATTATAAGCAAAATAATTATGTTTTTATATTTATTTTTAAAAAATAAAAAATCAAGACCGAACTAAGCTTAAGCCTACCGAAGCTTGTTAAGGCTCAAGCTTAAGCTTAAGCTCGAGTATCACTAATCCAATCGCGCCTTGAATGCTTGGGTCTATTCTAATTCATTGTCATTCTTAATTATTTTAAATTAGTTAAGACGGGCCTTGAATGCACATTTGACCATAATTTTTTAAACTACAGTAACGGATTGGTAGGGGTTCAAAAGTATTATATGAATCAAAAATAGTACAAAAAACTTGTAATAAAGATATCGGATAATATTGATGAATATAAAGTAATATTTTAAAATTAAAAAGGACTAAAATAAAAGCACTTGTCAAAATTAGTCTTTGATATTAAGACTTTTGAAACCCTAGTAATATTTTAAAATTAAAAAGAACTAAAATAAAGCACTTGTCAAAATTAGTCTTTGATATTAAAGATTGTTAATGAATAGGAGAACATATTACCTGTTCTCATTGATGCTCATGAAATATAGTAGGAATAGAATAATAAGAACAAGTAATCTGAACCCTAAGAAGAGAAGACGCTTACAATGACATCACTTGATCTTCTTTTTGGTTCTTGAAATATGTGAAACCACTATACCATATTTGGAATTTGACTTTAATTTGAAGCCAGTTCATATAGGAGGTTAGGAGGATTTCTACACCGAATATTTGGTTTATATAACCAAACATATGTTGTGGCCAATTGTTAATAGCCAAAACTAATTCAACTGTGTTGAATTTGTAAAAGTCCAAAATATGGAAGTTAAGAAAATAGTAGAAGACAATTAAAGGAATCTAGAAGTTCGGAAAATAAAAATAAGCTTCTTATTAAAAAAGACAGAGAAATCATTGAAAAAGAAAGAGAAATTGCCCATTTAAAGTCTAAAATGACAAGACATTTATAGGAAGTATGGAATATGGATGTTAAAGAAATAGTAACAAATAATTAGCCAGAATGTAAGGAAGTGAACAGTAATAATAAAAATCTGCTTAAAGATAAAAGAACTATAAATTCCCCAAAACCTGGACAACAAGGAGGAGGCACACATTTAATCATAAGACAATCTCCATAGAAACAAACAATCCCTGAAATCACCTAATTAGTTTATTATAAGTCAAGTAATCAATGATAGTTTTATGGATTACAATTAGGTTGCCCCATAAATATTTGCTTTGGAAGTTGTAATTGGACCATAAACAATGTGGAAGTTTTTAGAACGTACATTTACATTTTAATGACATCTTGGAAAGGATCTGAGCATTTGTGTTCATTGTAAAACTATGTAGGCTATGATGGCAATGGACTCCGGACCTGGATGTATGGACGTGTGGCAGCTTAGTTGGCTTTTCCAGAACCATCATCCTTAGGAGTCCGGCATTTAAGTCTATGGCGTCCACAAGCTAACATAAAGAAAAGGGATTCCGCCGGTTTCCTGTTTGATTATGGGACTGTGACTTTGGCGCAGTTCTCCTTCCAAAGAAAAAGAAGACATTTGGTTTTTAAAAACTCAATTTTTGAGGGCCCGGTTTTATTTGTTGAATTGATGTTTGAACGTTTGAGCTGGCATATTATTGTGTCATGACCTTCGCTTACAAACACTTAGCTCGACTAATTATTGTAGGTCGAGACAAGTTCTCTTCAACGTTGGAATGTTAACCTGAGCTAAAATTAAGCCCAAAATGCATTGCATTGGGTGGCTTGTCTCGTAGCATTTATAATTTCGGAATATGAGCTGGAGAAATGTCGATCGATTGACGAAGTTTTCTTGTATTGAACTACTAGATAATTGAAATCAATATTGTCATCTCTTACTTTGTTTTTCACAAAATCAGATTCAGAGTTGAAGAAGATAGATGCATGTTCTACATTGCCTTGTCTTACCTTGTCTCATGTACATGAAACGAAATAAATCAAAGTGTATTTTCCACTATCAGCCTAAATGCAGCACGGTTCGTAACAGCACTGCATGACAAGGTCATATTACGCCTTTACTTATTCAGATCCAATCATAGTTTTAGCTCCAGTATTCTTTCTAATTGGAAAATCCTATCTAGTCAAGAACTGATCATGCAATAAACTACAAGTTGTCTTGTTATAATGTATGGACGTAAACTTGTCTCAGATAGTAATTTGTAGTTATCTGCTATGTCCTAGGTGACATTTGTTTCAAAGCTTTTCCTTTCAAGGAATAATATTCTTTTATATTCTTCAAAAAAAAGTATAATTACATTAATATTAAAAATATATATATTTTTGTTCGAAAAATTAAAATAGAAAATCATAAATAAAAAATATAGCTGAAAAAAATAAAATCAATTAGTCGTTCAATTCATAGTGTTATCCTTTATCTGTAAATTAATAATGTCCTATAAAAAAATTAATTATTGTGTATTAATTACATCATTCTTTTATTAAAACCAATAAATGCTTTAAGAAAATTATCATCATAATAACCTTATCAAATAGTTGTTTAATTTCGCAAAAGATCACTTATATTTAATTTTAAAGTTTATATAACTTGATAATTAATAATAATTAAAAATAATTTTTAATATCTAAAGTACATAGAGTAAAAAAATTTACATTATAATTAATGATCAACTACAGAGAAATGAAATTAACTACTTATTAGAACTTGTATTGGGAAACACTATTTAATTATATAATCTTCAGAAAATTTTTAAAAAAAAGAGGATTATGCTGAAGAATAGGATAACATATACCAACTACATAGTAATATTTAGTGACCATAAGCTCAATCCTAAACCGAGAAGGTATATGTCAATCGGGTGTGGTAATTAAAAAGTCACATTTTTTTTTCTTCATCTCCTGGAACGTCTTCCCTTGTCAATTCCTTTTTGCTAAATATAATTACAACAAAACAGAGCTTGGGTCATGTTTTATTTGGCGACGAATTCTAGATTCGTGGTAGAATGTCAAAGTTTTTGTGACAGTTTACATAATCGCTGCTAAATAAAGCTATTTTGCGACGAATTCCTCGACACCATAATCGTTGCTAAAAGTATTACTTTTGGTGACGAATTGGAAAACCGTTGCCACAGGTTAATATTAAAAATTTTATATCTTATGTATTTCTTTAAAAAATTTTGATTAATTTTTGTGAGTAATAGTATTCTTAAAAATAATAATGTTCAAAAGATAATTTTGTAATGATAAATGCGCTTGATAATCCTAAGGTTAATTATAACTGACATTTATATGATTTTTCTTATTTTTTTCATTTCCTTTCTTTATAAATAATTTGTTTAAATAGCTAATGCATTCAAACTCTATAAATTTGTTTGAATCTATGGATTTATACACAAGTAATTATTTAATGATGCCTATTGTACATAATACTACACATTGATCCGTTCATAAAAAATTTTCATGAAAATAGAATGGAGCATCTAAAAATTGTAAAATAATTTCAAAGTTTTAAAAATATTGTTGAAAAACACATGCATGGTAGGTAATTTAAATTTTAAAAAAATATTTTTTTGGACCTAAAAAATAAAAATAACTAAAATTTTAATGTTAATAAGATCAAAATATCATAAATTTAAGTTTACTGCTATTCATAATCATTAATAATTATTGACAATAAAATAATAATAAATATAAATATTGAAATGTGGTAAGCAATATAATATAATGATGTATGGTATATAAGTACTACAAGATGTTAATTAGAAGTTTAACAATTTTTATAGAAAAAATAATAAATAAAGTTTCGTGCCTAATATTCTATTGAAAAGGAAAAGAAATAATTATTTTTTATATTCCCAATAAGGCTCCTTACACGTTCCAAGCTATCAATTGAAACATTTAAAGATCTTCCCTCAGGTTCTGGTTTGTTGACACCCTCTTTCAACAACTTCTTTGTTTTAACTAAATTTGCAAAAGATGCAATCGATGATTTTCCAGATGCAGTATGGATGAAAGTATGAAGTGAACCGCACATATTATGCATTTCACCTAATGAGCAAATAGTATTAAAAAATTGAAGCTAAATCAAACAGTATTAGGAACCTAAATTAGAACAACTGCAGACTCAACTGATAAACTCCATCATCATTATAATAAATAGACATAGTATGGACCATCGGGACATCTCCACCACCTCTATTTTCATTTATATTGTTTTTAAGATTCGGGAAAGTTTACAACATATAGTATATACAACAAGATGTTCATATAATAGCCTCCTAAGAGAAAATGAGATACAAATAGTTAAGGAAGAGAGGTAATTCAGATGATACTAAGAACCTTCAAGAAGAAGATTAACCATTGAAGGCAAGCAGTGATTAGACTTTGATAAGAAGATTAGACGTTCATTGATTTGTTCTTCACCAGGGAGAATTTTGCCACATTCGTCCCAGTGGAACCCATTTTCACCATTAGTAGAATAACATCGCGTGTCAAGTGCATTGCTAAGTTATCTGACTCTACACACTAAAATTTATAGTTATGATGAGTCGAGATCGAATCCATAGGAAATGTTCAGTTAATTTCTATAACAAAATTAATTGATGCAAGAAAAATATAAGAGGTTTTTGGATTTAAAACAATTTAGAAATTAAAGTAAAAGTAAAAATTAGAAAAACTGATTAATCAAGGCAATAACCACATATGATGCGTCATTTAACTTAGGTCATGTTATCCTTGATGATTATGAATCATTAGTCATTTAACAGAGCACGTTGTTTCATTATTCATCTTCTATATAGCTGTAAAATTAAAATTTAGGTATGACTAGCATGAAGCTTTGTTCCTGGTGGCAGTTGTGGTGGTCATCAGAAGTCGGCGGGTGATAATACATACGTGCCGTTTGTGGGCAATAGGAGTGAAATCTCGTAGCTATCCTCACCCCCGCATCCAAAATCTCCATGTACTTCCCCATATTCTTCTTCCAAAGAAAATAATCAAAATCCCTATTTGATGAAAAGCAAAGATAGACAAGAAGAGACCCAAAGAAAACAGGAGAGAAGCTAGAAGGCGTCCCAAACATCAGAGCCCATGGAACGAAAAGCTTTTTGGTTCAACTAAGGACGACTTTTCAACAAACATCTTCGGTTTATGAAGGTAGCAGGCGACTTCGGAGGAAGAATCTCAGATTTGTTTGCCAGGACACGATGATAGTGAAGAACAGGATCAATGATCAGTGGAGATGGTGGAAGCCAGCCTCGGTGAAGGTAACATATATTTTATTGTTTGGGTAAAGTATACCAAAGCATGAAGCAACAGCCCCAACCCTTAACACACAATCTCCAGGTGCACACTTTTATCTTATGCCTCTTTATTTTGCCATGCAAGTTTGTTATCGGGTGTCTTTGGGCCTTTTTTGGTTAGTAAGCTGTTATGTTAGTTGTCTCCTTATGCGTCCCCTGGACGTTTGTGGTGGTCTCGGGTGTCAGCCCCAATTGTTCAGTGCACTTTTTTTTTACTGGTACTATCTAGTCGTCTAAGGGAGGTGAAGCTCGTGAGTAATGCTCGACTTCGCTGAGGAACGAGCCGAAGTGGGTTCTGCTTATAGGTTTCGGTTTGTAGCTATTGTTAGCTCTAACAAAGAAGGTTGGTATGGGACAATCAAGGTCTGTGACTTTTCTTCGCTTTGGATGACCGTTTCTGTTTAGTGTTTGGCAACCAAACGTTACCTTTGCCACCCGCCTTGAGTCGACTGATAACTCTGCTATAGTAGAGTACCGACTGATAAATCTGCAGTCCACTCGGAAGACCGTTGGTAGTCTACTTTAAAGCCTTCTGAGTCTATTAATATAAGACTTCTTTTTCTTAGTTTTATTTCCAACCAGACTCAGACACTTTTCATAAAAGTCTCCTTTCCTTATCCTTAACTTTCATGCCTCTTCAGTTGGAGTTCTCTTCCCTTATAAGTGTGTGTCTCTGCGGTAGTTTAAGGCCTTCACCTATTTATTTACTTTTATTACTTTTAATCTATTACTAGTATTTATATCTTTATTGCTATTATTTTTATCCTTATTATTTATTTAGCTATCTCGATTAGTAATTTTTTATCAAGTTATTGGATTATTCACGTTCTATTCATTATTATCAATATTTTTATTCTTTTTAGTAATTTAGTGTTGTTATTATTATTATTATTATTATTATTATTATTAGTATTGTTATTATCTTACTATTATTAGGCTTTTATTGAGTCTCTTACTAGCTTTAGTTTTTCTGTATTATTATTCTTATTAGTATTATCTTATTATTATTATTATTATTAGTAGTAGTAGTAGTAGTAGTAGTAGTAGTTTTTATTTTTATTATTATTATTATTATTATTATTATTATTATTATTATTATTATTTTGTGATTAGTATTATTAGTGTTACTTGAATTTATTTTAGCTATATCTTGAGATTTGAGTTTTTTATTATTTTTATTTAGTGTTTTTATTTTTGGAGGTGCTGCTTACAGCATCGTTCCACTCCATTTTTCTATAATTATAATTTAGTGTTATGTTACTAGTAGGATCAGGTTTTTAGAGGCTTCTTAGGCGAAGACCTGAGGGACGAGTGAAGGCCCGAGGCAGGAGGATTTCTTGTTTATTTTCAATTTTAATATTGTATAGAATTGGAATAACAGTTTGATGATAAGATTTTTAAATGTTGAAGATGTTCTAAACTCACCTTCAGAGTTTTACCTTCGAATTAATGAAATCTGATTATTTATGTGTTAATTGGATTTATTATGATTTAATTCTACGACTGTATAATTCGATAATAAAATGAGAGGGTGAATCGGATGAAAAATGATTAAATTGGGCTAACAAGAGTTAGGTGATTTAATATAATTAGAATTAGATCAAATTAGTAAATTGTGCGAAGAGGGATCTTGTGTAGGTTTTCAGTTGTTTATTAGAGAACTTTAGAGCTAATTAAGGTTATGGATAGGTTATAAATTGAGAGATTGCAACTCCCATAATCTGACTAGGGTTTATGAATTAGGGTTAATGGTTATCACTCGAGAGAGACTAATCAATTCTAGGATCGTCTAGAACTAATAATCTAGTAATTCATAATCAGTTAGGTTAACATTAAGAATAGGTAAAATTCCCTCTCTCAATTGGTAATTTCCTTAGGTTGATTCTTAGGTGTGTTGCAAATACTTAGTAATTAGTAATTTGGTAATTGATTGAATTGATTTCTCATTTTTTAGTTTTGTGCAATTTGAATTTTTATATTATTTTATGGCCTTAGATTTTAAGATTAGATTATCTCTCCTCGTGAGATCGATACCTTAGGTACTGTGCTAACGAACTGTGCGCTTGCAGATTATCGATGGGTATTTATTAAAACTTACACACGCCAAACACCCGATCAGATCTTTACCCTAAAATTTTTTTAAAGTTTGGTTTTAAGTTTTGATTTAGTGGATGTCATGGTTTTTTATGCAATGTTCTTTAGTTTTTCTTCTTCAGCTACGCACAGGTAAATCAAAGAATTAATGTTCCAAGCTTCATCTTATAAGTTGGTAACAAGGATATTATTTATGAGGTAATGTTAAAGCTTAGTAGTCAATGGAAGTAACAAGGGTGATAACGTTTTGGGGCTTTGAATTTACTTTGTAAAAGAATTGTCTGGATAATATTTTCTCTCACTTCCTAACCATAGTGTGTGTGTGTGTGTGTGTGTGTGTGTTTATGTGTAGTTCAATATTACAAAAGACTGTGCTCCTTTAAGAAACGTTATTAAGAAAGTCCTTTGTTATGTTTGTTTCTAGTAGTCCACTATATAGATGATCAAGTATGAACTTCCGAATGGTCAAATAGCATATTTTATTCAACCTTTTCTAAGTCGCATAGGTTGCTTTTTCATCTTTTATACTAACGGATGTAAGAATATATAACTATTCTTTAATCATAATTATATTAATGTCTTTCAATTCCAAAGGAAATTTCCCATCATGTTTCTACTTCTTGAAATTGAAACTAGTCAAGGTTTCATTAGTAACATTGTTTGTTATTTATAGAAAAGGTAACTACAAAACATATAATGTATATAATCAATACAAATGTAAGATAACCACGATATTAAAAGTCATAAATAGTATTTGTAATGAGCATCTCATCAAATATATCTTGAAACACCTGTGGGAAGAAATATAATACATAAAGATAAGATCTCCATATGAAAATGGTTAGAGTACACACCATCACTCTTATAATTATATCACTTATAGGTGTATAGATCACTTAACTAATGGTTATCTCTCATCAAATACTTTTATTAACATCTCAAAATTTCATGTAAACTGGACACATATGGGCATAATAACCATTCAAAGTACGGACATCCATAAATATGCAAGTAAAAGATTCTAAATATTGACTTAAAATATCACTGTGATGACTACATTCTTATTGGAATTCAATCAATTCTACAAAGGAAAGGATACACTCATATTTTATCCTTATATATCCTTACATGTGCATAAAATTATGAAAAACTTACCACTGTATAATATAAAATCTTGATGTACCTGCTTATTATCACATAACAATATTAAAAAATGCATATGTAATCACCCTAACCCATACGAGGAGTGCATGTCACGTGTCCTACCTCCTCATAATCTGTTATATAGAGTAGTTGAAGGCCACAAACCTAATAGTTAGAGCCTCTTACTTGCTTTTCCTTATGTAGGAGACTTTTGTATCTTGTTTATTCATCTAGTCACTATAATGTGCAATCTTTTATGGTTTCTTTTAGTGATTTATTGTTGAATTCCAATGATTTTTTACCAAGACATTTTTTACCGTTTTTCCTACAACCTCAAACATAAATTAATCCACAAAATAAATCACTACATATTTAACTAGAAAAAGTTAATTTCTCTTATTTGAATATGAAAAATTTTTAAAAACTAATTCACATAACAATGTAACCGCTATAACACTACATGTTAAACATAACATAAACTTTATGAACAGGCCCAAGATTAAATATGAACTTATTATATACACAAAGCTAATATGGAAGTATATTGTTCTATCTTTCTTTGTTTAAATAAGCTCCTAAACACTTTGAGAGTACATGTTGACTTTTTAATAACCTTTCAAACTATTAATCACCTTAACAAAAGTTATTTGAAACGATAGTAATAAGATCTTTTTGTACTTTTAATGTACAAATCTCCTAATGAATAAAAAAGAATTATACATTTGTATACTTATTTAAGTAGGAAGTAGAAGACATAGCTATTTATATTAATTTTATCGGGTCTTCTCATCACAAACCTAGTAAGAACTCGGCCTACACTAATAAAGTGTCAATTTTTTCATTGGAATTGACTTAATTTTATCATTTAGTGAACTAGTTATCAAATCTTAATTTTCTTCACCTTAACCTTTTGAAAGTGATAATTAATATATGTAATTCTAACACGATTTTATACTTTTTGCAAGTTCCACCTAAATAGGATTATTGTTTATTTGATATGTACAAGATATTGGAATATTAAAAACCCAGTGCACATGGGACAGCCTATCCATATATGATTCTCTATATTTTAATCACTCTCGCGATTATTTGTGTGGTATTCTTATATATAATGACTTCCTATCTATTGACCCTTTCCTAAACGTTTTCTTTGTTTTGTTTACGAAGAGACTATCGAATATGATCCACAAAATGATTATTTAATTTTGGGTTAGGTGAGAACAGAGAAACGCCACTCAGTTTTCTTTTTCTATCCGGTTAACAAGTTCTAATGTTCGATCATTTTAATTGAAAGAGGCACATGTTTGAGTATAAGAAAGAACAACCAGAACAAAAAACTATCAGCAAGAGCATTAAATAATATAAGCTTGGGCTGTTGTTTGATATTTCTTTAAATAATGAAGTGACATCTTACTGAATTTGATGTGAATTTCAATTAGAGCCTGGCTTGTCGGATTTGCAGTTAATTTGACAAATGTTTATGCAGAACTTAATGACTTCAAACAAATGAAAATTTAACCCATACACTATGAGATAACTGAATTGTGAAAATTTAAACTTTACCTTATGTTCAAACTACCGTATAGTTTCCGAGGTGAGAAATCTCTTTGAATATGAGTTGGTCTTTATATGAATTGCCAGAGCTTTGTAGGATTTCGAAATGATATCTATTAGGTATTAACGTGTCCGAAAGCAACAGGCCTTCATTGAAGACGGAGTTATATATATTAAAGGATTGTGATTTAATGATGACGAGGTAATTGAGGTATTGGGTTGGCCATCTGTTTCGTAGTGGATTTGCGTACTTATTAGCACAAGCTAGACGGCACATATGAATACCCTACAACTAATATTATATTACTAATACGTGTCAAGTATTTTTCTTATTCTTAACATACTATATCTTTCAGAGTTTTTGTGCCCTCGGCCAAAGCTCCAGTCAGAAAGCATGTGTTGTTGCTGCGATGATGATTGTGAATGCAGGCCTTTAGGTTTTCTCTTGGGCTTACCCTTTGCCTTCCTCTCTCTCCTCCTCTCTCTCGTCGGAGTCATCGTGTGGATTGTTGGGTTAGTATTTGATGCCACTTGCGGTCTCTTTGCATCTTTCTGACTTGAAAATATTAAACTGATATGCTTGCATCTTTATCATTATGTTTCAGGTTGGTTCTGACTTGCATATGCCCATGTTGCTTGTGTGTGACCATCATAGTAGAGTTTGCACTGGGTTTGATCAAGGCTCCCATTCTAATCATGCAATGGTTTATCTCAAAGATTCCTTGTTAGAACCTCTGGATTCCATACGTAGGAAATAGAAGCATCCAATTCACTTTATTCAAAATAATTGGTTATTATTACATCATGTAATTGGTTTTGTTTCAAGCCATAGAGATTGGACATGATGGGATTTTTCTTTCTCTTCATACTTTAGTTTTTGATTTACCAGAGATTTTTTAAGCTTATTTTCATGAAATACAATTATCGGATATCCGCGTCCGCTTGCTTTGTTTTGATTTATTTATAGGATTGTCTTTTTTTGTTATCATTGTTTTCTGTTGGGCCTGCTTTAAGAGTTCACGAAAATCCCGAAGTTTAAATATTCTAGGTGTCAAGAAACTAAAGATCAACAAGGTTTGATACCCAAAGATCATAACAAGGTAGTTAACACAGAGGGACGCAAAAGTATAGAGGTTTACTGACTTATGCCTGCAATCATGGAGATAGTTTTGATACCTAAAGATCATAACAAGGTAATTAATATAGAGGGACGCAAAAGTATATAGGTTTACTAACTTATGCCTGCAATCATGGAGATAGTTAATATATAGGTTTTCTGACTTATGCCTGTAATCATGGAGATATTTAGGTTTAATATCATTTTTAATGACTGTGTAGTCTACAAATATCTCCAAATTTTTTTAATTACGAAAATGGAAGGAAAATAAGAAAAAGGAAAGCACAAAGTAACAGGGATTCTTTTCTACTTAAGAAAAACCCACGAAATTTGATTGTTAACTTTACTATTATTAAAGATGCTTCCCTAACAACCTGCTCAAGTACTTCATGTCTATGGATGGTTAGAGACTTTAGGTTCGACTCCGCTCCATCCCAAGTTAATAGGCTTAATCTGAATTGATTGAATTTGAGTCTGACGATTCAAATTTCACTCAGCCTGCAATCTAACATATATATAACAACAAATTAGTTTTAGCCCTATATTTCTTTTCTTCTCTCATTGATGCTATCAACTCGTTCTCTCTTAGAAATTTTGTCACGCTGGGACAAGAGCACTTAAAAGGAATGTTAGAACTCTTCTGAGATAAAAGAATGTTAAAACTCTGAAATTTTTCATCTCTCAACTTTTAATGATTCTAGCACTGTTTCTTGGACTTTTGAAGGGCGACTAAGGAACAAAGTATCTAGAAAAGAGGTATAAGAATATTATCTAGGGAAACCACCTACTTCTGTATCCTATGTTGAGAGAAACCATCTACAGCGATGTTTAGGAACTAGTAAGCTTGGAAAGCTTAGAAATTACATAGAATATCTCTTCAGATTGATGTTTGGATCTTTGAAGGATAGGGTCGGTTCGGGTAGGATCTGAACAAGTTCGAGCTTCAGGCAGCATAATGTATACTCAATCAGAGCATTAAGACCAAGTTCCACCTGCCTATAAACGTTACAAGCCAAGTTTAAACAGCCCCATGCCCGAACCTGCTCAATTCATTGTCAATTTTATTCACGCCTAAGTAGGTCGATCCTAAACAGAGCCGATTTTTTTTCCAAGTTTAAAACAATTTCGAGTTTTGGTAATAATAAGCCTATTCAGCCTAACAAAATTTAACTCCTAATGTTTAGAAAATAACACAATTTACAAGTTAAAAACTAACTCCACCAGGTTTCCATTACTACAACCTAACAAATGTCCATGTGGACATTGATAGGTAGCAAACAATGACAAACGTACACTTGGATGATGACATAACTTTAATATCTTTCAAGTCATTAATATTTATTATTTAAAATAATTATATAGAAAATGGTTTACAATTTCATAACCTTATTCCCAGCTTCATCCTTCTTTCCCATCCTAATTTTCAACAACCCGCCACCAAACGCCAACTATAGTAGTCCCAGACTTTAAGTCTTCACTCTCTTTTCCACTTCTTTAGCATTTTACTCTAAGCCTCACCCACTCTTCCAACTTGCTAGACTCATGAAGAGCGACCTAGGTCTTCTTTGAATTCTGATTGAGTCTGAAGCTATGTCCATTATTCTCAACTATATCAACTCATCTGAGTCAGCACTCCAAGGAAAATCCCTTTCTTTGTTGCTCAGCCTCTTGCTTTATGACGATAACAAGGTTGGTTTAGTCGAGGAAGGTGTGATTAGTCAGGTTGTAGATGTTTTACAAGTTAAATTATCGGATAGTCAGGCTATGGGGTGTATGATTTTGGCAAGTTTACAGTGTTAAAAGTGACCAAAGTGACAATCAACGGTGATTAAGTCATTAGTTTGGACGTTAAATTATAGGAAAGGTTGAGAAATCAAAGAAGTAGCAAGTACATTGTATGTTATTTGTTTACTCCGAAATAATCAGAAACAAGTTATAGATTGCGAAGAGATGCGTACTTTATGAGGTTAGGAGGAGTAAGAATTTAAAAACTAACGTGTAAATTATTTTTATGGAGAATTTTAAATAATAAATGTTGATAAAATAAGAAAAGGAATTATTAAAGCCTGTCGACATCTGTGGGTACATTATAGTACAGTTGGCATCTTTTCAATGTCCACGTGGACATTTTAACAGGTTTTAAAGTATAAATTATGCTATTTTGTAAATGTTAGGGGTAAATTGATACGACAAATAATAATAGAGATTAGCTTAGACATGTTATAAAAAGTTAAGGGACTCTTTGCCTTTATTTTGATTAAAGTTTAACACGTAGCTCTTTGTTTCGGTGTGAATGTGTTTACGAACGTGTCAAGAATTTAAAGTAATTCTAAACTAGGAAATAAGGAAAAAAAGATATTACGACTCGTAATCTAAGGCTAAAATCAAACGATTGTGTATGCTAGAAAGGGACAAAAATCTAACAGAAAAGAACTTTGCTTTATTGATAAACAAT
>JAOTAY010000006.1:19707456-19735451 GCA_025629805.1 Erythroxylum baracoense
AATTCTTGATATTGATTGTTTGATTGGTTAATTTCTGCATTAGTTGTTTATTTTGATTTATTGCAAAATTTAGTCAAACCTTAGATTTTAGGATTAGATTAACCCTCCTCGTGAGATTGATACCTTAGGTACTACGCGAACGACCAGTGCGTTTACAAAAATATTGAAGTTATAAATATTAAAACTTAGTATACATAACCTTACGATCAACTGCCTCCATCATCCATTTAGATCTTATTTTCGGTGTATTTTCAATTTTATTAATGTATAGAATTGGAATAACCATGGATGATAGGATTGTGCGAATGTTGAGGATGTCTAAACTCACCTTTGGGTTGTTTTTATCTTTGATTTAATAAAAATCTTATTGTTTTATGTTATTTGGATTCATTGTGATTAATTTATGAGATTGTATAATTCAGTAATAGACTGAGAGGGTGAATCGAATGAAAAATAATTAAATTGGGCTAACGAGAGTTAGATGATTTAATAAGAACAAGAAATTAATCAAATTGGTAATTATGTGAAGAGAGATCTCACATAGATTCCCGATAGTCTATTGGAAAACTTCATATCTAATTAGGGTTTAGATAGATTGTTAATTGAGAAATTACAATTTTTCATAATCTTATTAGGGTTTATAATTTAGGGTTAATGGTTATAACTTGAGAGAGAGTAATCAACCCTACGATCGTCTAGGACCAATGATCCAATAATTCATAATCAATTAGGTTAGTGTTAAAGATAGGTAACAATTCCCCTTTCTCTTAATTGATAATTCTTTAGGTCAATTCTTGAATGTGTGCATTGCAATTGTTAATTTGTTAATATTTTGTTATTGATTCTTGAATTGAATTACTTGATTGAATTGCATTTCTGTTTTAGTTTCGTTACATTTTGAATATTGCGCATTATTTTGGCCTTAGATTTTAGGATTAGATTAACCATCCTTGTGGGATCGACACCTTAGGTGCTACGCGAACAACCCGTACACTTACAGATTATCGAGGATAAATATTAAAACTTACATATATCGGAAAATCACATTCAAACGTTATATAAAGAAAGAATGACAAAACGGGACAATGGTATCAAGATTTACCATGTCATAATCGTGCATTTTATGTCACAATCATGCACAGATTAAAATCCCTTTTGTCATGATCATGACATGTTATTGGACATCTAAGACACGTGATTTTCACCCTTTTAAGCCCTTTTTACCCCTCCTTCAATGTTAAAGCCTTATATTCATCCTTCTCCTGATTGGTTCACACATAACTTCTCTCTCTAAGCTTTAGCCACCATCACATATCGCTTACTTCTCTCCACACTCCTCTTAGGTTTTCTTTTTTCTCTTGCATCTTTTAACCAAATCTTCCTTCCTCTTACCCATATTTTATAGTTTACACACAAATCTTTCATTCTTTGAGTGATTTCCATAAGATTTGGTGGTATTTGTATTCCTTGATGTTTTTTGGGTAGTTGTTTTATCTATTTTATTGATTTACACTTCACAATGGGGCCAAGAATCAAGCAAGGTGCCAAATGCTCATAACTAAATGGAAAAGTGTGAGTAGCAAGGTGAGGTGCGTGGAATGATGCTGTAGATTTTTGAGCATCTTTTTTTATATTTGATTCTAAACCATTCGCTCTAGAAGTGTTTATGCACCTAGGTATTTTGATTTTGATATCTTGTACAATCTTGGGTTGAAGGATAAGGTTGGAAATTTAAATCATAAAATTCAATAGGAAATTTTCATTGATTTTAACTATGTTGTCTATGAAGAATTAACCCGTGAACTTTATGCTTCGCTTCAATTTGAGTTGCAAAACCTAACCAAATTTTGGTTTTGTTTACGAGGCCAACCATATCAATTGAATTATGATGTTATGTCTGAATTTTAAAATAATTGATACATATGATAATTTTCGTGCTAAGAGGTATTAGACCCAATTAATATGGTTGGATAGCTTTAATGTTAGGAATACCCATAATAATGTTATTTGTACTCCCAAACATTTGTTACTTCATAAGTTTATTTGTCACACTATTTTTGATAAATCAGAAAGTAACAAATGTTCTATGAAAGAATTATTCATTTAGTGGTGTATGGATGATGATGTTAAAGTTTACATAACTACTTATATCTTTAATACTATAACTACTACTCTTAAAAGGAAAAGTAGATATCTTTGCATGGGATATCTAGTTACCACAATTGTTAATTATTATGGTGTGAATGTTGATGGAATAAATGTTGTTTTACCTGAGTTTCTTATTCACACCCATCTAAGGAGAGCTGAGATCTTGGCGGCCCATTGTATAGAACTCCGAGATGTCAATTCAAGATATATATGAAACACAGGACAAGGTAGGCTAGTTTGACCTCTGCGCCACCTTAACAGTAAAATGAAGACTCATCTAGTGAAGAGATCGAGAATGATGAAGAGGACAACTAGGAGAAGGTCCTCAATTTGGTTTCTGACAACAACAAACTTTTAAAAGAGATGGTGCAAGAATAGTGACGATAATAAGGCGACATTAAGAAGATTTACAAATGCTTTACTGCTTAGGGTGTTCAAATTCCATCTCCATCACCATCACCACCTTGATCACCTTAACATGCTTACCTTTTGTTTATGTTATTTCTTGCTATTTTTATATATGTGGTATTTGTTATCTCACATTGAGGACAATGTGTTGTCCAAGAGTGGGGAGGTTTATATTGACATTACCATCATAAGAGTGAATTTTGCATACCATATTATTAGTTTTTGATTAGGTTGACATGGTGTGAGCATATATGTGAATTATATGAATGTGTCAATAGCATTAACTTGACAAAAGTGGTTTAGCTTTGAACATAGCCATTGAATTTGTAAAGGCATATTGGCATGTGAATTTTATATTTTAAGTATCTTAGTTAAATATGCATGTTAATTAGGATATGATGTTAGTTTATTCACCTTAGAATATTTTTTATATACAGTTATAAATATAAGTCAATTTAATGAGTTAGTATCATTAGTAATCTTTCATGAGGATTATTGACTAAAAAGAAATGAGATAGGCTATATGAAATTGATTATTAAAAAAGAGTTTGTCTTAAATAAATAACTATTCATTTGGCCCTTTTAAAATAAATATTGGTTATGAATAGACCTAGTAGCCAGTTGCAAATGTGATATAGTTGAGTAATCGGGGACATTCATGACAAAATGTTTGTCTTCACTTTAAAAGATTAGAATGACACTCCAACCAAGCTAATTCACAAAACATGGCCTAGTTGAGTAATTGGGGGATATTAATGACAAGGTGTTTGCCTTCGTGTCAAAAGACTAGGTTAACATTAAAGAAAATTTAAAAAGTGGTGTTTATATCAATAAATCCTACTGTTCTTTGAAAATAGCAAAAATTTTCATGAAAGTATACTTAGTGATAGCTACAATTTTGGTTGATTACTAATTATCAATTTATGTGTACAAGTGCTATAAGTGAATGAATATGATGTTAATATTTTGATTAATATGTATATTCAATCCAAAGTACTTAGCCATAATATGCATAGGTCAGTATGTCGGTACAACTTGAATGATTGGCGTTTGCAGTTAAATTGATTTCATGAAGTTAGATGCCATTGTCTCATTAATGCATGTTTTATAAACGAATGTGTTTACATTTGATTTGTTTGTATTTATGTTTTGTTTTTGCTTGAGGACAAGATGTTTAAGTGTGGGGATGATGATAAGTGTAGTTTATACTATGTTTTGATAGGTTTTTTTAGTGTGGTTATAGGTGTCTATTAGATGATTATTGCATGTATAAGCTTAGAATTATGTTAGTATGATTGTTTGTTTACATTTTAAGTGTTATGTGGTTTAGAGCATGATTTTAGATCTTAATCTTGTGTTTCTTGAGGTGTTTGATATGTTTGCTAGTGATGGAAACCACATAAGTGAATAATGAAGGAAGCTAGAACCTGCATAGGTTACATGGCAAGGTCATGATCTTGCATGCAATGTCATGGTTATGACAGAAGGTTTTTTCTACAGGGTTATGATCATGCATGCAATGTCACGATCCTGACAGACACTTCCTATGAGTGAGATTTTTAATTTGTTTTGAGGTTTGGGAAAAGTTTTGAACCAAATGAAGTGGGTAAGCCTTAGAATTAACCCTAAGATCTAGAACTACTATAAAAGAACATGAAACACTCCAAAAAAGGCAGCCACCATCTTACTAAATTGGATCAAACAAGGAGAATCAAGAAGAGCATTGGAGATTTCCATATTTACTTCCAAATCAAGTTTTTCTTTCTTTCCTTTTATTATTTTCATTAAATTTGATGTGTAAAATGGATTTGAAGTTATTGTTTACGTTTATAATGTTTTAAATTTCCATATTAGGATTTTTTCTTAAGTTGTTTTGTGACTTGATTATTATTGAATTTAATACATTATTCTGGTGTGGTGATATTTATTTATGTCAATACTTTGACATAAATCGAGAGAGCCAGTTAGGCTGTGCAATGAGAGTTAGAAGTAAGTCATGTAAATACCAGATTGATAATCATACGAACAGAGATCTTAAGTGAGAACTCAATTATTCAAGAGATCACTTCAGAACTAGTTGAAAACATTAGGAAGTTTTTATGAATCGAGAAGTTGAAAAATCTGAATTTCATAATCAATTATGGTTAAGTGATTAGGTATTGAGAGAGGGTAATCAATCTCTTAGAAATTTTATGATCAACGCCTAATTGAATCAATAGTGGTTAAGGGAACAAAACACCGAAAGAATAAAGCTTAAGCTTCATCCTTGATCATTTTTACATAATTGTGGCAGCTCAATTGTTAGTTGGTTATTTGCTTAATTTTATTTGATTGCTTTAATTTTTATTTACTTTCATTAAATTCATATTCTAATACCTTAAACAAATTTACGTTCAGTTAGTTTTAACTATTTCCTCATGAGATCAAAACCTTTGATACTATAAGTTTACGATTCATATACTTGCGAATATTAAGGGTTTTATTATAAGTAAAACTTACTAAACAACTACTTCCATTACTTGTGATTTTATGAGTTAATTAACCTAAAAGGATATATTAAACTAGATCAATAAGTTTTTCAGACACTAAAACTACATTCTCTCAAGCTACATCTATATATTCTCTAACTGGTTAATCCACATCTTTATAAAGTTAATACATCTTTGAATATAATAAGATTTGTAAGATCCCATGAAAGTTTTCAACCAAAACCAAAAACATCATATAGGTCATTTCTGAGTGCTACGTTCAAATGCTATAGATGTATAGGTTTCATCTAGAGTTAGTACACATTCTCCAGTATAGTTATGTCTCTAGACAATACACATTCTCTAGCATAGTTATGTCTTTAGACAAAGAATATAAATATTTCTCTTAAAATTAATAGACAGTCATTGATATAACCATTTCTCCTAACTATGAATTTCATTATTTCTTTAGAAATTTCTTCTTTATCTAAAACAATAATGTCTAAGATTATGTTATTGTTTGTTTCTATAGCCCGAGGGTCAAGCCGTAGTCCCTGCCCCTTGGAGAAGTGGAAGGAGTTAGGAGGAGGGAGCGCCCCTTGGCCTAAAAAAGAGGTGGCTTCGCCTTCAATCAAATCAAGCTAATATCATATGTGATCAAGGTGAGTAGTGCTTAGATATAGCGGCAGCTTCGCTTTCTGATCGCTTTTTTAGGCCGTTTTGGCTAATACTACATAGCCCCTTTTTAGGTTGTATTCTAGATTGTGTCCTTAGTTACATTTGATATATATAGGAAACAAACTAACACACAGGTGTTGGCTAAATTGTATTCCTCTAAAAATTGTGATTTTATTCAATTTTTTTAGTTGAAATATCCTCCAAATCTTAAATAGTTTTATCTCAAAGGTCAATTTATAACTATTACCTAAAATAAAATCATAAAGTAACAAAAGGTATTTTGATATGAAAACAAAATACTTAATAAAATGCGTGTATTTTTTATTCACATCAAACGAATTTCAATCTCAAAACGGAAGTTATTCATGTTAATGGTTATTAATAAACTAAGGAAATATGGGTATTGCATTTATGTTTCCCACCCATATGCAAGAAGCATTGTCAAACTATTTATGGAGCGTATCTTTAAATATATCAAATTTGAGATCTTATTTTCATCAATCAATTTTAGAAGGAATTCTTTTTCATAAAATGGATAAAGGTGAAAGTATTTCCCACTTATTATCTACAAACTAGTTAGATGGAGATATTAAATTGAAATTTAGACATTTATCTCATATGCATGGTAGGAGATACTCTAGAGATAAGATAATTGTTAATTAGTCAATGTTCTTAGAACGACTAAAGAACTTTACGATATCAAGAATCCATTAGAATGACTTCTCCTAGCTTGTTTTATCTCTTTATTGTTAGATTTCTTATTCTTAATATGAACTAAATTGGGATAAATCAAGATAATATGATTGTTAAAACTATTATTTTGGATTGATTCTTTCATTTAATGAAAGACCCAAGTTTTTTATGAAATATTCATGATTACTTATTATGGTTAAATTAAAATATGGTAGTGTTTTAATTCAATTTCAAATTTCTTATACATGGATTGAGAATTCATATGTATGAATAAAGCATAAAATGAATAATAAGAGTTATATTTAATTCTAGAAATAAGACCCCTTAAATATTTTGTGTTAGAGTAAAATATGTCATGGAAATTCCAAAAATTAGTTAATGTTTCATAATGATTTTGATTGGGAATTGAATTCAATTATTTAACTGAAGATATTGGTTGTGTTTCTTGAGAAAGAATATGGTTGTAAAAGAATATGGTTGTAACTTTTGAACTTCTACTACTCGAAGAAACAAAAGATAATCGTTAACCAAGATAAATTTAGGCATAAAAAAGGTCTAAGGGGATTTTTTAGTTGGATCTTATTTACCAATTGATTACTCCATTCTAGGTCATTGCTTTGATATTTATTTTATTTTAGTAATTTTCGTTTGTTAATTATTATTTTTAGGCCAATCATTCATTTTATTAGATTAAATAATAGAAAGATAATTAGTAGTATTATTTGTATTCCTCATGGGATATACACTCGTATTCAGTTAAGCTATACTATAAGAATGATAGGTGCATTTTCCTAAAGATTTTTAGAATTGATTTTATTATGATACATATCACATGAAGTTTTTTTTAGCGTTGTTACAGATTATGATATTAGGAATACTTTATTTTATTAAACTAATCATTTCTTCTTTTTAATTTATTTATATATTTCAAAATTTTATTTTTTGGTCTTATGTTTGTTAGCTGAATTTCAAGATTTATGTACTTTGGTTTATGACTATAAGAAATTTCAAAGTGCTACTTAATCAAGGTTCAAAAATAAAAGGACTTCGCTTTGGAATTTAAGAAGGATCAACCTATAAGTTTTCAGGTTACAGTAACTAGACACGATGACAAGATAGTTGAGATAGCATGATATAGGTGATTATGCTAGTCCTTTGCTTAAGGGGATAAAATCTAGCATTATTAGGGTAAGAGTGGTAGCTGATACCTTTATGATCAAACATAATATAATTAAAATGGTTCTATAACTTATATAGTTTGATGGCTTACCTAATGAGGATCCAAATGCACACGTTAACAACTTTTTGGAGATTTATGTTACCTTTAAGATTAATTGAGCTTTGTAGGATGCTAATCAGTTAAGCCTTTTAGATTAGGGGACAAAGCAAAATTATGGTTAAAGTCTTTCCATAGTAGATCCATTACTGCATAGAACAGGCTTGCTAAGATGATTTTATCCAATTTTTTTCCTTTAACATGAATAGCAAGACTTAGAAAAGACATCTTCTCCTTTCAATAATTAGAGATTGAAAAGTTGTATAAGATGTGAGAGAGATGAAGGAGCTATTAAGAAAGTGCTCACACCATGGACTTGATTTGGGATTGCAAATGCAAACATTTCACTATGGGTTGAGTGATTCATCAAAGCAGTTGATCAAAGCATCTTTAGATGGAACAACTAGCTGTAAATTATTGAGGAACTACAAAAGCTTATTGAAAATATTACCAGGAATAATTACTTGTAGGGGAGTCTAAGGTTGAAGCCATAATCAAACGACTTCTATAATGTAGATATGGTGACAATTTTAAAGGAAAAGGTGGAAGCATTAAGTTGGAACATTAGCAATATGGGATTGGCAGCTTAACTAGACTAAGTGATGAATTGAGACATTGGTGATAACGGGCACCCTAATCATAAATGTCGAGCCCCTTAAAATATAGGATAGCTAACTAAGTTGTTTTTCTTTTTTTCCTAAATAGGCCTCAGTAACCCCTCTAATAACACATGAAATCTAGGGTGGATAAACCATCCTAACTTTTTTGTATAATAACTAAGGACAAGGTTCTCCACTCAGATTTTCATGTCAATAGTACTAACCAAAGAAGCCAAGTCTTGTGGAGCTCATGAAGTAATTCATTACTACATATGTGGCTCATTTCCAAACTGCTAAAATGACTCTTTAAAATCAATAAGCCTCCATCCATAACTTGTAAAATCATATTAGACAGCTTATTGAAATTGTAACACCTCACTTCCACCGAGCACATATCTGAACATCTAGAGGACATTCGGGCACATGCCCTAATGAAAACGGCATGTTAGAGCAATCACATTCACTTTAAATTGCATCATACATATAACATAAATATTCAGAAGATCAACTCCTCATTCCATTTATAAAACATAATTTACATTGTAGCATTTTACTACATAATCCATATATACAGCATCACAAAAAATCTCAGAGTTTGTTACTCTTTACAACAGTTCAGCATAAAATGAGGAACTAATAAAATACTTCTACTAGTCTGCCTTAGAGTCTAGGCCTCTCTCGTACCTGAAAATTAACATTTACAATTTTGATGAGTTTTGCGAACTCGGTGAGTGAACCATCATTGATGTGCTCACTCATTTCAAACACATATATCACATATCAAAACTAATTTCACAATATACCTCATTTCAAATATACATCATGAATATCACACAGTTCACAAATTCATTTCATAATAATCTGATCATTTTCTCAATCATTCATAACATCACAATTTAGTAAATTTAGGAAATCTTTCACATAATACATGTATGTGTATAAATTCAAATGCACATATGACTCACTTTCATTGTTAATTTGTTGTGACCGAGCGCCTTTATTACTGTCTAGTATCCATTGTGAATACTGGGCTCATTTTAATACTGAGCCTATGGGTCTTTATACACATTTCTGAGCTCTAAGCTCTTTTTTACTGATCACTCCAATCACAACTCCTTTATCTGATCATCGATAATAATGTGATGCATCAAATCACAAAATATGTCATCAATAACATTCATTCATGATGCCCAGTCATTTTTCATATATTCATCAAATCTAAGTCCAACATTTAACATTTTTGTGAGTACACTTATTTCTTTCATATTCACATTCAATTATGAACACTCCGAATATAATCTCAATTATCAAACTTCTCAGACCATCAATGTCTGAAATTTTCACATTCACATCATTAACATTTCAATAGCTAAAACTTAAACATATACAAATCAATTCTAGAGAGAAACATCTAGGTTGACTCATAGTAAGCTCCAGATAGTCATTGCCTCGACGAACTGGCAATGTCTGGATGCTGGCGTTCGACTTGAGCGTCTAATTCATGCAATATACACATTTATACACATTACTAAATTGATCATACACATATGTATATGTGTATGTATTACATAGAATGCATGCTCAATGACATTCCCGGGTATGTATCCTTAATCACAACTCTTTATCATTCAAACATTATAACTTGTATATGTCTTGCTTGCACTTAGGTTTACACCTCAAAAGAAACTTGATTATTCTAATATCATCAATTATACATTCATCATTCGCGTATTCTCCAATCCTTTTTCTATCATTATATAATCACATAATATCCAAATTCTCATTCATTCTTACTTAATACGCCTTTCTCATTTCTTTTGGATCACAAATGCATTCCAAAGAACACTTTCACTCCTATTACACTCATAATTTTCTATATTTTGATACTTTGTTATTAACCATTCATTCCTTAATTATAACCTCAATTAACAATCTAAACATATCAAACACTTTATCAACTTATTCAACTAAAAACTATGTTCATTTTAAGCCTTAATCAAGTCCAAATGCACCATAGGAATTCCTTAAACGATTAGAACAAGCATAGGCTATTGTCTCAAATATGTTGTTGTCTCTTTGAATCGTATTATCCATGGCGAGCGGTATCGTATCTGCTCTCAGGTGATCTTTCCTGTAGAAAATCAAGGTTTTGATTGAAGCGAAATCAATCGTTGTTACACATCTCCCATGCTTGGTAGTAGCATAGGTGGGTCCTCGGGTAGTTTTTTTAGGGCGTAGGGATCACTGTGGTACCCTAAAACTGGATTTTCTATCTTATCATTAGTTGGTTCAAACATCACCCAAAAGAGAAGAATTCATGATCAAGGCCTTTCCCATTATCGAGAATTTTTAGCCCTTTCCTTTCATTTCCCACGATAGTGGAGGCATTCCCATAATTGTGGGTTATCATATCCAAAAAATTCCAACTAACTATTATGGGTTATCATATCCGAAAAACCCCAGCCAACTTCTTCCGTGTTTTTCCAAATTTTAACTCCTACATGTTACATCTAACACATCTTATACATAATTCATCATTTCTACTTCATTTCCTCATCAAAATCACCTCCATTCTTAACTCAAAAACATCTATAAAACAAATTATAAATCATTGTTCATCATTTATACAAAAACATAACATAAAATGCATCCGTACATTCATCAACGTCCAACACACGCTCAACACCATTATCATGATCATTCTATCTCTAAACTATCATCATATATGTTTCATTTAGTCAAGCCATAAAGAATAAGATCTTACTTGTTAAACTCCAAAGCTCTTCAAATCACCACGAAAACCTAGCTTCCAAGCTTTACACGATCATCAACTTTCAAGGTAGAATAGGCTAGTTTTTCATAAACATAGTGAAGAAAACTAGTTGTTATAATGATAAGGTGAAAGATGGTGGCAAAAACTCAAGATTGTGGGGTTGGGAGAGAGTATCGTGAGTGAAGAAGAGAGAAATAAATTGAAGAAGATGAGAGCATGTAGAAATAAAATGAAAGACAATGAAAAGCTGGTCTTTCAAATGAGAGTGTCGTGAGTTTATGAGCTTGGTGGGTATCATGACTCATGTTATGACACTTACCATATAAATAGCCATGCTAATGTCTTATAATTATGGCACCCAATGTCATTTAATAACTAGTCCATTTGCCTCCCAATTTCTAAACCAATTGTCACCTAATTTTCTATACAACTTGTCAATTAATCCTAAAGTCATGTGTCACTCATTTCTATTGCCATGTATCAATTTGTCTTGTCACTTGACATTTTTTCTAGTACAAAAATACACATAAACTCATAGATCTCCCAATTTTAACAAATAAATTCTAAATTAATAATTGAAACCATCAGACAAAATTTAAGACATAAAAATTTACAATTCACATTATGATCATTTTAAATCTTTTATACCTCGGAATATGTCAATTGAGTGCATATATAGTATTTGCAATGTGTACAAAAATCAAAATTCCTGTATCTATGCTAATGATATACATGTGAATGCAATGCACCTCATAATTTTCTCAATATTATTTCTCATATACAGTGATCTAGGGTCCTAACCTTTAGTATGGAAAAACAAAATATTACAAAAATTGTCTTTAAAAACTTGAGGGAGCAAGTGAGCATGATGACTTTAAGAAGTGGAAAAGAGTTTAAAGTTAAAAAGAAAAAGGATTTTGTGAAAGAAATGAAGGACGAGTAGAAGGAGAAAGAGAAAGAGGAAGAGATTAAGAAGAAAGTGGTCAAAGAGTACCAACTAAAAGTTCATATTCAAACAGTGAGATAAATAAAAAGGAAGATAAAGTTGGTAAGTTTTTAGGCTTTTAAAACAATTACATCTTAACATTCCTTTTCTCTAAGCAATTTCATATATGATAAACATATGTCAAGTTCTTAAAGTTTCTTCTTTCTAACAAGAAGAGACTTGAGGAGTGCTCTGCCATCCTATATAACAAGCCACCCTAAAACTTAAAGGATCAAGGGGTTTTAATGTTCCATTTAATATTGTTATTTTTAAAATCAAAAGGTCATTAGTAGATTTAGGAGTTAGTATTAATTTGATGCCATATAACATGTTTAAGAGATCAGGATTAGGTCAACCTAAATCTACTAAGATAAGCATTCAATTAGTGCATAGGCAAATTATTATAAGAACACTATAGAAGATATTATGGTTAAAGTTGACAAATTAAGAGGTTCCCTTAATCTTATGATGACTTTTCTTAGCTATTTCTAAAGTTATGATAAATGAGTATGATGTGAAATTAATCCTAAGGGTATGGGACAAGGAATTAGATTTTATGATATTTGAAGCCATAAAACATCCCCTTAACAAAGATAATACTTGTTTCTCTATATATGTGATTAATATTGAAATTTCTTATTTTATACAATAAATAATCATAAAAGATCCGTTGGAGACCTGTATCATGCAAGGAAAAGAAAGGGTTATAGATAACCAAATTCTAGTTGAGCATATGACATGTTTGGAAGTTAATGAGCCAATGACTAAGAAGAAGAACTTTTAGGAGATTAAACGAGAGTAGAATTAGGCCTTTAATTGAGGACCTGGAATGAATGAATTGCTTAAGAAGTCTAGCTATAAGACTCATAAAGAAGCACTTGTTAGGAGGCAATCCAAAAAATAGGTGTTTTGTTTAAATTTGGTACCTTTTGGGATCTTTAAAATTAGTTTTAGTATATTTTTGCTTGATGATGATTTTGTTGCATGTGTTTTAAGTTAAAAGTAGTTTTAAAATCATGGATCTAAATATATTTTGATGTTCCTTCATTATTGGATCGGGATTTTCTTACTTAGGATAAGATTTAGTTGAGTTTTACAAACTATATAGGCAATATTGTACCCAAAATGAATCCTTGTTTTTTCAACAACCCAATATGTTTTTAAAAAGTGAGCTAGCTAGTAACTAAAAAAGCGTCAGTGATAAATTATAAATTAAGGATTATTGATGACATTAGATAAGGTGCATTCTTTTATTATCAGGGGAGTATCACTTATCTTAATTTCTATCTTTCCTTTATTTTCTAGTTTTTCATTGTTATTTTTATATTGTGTACATTAAGGACAATTTACAACTCAAGCGTGGACGATGACATTAATTACTTGTGCCTAAAAATTTTGTTATGATTAGCATAATAAGGAAAATTCTAGGAAAATTTTTAATTTTAAAAAGATATTAATTGAGATAATTCATTATAAGTTAATTGTTATTGTAATTTGATTTGATTAAAGTAGTCATAAGAATTCATGAATAAATTAATTTTAATTTGCTTTATTAATTTTAAAAATTGATACTTAATTTGTCATATGATAATTTTTACATAATTTAGACATATAATTGAGCTAAATGTGAATTCTTTTTAACCATTTTTCGAAGCCCACTGAAAAAAATTGTATGAATAAGTGAGCATTGAATAAATTCACTCTAATAGCTTTAAACTAAGTAAAAAGGTTGAAATTAAATAGTGGTGCTAGTAACCATTTAAAATGGTGACCTTATGGAGTAACTAAGATTATTCTTGACAAAGTATTTACTCTCATGTCAAAAGGTAGTTGAATTTTTAAATAAGCCTCAAAATCTCTAGTGTTAATTTAAAGTCAAATGCTTTTTCTTCTCTTTAAATAAAGGTTATGAAAATGTTTGAAAATTGAAGCATCTTTTTCATGTATACTTTATACATTTGGTTGAATTTTGTAGATTGAGTTAAAGTTTGAATGATTGTCGTGTTAAATAGCATTGATTCATGACTTGATATGCCTAAAAATTTGATGAACTTTGTAATTGATTTAATAACAAAAAATCTAGATTGATCTTATTGATTTATTAAATTCATTGCTACATATTTAAGTTAAGAGTGATGAAATTGATATATTTGAAGACAAGCAAATGCTTAAGTGTGGGGGATTCAACAAATGCTAATGAAACTATGTTCTTATCATGATTTTGAGAGTTCTTCTTAAACTTCGATATTTTTATAGGATTTAATACTGAATGTTGCTTATATTTTTTGCTCCCTATTAAATAAGAATGATTCCAAGTAAGTAGGAGCCATATTAGACAAGTTTTGGCATAATTTTAGAGGATTATGGGTCAAACGTGGACATATATTTTTAGAATATGATTAAACCTTAAAATTTTGTTCCACTTGTATAGGCTACCAATTCATTATATTTCTTTGAAGATTTGTCACATGAACAATACAGCTTAAACCCAAACTCATGTTCACAGCCTTCAGGCCTTGTTTCTCAAGATAAACTCTTAGATGTATGATTTAAGGTTTAATTATCAAGTTATTGAGCTAACATAAGTGCAACATGGACCCATGTCAGTCCCATGTAAGTAGTAATTTTTATGAAAATTCTAGAGTTTTATATTTAAAAGGATAGAGAGGGGAAATGGATAGTGGAGCAATCCTAAAGAGTTGATAGAGAGGGGAAAAGGATAGGGGAGCAATCATAAGGAGTTGAATTAAAACGTCTAGGGATAAGAGAGGAGCAACTTTGGAGATGGAGAAGATGATTCCATCAAGATTCAACTAAAGAATTTCAAGATTTCAAGAATATATGAGAATGACTTCTTCTATCTTGTTTTCTCTTTTGATTGTTGTTGGTTTTCTTATTCTTAGTGCGAATAAGACTGAGACATATCTATGTGGGATTAACCCTACAACTATATGTTTAAATTGACCCTTGATGTAATGAAAGACCCAATTTTTCTTTTGAATTATTCATGTTAATTTCTTACTATTGAATTGATATTTGCTAGCGTTTTGATTCAATTTTAGATCTCATATATAAGCTTTAAAAATCACGTGTGAATACATGAATAATAAAATTTTTATGAAATCCTAGATATAGGACCACATAAATCTTTTAGGTTAAAGTCAAATCTAACAACAAAGTTCATAAAAGAAGTTAATAAGTTCTTAAGGACTTTAATTAAAAAGAGGTTTCAGTAAATCAACTTAAGGATAAGAGTTATATTTCTTGAGAAAAAATGTGGGTAATGATGAAATTTATACCGATTTAAGAAACTAGAGTTAATAATTAAATCAAAATAAATTTAAGCATAGAAAGAGTCTATAAGAGTCTACATCTAAATCTTGTTTATCAATTGGTGGCTTTTGTCTTGTTTATTACTTTGATTTGCTATTTTAGTTTAGTTAATCATTTCTTTTAAACCAATCATCCATTTTGTTGGATTAGAAAATAAGAATAATAATTTTTTGAAAAATAAATAGATAAAAATCATTTATAATGCCAAAAAAAAGTAGTCAGACAAGTACAGGATGATGGATACAACAAATGGAGAGACTATAAGATTGGAAATCCAAACCTCATAGTAAAGCTAGAATATAAACTAGATTAATCAAAGCAAGACTATAATAGACTCCAATTATGTTTCACAAAAAACTTGAGGCTATGAGTAACATGGTTAGCCATCAGTATCTCTCTAATGCAAGAACAAGTCATATTTCTAAATGTATATTTATCTGAGTGAACATCCCTGAATATTCTTTGGTTTCTTTCAAACCATATTGAGTAAACTAAAAAAGTTATAACTAGACTCAGACACTTCTTGTCCTCACCAATCCTTTTATAGATATTTTCAGTCCACCCCAAAATGTGTTGCCATTCATTCACAAGAAAAACTAAATTCATCCTTGATGAATAGATGGTTGGCAATTTCAAGTTAAGTGTTCCATAAAACACAGATCTGATCATTACTCCCCTTCAGTCTATCCTTGGTCTTCAACCTTCCTTTAGGAGCCAACCATGTTATAAAGGAAGCCTTAGGCATGAGTGATCCATTTCATACTATATTGTACCAAGGAATAATTGGATGAAGAGGTCTTATAGCTTTCATGCAAAAGAGTTGGTGAAATCTCCACTATTGCTTGCAGACCAAATTAGTCTCTCCTTGATGGATGAATTAGGCATGTGACCAAGAAGAATATTTTGAAATATGTCAACTCTCCTCCCTGTGATCTTCCAGTCATTGTCAACAATGACATGATAGACCTTGGTGTAGATTGTCCATCTACCTAATATATTGGGCAGCTCATCCCTCTTAATTAGAGGACTTTGAGGCTGAAGAGTATGAATACTAGTAAAAAGTTTGGATAATAGTAAAAAAAATGAAAAAGAGTTTCTCATGAATTTGTAATGAGTGTGATTTTCTTTTCTATTTATTATAATATGAGATATGTTTGACAGTTCCAAGACTTCAGTTTATGCTAATCAATTTAGGGCATATACTAAGTTCCAATTGAATGTTACATGATTCATATTACACTAAATTTATGACCTTTAAAACAATTAACCAAATCACATGATATTTATGCATGCTAAGAAACAAGTTTTAATTATAACATTTTGTTCGGGCTACTTGGTAGCATGTCGTTTAACTATCAAGAACTACTACGCTGCCTATCAATCTTCGAATACTGAATAGGCTTGGATTACAACTAGCTTAACAAATGTCGACCCCTGGCTATATTTTCTGGATATTTTAGGTGGATTTTTATAATGCTTATGCTAACAACAAACAATTGACCTCATTTGGACTTAGCTGTTGCTGCAGTGGGATCGGTATGCAATCTATTTAGGCCAAGAGTGATAGCACCCAAGATAACGGACATTGACAAATGCAGACGTTCTCCGAATATACGAGGCTTTCTTTAGGCGCTAATGATCAACATTTGGCTGGGTTTTATTGACAATACAAAACCATAATCTACATATCGTTTTCTTAATTGTCCTCGATTTGACCGACGTTAGTATGCTAAATTGCATTGGAATAGCATGATTTGTACGAATTGTCGAACTTAAAATGTTATAGAATGGAAACAGAAGTGTATCTTTTGCACCAAAATCAGAAGGGTATAGGTTTAACATTAGCGAAGTCAGATACAGTTACAATCTAGTTCATAAAAATGCCAAATTCTTCTTTACTGTCTGTCTCTAGGAGAATAAGTCAAAAACCAACTCATCAACCAAAGAAGTTAATATCCCCTCCTCAATCTCTATACCCTCTTCTAATGCTTCTAAATCAAAGTCAAGCCACCTTCCATACTGGGTGCTCATATCCTTGGCTACAAGTTCATCCACCATCATGTCTCCCATGCTTTTCCAACGTAACATTTCCTTGTACAGTTGATTCGCCAACCAACCTTTTCTCTGAAGCAACATCCACAATTTTGCCCATGCTTTGCAGCTCCCACCGAAAACTTGTCCACACATGAAATCCAGATGATCACAAATGCAGTCAAACAGAATTTTTCGCCCAAGCTTGGAGAATTTCTCTTCATTTCTTTGCATTTGAGTTTCCTGATTCTCCATCCAATCAACTAGATTTGGTCTCATAGCCTTTGGCGACTGGCCTAACAAGAAATCTTTTAGCATTGGCTCCGCATAATTGAATACCTTCCTCACATATGTTAATTCCAAGCTGTTAGAATACTCGGATCGAGGCCCTGAGAATGTTCTAGAATGTTTTCTTTCTTCATCCACTGTACATATTGAGGAGGCTGAGTTGGAGAAATCTATTTTATCTTCCACTGCTAAAGATTCATTTACAGATGTCTCATTCAACACCTCTGCAGCTTCAGGGGATAAAGAAAACAAAATGCCTGAAAATTGAGTATTTATCTTCTGGTCATTACTTTTACTACATGCATTTTCATTGAATAAAAAGACGCAAGAAAAATAATGAGCAAATTAAGAATCGAGTATATCTGTTGCTAATGTTTGACCCAATCTAAATGCCACAAATTCCTGGATACAATCAATCAGCTCCTTCACTTTCTCACTGACAATTTTTGGTTGAACACATTTCTTTCATAATGAGAAATTATGGTACAAATTCTGATGCATGCTTTACCAAGTGACTGGAAAGAAAATGAGGGTGGAGCATGTCTTTACCGTTGGCATTCGTGCAGCATCCACTGATGAAAGAAAGTTCAAGAGTTGAAGCAGGACTAGGCTCAAGACATTCGAGTTCTTTTTCGGTTTCATTGTAATTGCTACAACTGTACTCTTCTGTCTCATCTGATTGTATTTCCACCCCTTGTGATAACTGCAATCATCCATTAAATTCAGTATTGGTGTAAATTTTGTGCAAACCATCTCTTCGTTTCTTAAGATGATTAAAATCCAAGGCCTTTCTAATTCTCCAATAATAAGAATTGAACCTGAATGGCATTCTACAACATAAAAGCTTCACGAGCTGAAATAAGCATAGCTAGACATATAATTGGACACATGAAAAATAGACTGTGATAGGTTGGACGACGGTTCCAGTGTCCTTAACAAGTTTTCATAATTAAGAAGCTATTAAAATTTCAGTCCAAATGATTGTGTGCCAAGCTCCCAGCTGTTAAACTCAACCCAATTCTTAGGACTTACACACACCAGCAGATTACAAACTAGCATTTAGATTTTTGAAGATCAAGAAATGGAAAATGTACAAAAACCAGGGTTTTTGATGGAGTTATGTCCATCTTTGGTGTTAGCAATAACACTTATCCATAATTTAATAAAAGGGAAGCAACTACACAACAAGAACAAATCAAGAGCAGAAAATTGTGGAACCAGGTCAGTTTCAAACACAATTCTGAACATTGGTGAACATGACCATTTATAAGTGTTCGTTTTTGGTCTGTATGATGGACAACCTAGCAGCTATTATTATTGATTTGATATCAGTAACAACTAGACGAATTATTCACAAAGAAACCACCATAAAAGTCATTAAAGAGAGAGAAAGGTAACTCCAACTTCTAAAGTTAGCATGTTACACTATTGACTCCATTTCGGGCAACAGTTTAAACATCAAATGCGTCAATTTCATAGGTACTCAATCAGTACGTCATGTTGTTGTTGCCTTTAGGGCAAAAACCAAACTGAGCCTTAGTATACGCTAATCAATTACACAAACAGGAAAAACGAAGAAAAGAAAGCAGGAAGATAAACCGCAGAACTAATCATAAGAGACAGACCTGCCAGTTTTGGCACATGATAGGCTGCTGCTCCTTTGTTGGCAAGCAGTCAAAATCACGAGGGCGGTCTGGTTTATCTTCATCCAGAACAAGATGAAACATAATGTCCTGTTTTTTGTGCTTGGTTCTCGCCATGTCCAGTGTAGGTTCTAGAATCTCTGAGGTAGGCTTTGAGCTAGCATAAGTCTCCTCCCTGATAATATTAAAATGAAATGACTCAGTTCTGTTTGTTAATTCTCTCGGCTTCTCTTCAAGCAGAAAACTCGAAGCTTCACTACCCATTACATTCAGCTGTGGCATGGAGTACATTAAATACTTTGAATAAAATGGATCACTACTGCCAACAGCGTCAGTGTCAGAGCTGTTACTTTCTGCTGCCACATGAACAGGGGACTGAAGACGAGGCATAGCCTTCATTATGGGAGAAGTAAATGTAAATGAAACAACATCCGTTCCATGGTTCGCATTATAGGTTACTGCCATATTTCGATCTCTTGTAACATTACCTTCTGTAGGCCTCTCAACTTCATCAAAGGACAACTTATCAGAAAGATTCCTGTCAGTTTGAAAATCTCTATTTACATTTTGTTTCTTTTGAGATGGTATGTTAGCTTTCTCCCTTTCAGAATCTGGATCTCTAGAGACATTTTTTCTGGAAGCAGTTTCAGGCTTTATAACAACCTTGTTCACGATCCTATTGGGACCGGTAGAACCACCCACTGATTGAAGTTTTTTCTTCTGGCGGTTCGAGAATGAATTATCCTTATTGACCAAGGTATTTTGTTTCTGGCTATTCTGCCTAAGTACATTGTTGGCCATGTTTTCAGAAGTTCTTTTCCGAATATTCTTTTGCTGCCTAAGCAATTGGTTTGACTTGATGTCATGCGGTACTTTCTGCTTCTTAAAGCTGTCACTCATTGATGTTGACCCCTCTCTCCTCTGAATATTGGCCTTTACTTGTGCCGCTTGTGAAACGGACTTTCCCTTGTTCTTCAAATTACTGGAATTCCGTTCTGGAAACACGGAAGCCTTGCTTAATGGCAAGTTTTCTGGTCCATTTTGTTTCTTGTCAATAGGTTGTCCTCCGCTGGACTTCGTATTGGATTGTGGTTCTACTTTTTGTGGCCTTGATGCCTTTTTTGCAACTTCCATTTTTTGTTTCAAGTCTCGCAAAGGAACTGAACGGGAGCCAATTAATGAAACTCTACTGGTAGTAGCTGCCTTAGGACTAGCACCTATGATTTTTGCTGCAGTCTCCATTACACAGGTCGCATTCTTTACCCGGTTAAATCCAGGACTCCTAACTGGAGAAAAAAGTTTATTGTGGGTACTGGGAATTGGTTTCGCAGATTTAGGAGGCAATATTTCAGTCTGAAATCTCTCAAAAGGCCGACTTTGTGCTTTATGAGATATAGATGCAACAGATTTCCAACAATCCCTTTCCTTCCCACAGTGCCTGTTTAAGTTTTTCATGGTGTCATAATCACTCGACAAATTGGAGCTAGCCCTATTAAGTTGAGGTGTTCTAAGCAAGTGGCAGTCAGAAAATAGGGTAAAAGAAGGCTCGAGAACACTGGATGTCGGCAAGGAATCCAAACCCATAAGCCTGGCGATTACTCCCGGTGCTCTTGTCGCATATCCTTCATCACTAGTTACAGATAAACTACAACTAAAGTCGCTGCTTCCTCTTCTAGTTGAGTTTACTCCCTTGTTGCCAACCTCCATCTAGATGTACAACAAAATAACCAAACAATCGCAGTGAAGTTTCAGAAAGGGCATCCAAAGTTAGACAGCGAGTAGAAGGAGAACATAATAAAAAACTCTTACAATATAAATGGGCGATTCTGACGAGCTTTCAACAATTTCAATTCTTTGCCTTACGTCTACAAAAGGAATGGAAACGAGATAAACTTCAAACTATAAATAAAGAAAAAATACCAAACAAAAAAAGGTTCAGAATAGAATCAGATTAATAGGCTTGCGTATTAGAACCAAAAGAAGTCGCTTGCCAGTAAAGCCATTATTGTTCGAGAAAAGTTTCTTTCGAGACTTTCCATTCCAGTCAAACAGGTGAAACAGACCTCCTTTTGAACGCTCTCTCTCACCATCCATCATGTAATCTGAAAACCGTAATAGACTTCGAGTCATACTTTAACTTATGAACATAAAATGGAGTCACTGTTTCTCAAATCACTGCATAAGTGTAGCGTTATGCACACTAAATCGAAAACTAAACCATCAACTTTGGAAACGCAAATAAGATCTTTGAAACAGAATCCTCCCCTAGTGTCAGCTCCGTTGCTCATTCATCAAGAGCAGACTTCTACCAGTGAATCATATCATTCGAATCCCCCATTGCCGACATAAGCAAGTATGAGGTTCAAAAGAAAAAGAATGGAAAGAAAAAACACCCAAAAAGCTTCAACTTCTAGCAACCAAGATCTTACCTTTTGAAATGCAAGATCAAAAGCACCTCCTTGTACTTCCCGTGCAAACAGGAAATAATCCAAATCCCACAATATTAGAAGTCAGTAAACGCAATGCGTGTAAATTGAATTACAAACAAAACAACTACCAACTCAAATCAAATGGGTGCTCCGTCAAAATGCACAAAAGACACTTTGAAAGAGTTTCTACCAATCCAGCAGTCACCCATTAACCATTATCCGCAGAAGCCTCATTTTTTAAAATCAAAAACTTTCCCTCGAGAGGATATATTAGGAACTTTAAACACGCGACGAGACGAAAACAACTGTAAAGGACTCAAGAAGAGAACTTGACCCAGAAAAAACAGAAGCAAAGAAAAGTCAAAGAACGGTGTCATTCGCAGTGATAGGGAGAGAGCCACTGAATTAGATCAGGAAAGGTCCAAAAGAAGAAGCAGTGTAAAATGTGTCAGTTTATGTGTGGAGAAAGCGAGTGTGTGTTTGAGTGGTTGCATCTGTGTACTATTTTGACACCGCCTAGATTTAAGGCTTAAGGAAAGTGGCAACCGAACCAGAGGCAGAGGCACACACAGCCAGTGTGATTTGTGAGAGAGATTCGATCATTCGATGGGTGTGAGTTGTTTCTCATTGTACCTTCCCTATTTATTGCCACGTGGCAATCATAAATGGTCTTGGTCCTACCGGTTAGGTGTGCACCACTTAATTGGGGGGATTAATTAGTCCGACCGTAGGGATGGTAAACAGAAAAATATCTTTGTGCATTTTTCTTCCATTCCATAACCTATAGCGTTAAAATATTCATAAATATAATTTTGTTTAGGATAATTTAAGAATATATTATAAGTGATATTTAAAATTTAAAAATATATATATTTTTGTTTGGAATAATTTAAGATTATATTAAGAAGTGATATTTAAAATTTTAAAAAATATATTTAAAGAATGACATTAAAAAGGTTATTAATGATTAATTTATTATAGCTAAAAAATTTGGTTTAATATAATTTCATAATTTATTTATTTGAGTTATTAGATTTAATTTATTATTATTTTATTATATAATAATAAAGATTAGTGTATTTTTATCTTAATAAAATATTTTATTATTTTTATAATTATTTTTATCTTAATAAAATATTTCATTTTTTTATAATTTTACTTTTTATTTATTATATACCGATTTTATAGCGGTTTATTACCTATTAAACCACGAAATCTTATACGTTTCCTTTAATCGGTTGAGTTTTTTTAAAATATTGATTGTAATCACGATAATGTTGTAACTGTAGCTAAACTCTTATTTTTGTCTTTAACATCTATGTAATCTGAGAAGTCTAATTACATATCTTACATGATTATATCTATAACAAGCATTAACTTAATTATTTTTTAAGTTAGGCATAAATTAACTTACGTTTACGTTGACTTGTCTACTTGTAGAATGTCATTATGTCAATAACAAGTTATCGGCCTTCTCTTAACATTTAAAAAGAAAATCTATAGCTTAAATATGTTATATCATGATAACTCATTTTCAGTTCATCCACTTATAATATTTCTTATTTCTATTCTTATAAATGTAAATATTGATATAAATCCTCCAAATCATACATTCCAATTTAAGTCCTCTAATATAATAATTGCAAATTATTATTCTTTTATTTTAAACAATATAATAAACAAGTTATTAGTTTTTTTTTTAAATTGAAAGAATGAGATTATTAGGAAAAAGTCTTAAGAAGTACGACAATCAACAACATCATTTTATCAAAAATGACGTCATTTTTTACGTTTTTCTTTTAAAAAATATGGTAGGCTAAGTTGGCCTGGCCTGGCCCACCCGTGACCTGTCAAGCCACAAGCTGATAAGCTAATAGTCGAATCGGGCTGCGGGCCAACCTAACTTGGCCCGTCAGGCCACAGGTTGGGCCACCCAAATCTCTAGGCCCGATCCGACCCATTGACATCTCTGTCTAAAAATCTTCTAATATTCAATTGTATTGTAGTTTGAAGACCCTTTTATTAGTCCCTGGAAATTTTTACGTTTCTTTCCACCATATAGAGTATATAATATTGCCAAATGCAATCTTAAAAAGGTTATAATTATCTCCACTTAGCTGGTTAGGATAAGCTACCCATTGCACAATATTGCTCCATTGTGTTACATAACTGAAATGATTGCAAAGAGCTTGTAAAGATCTCCGCATATAATTAGCAAAAGAGCAACCAAAAAAGAGGTGATCCATATCCTTATGAGTTTTGGTAGATGCATAATTGACTATACTTTTATGCCCATATTTAATGTATTTTGCTTAATATTTTATACATTTGGTATACGTTTGATACTTAATTCGTCTTAAGTGTGTATACAGGTGATAATTTCCTTCATGGACTTAAAGAAGACAAATCCAAAGAAAAACATGACGTAAAATAAAGAATCGACAAATTTGAAGGAATGCATAGCGTGCATCTGGCCGTGCACTTTCGCGTGGCCGCGAACTTTCACAATATCCAGCGAATTCTTATTATGCATGGTCGTGTAAGAGACCTTGCATCGACCAAAACCTAGAATTCCATACCAAAATGACGTTTCATAGGCAAATGAAGGGAGGAAGTGGATTCCAGAGGCGATTTGGAGCTTGAGGAGCTGGAGACACAGTTTTTATTGATAAGATCCATCAAAACGCAAGATCGGATGTCTATGTTATCAGAATACTTGACAGAGAACAATCATGGAGATTTAGAATTATGGTTTCATTATTTTCTATTATGTTTTTTGTATACATGTATCTGATTTCATGTTTATCGATGTGTAACTAATTTTTCTATTAATATTTAAACTAGATGAATCATATTTGATATCAAAATATGTTTTGACTATTTTGTTAATGCAATTGAGTTGTTTGATTATTACGATCCAATTATTTGTTCTCTTATTGTCTATTAATCTTATTTATTAGACTAAATCTGATTTTATATGCAGCGATTGATAAATCCTAGGTTTGAATAGATCTACAATAATTGGAAAGAGTTAATTGCAATCATAAAGATAAGATAATATAAATCTTCTAGATTAGGGTTAAACCTAATTGAGGGATTCATAATATGATAACACAATCCTATAAAATTTAGCGTTAAGTAATTCAGTTAGAAACCTTAGGATTAATTATTAGTAGACTCAAGGTCAACTACTAGCATACCTTAGGAGTCTCCATAGTCTAATTAATCAGCAACACAATTGCATGACAAACAATCAATTGGTTAAGGGTTTGGGGATTCAACCCCTAGATACTTATTATTTGATATTGGTAATTAATTTAGTGTTTCATCAATTCTCTTCTTTAATCATTCTACTTGTTATTTTAGTTGCTTAACTTTAGTTTCTTTAATTCAACCACAATCAATCCTTAGGCTAGATAATAGAATAACGGTAACTACTAGTACTCACCGTCCTTATGGAATCAACCTGTATTTCTAGCTACAGCAACACTGTACACTTGCGGTGTTACATGTTGACTACTCACAAAAATTGTCAACCAACTTTTTGGCATCATTGTCAGGGACGGTGATATTAGGAACACTTTAGTTTTATTACTCTAGTCGTTACTTTTGTTTGTTTGTCTTGCTTTATCCTTGTTTTACCTTACGTTATTTGATTTGTTTTTGTTAGTTAGTTTATTTCTTTAGTTTTGGATATAGATTCTAGGTCAGTTTATGACCTGGAGTAACACTGAGAACTTACTAAACATAAATCCTGAGATATAAAGAACTAAACAAAGGAATCGTCATAGAACTAGCCTTAGAGAGTTTGAGCTAAATTGTTGAATAGAGGACATGGAAGGTCACGTAAACACAGAAGAATCACATAACATAACAGACCAACCATGAACAATGTTCGACTATGCTAAGTCAGACTTATCTAGTGCGAAATCCAGTATAGTGAGGTCGATTGTGCAGGCAAACAACTTCGAGATCAAGCCAAGCTTCATCCAAATGGTTCAACAGTTAGTCTAATTTGATGGACTTCGAGATAAAAATCCTAGCGCACATATTTCTAACTTCTTAGAGATCTGCGATACATTTAAAATAAATGGAGCGAATGATGACTCCATCAGACTATGTCTATTTTCTTTCTCTTTGAGAGGAAAAGCTAAATAGTGGCTAAACTTTATGTCACGTTCGTCAATGGCCACCTAGAATCAAATGGCAGAAAAAATTTTACTGAAGTATTTTCCTTCTACAAAGACTACGAGACCAAGAAATGATATCTCTTCGTACTCCCAAACTGAAGGTGAATCATTGTACGATATATGGGAGAGATTCAAAGAAATGCTCTGACAATGCCCACATCACTGACTACCTCTGTAGATGCAAATCTAGACATTATATAATAGGATAAGTCAAAATACTAGGCAGTTAATTGATGTAGTAGCTGGAGGGACGATAATCAACAAAATATTTGAAGCGGCCTAAGAGTTGATCGAGGACATGGCCATGAACAACTTTCAATGGTGCTCAACTAGAGTATTAATCACCAGTAGGCTATCAGGAGTGTATGAAGTAGATGCGTGACTTAACTAGCGAGTCAAGTGGAAGCCTTGAGCAAGAAGATAGATAGAATTACTATGGCCCCACAGGGAAGAGTGATGCAATGCAAGGCGTGGGTTAGATCACTAAGAACAAAATTTTCAATTAGATCAACCCGAACATGTAGATTATCTAGGGAATGCTTTAAGACCCCAAAATGATCTTTACAGTATTACGTACAATCCTGAATTGAGGAACCACCGAAACTTCTCATGAAGTAACCAAGGCCAACAAAGGAACAACTCTCTACTTAGATTTCAAGTATAAAAATCACATCTAAGGAAACCAAGTATGGATGAGATGAAACTGGAATTTATTCAAGATTTAAACATAAAACATCAGCAAATAGGCACGCTCATACAGAACTTGGAAATAAAATTTGACCAATTGGTCAAATTATTGGTAGAGAGACCTAAAGGGAGTTTGTCGAGCACAACTGAAACAAATCCAAAGGAAAGGATAATGGCAATCACCTGGTCCACTGAAAAGAAGCTCGAACAAGAAGAAGAAGAAAAAAAGAAAAGGATTATTGAAAGCTTCATACAGAGTAAATATAATCTGAAGAGAGTCAAGGAGGATCAACCTGAAATTCCATACCCATTCTAAGGTAGAGGAAGCTCGAAGAAGTAGAGTTAAACAAGGTTCTTGATGTAACAAATCAACTGAAATCGCAACTTTCCCTTTCTGAATCTATGAAAGAGAGGTTATTAAACAAAGAGGAACCTAAGAAGTTGGAGAATGAAGTATCAAATAAGAAGAGCTCCAACGAAATGGTAACACTACCACAGAAACAAGCTGACCTAGGGAATTTTTATATTCCTTGTACTATCAATGGTGTCAAAGTGGATAAGGCTTTTGCGAACTTAAGGGCGGACATAAATATGATGCCTTACACTTTATGCAAGAAGATGGAATTAGGTGAATTAACACCAACTAGGATGTGTGTGCAAATGGTTGATAGATCACTCCACCATCCTAGGGGCATAATCAGAGATGTACCTGTTAAAGTTGACAAATTCACGTTCCCTATAGATTTTACTATCTTAGACATAGATGAAGACTTGGAGATACCTATTGTCTTTGGGTGACCATTCTTAGCTACCACTAAGTCTTTTGTAGACATTGACGGAGGCAAGTTAACTCTGGGAGTAAGGAACAAGAGGCTTACATTTAAGGTTTCTTATGTTAAGAAAAATCCTCTTAAATTCTTGGACTCTATCAAGATAGAGAAATCTTGTGAAGAAGTTTTGAAGGACTTCACTCATAAGGATCCACCTGAGAAGCCATAAATTGAAAAGAGTAAACCAAAGGAGAAAAGGGGTGGAAAGCATATAAAAAGGTAGCTTATTTGTAGGTTATGAAATATGTGGTTAAGTGTTGAGCAAGTTTTAATCTTATAAATCCCTCAATATTTTCGCAAGCGCACAGGTCATAGTGTAACATCCCATCACCGATGGGAAGGGTAGAATAGTAATTTTGAGTGGTCCATGGGCGTTTAGAAATGTCTCTACATGTTTATGCATACACATACATGTGAATGGTACATTTTGCACATGAAATGACTGTACATGCATTCATAACATTTCCCGGTATAAGTGTGAAGAAATGTGATTGTGAATAAATATGATTTGTGTGTATGAAAAATTGTGTTGGAGA
>JAOTAY010000006.1:19735551-19752311 GCA_025629805.1 Erythroxylum baracoense
CATATAACTCAAACTTGACACACCGCATAAACTTCATCCATTACACATAACACTTTATTATGCACTATACTTGAACATCTAAAGATGCAATGCACAATAATTGGCTCGAGGGTTCCGTGAGCAAAACAGAGAAACCTAAGTTTACTCCGTGAACAAAACGAATTCATTTTTTGGATTTCGTGTGCCACAAGCGGGCAGCCGGGAGAAGGCTTGACGTCAACGTGCACGTGACTACGAAACGGTTCCTCTCTCTCCCAAACACAATCAAAATTTATGCTCAATTTAGTCAATCACAATTTACACTCTCGTTCTCCTTTCATTTCATCATTTTCTATATTTTCATGCTTTTTCTTCTTTTCATTCAATTCCAAATGTTATAACCTTTTTCAAGGTATAAAATAATCACAATGCATCATGCAATTTCAAATATTCACAATTATTTCAATTTCAAACATAACAATTTCAAGAAAAACCACATACACACACATAGGCAAGAATTTTCCCAATTACACAATAACCATAAATACATTACCCACTTAATAAGCTTGCGGAAATCCAAGTCAAGCTAGCCTTTCCCCTTGCTCTTGGGTAGAATTCCCTTGGTTTCCTACAACAACCAAGGTTCCATTCAACCAACATTACAATAAATTCATAAACTTCAGAAAGATCATAGAATCACAATAAACACAATGAAACTCAAATCTAATCTACCCACAGTCTACCTAGGTTAGAAAACTTAAGATCAAATTTAGAAACCCTAAAATCAATTAGGTTCTCCTAATCCATCTTCTTCCCACAAAACCTGTTTGCTCTCTAACTCCTTCATCCTCAACATAATCCATTCCTTTAATAAAGCAAAAAGGAAAGATGGTTAACTTACCTCAATAACTTGCTTTCTATTCTCTTCTTTTTCACCGAAACTTCTCTTCTTCTCCTATTTTCGTTTCTTTCTTCTTTCTTTCTTTTTGTTCTCACGACACTCATCTCTTCTTCTATTACAAAGCCATTTTAAATGGTCTTTTCCCATTCTACCCTTCATTTACCTTGTCCTTCCCATTTTGTCCCTTCTTTATCTATCAACTACTAACATCTTAACACCATATTAATTATAACTAAGTTCTAATATTTTCATCGAATTTTCAATCTTTATTCATGCCTACTAAATTAATGACTCAATTAAAAAATATAAGTAAACAAACATACTAAACATAAATAAATAATTAAACAAACAATAAGCAATTTAGCAAAATTTCAGGATCCAACACAAAAACCCTAGTTTTTACTATAAAAGGACATGATTAGAGGCAAAAGAAAGAGAGTCAAGTTTTCAATCAATTTTAAGTTGTAAGCAACATAAAAAGGTGACAGCTCTAATCAAGGTACTTGTCGTTAATTTCATTTTTTATAGAAAGAAACTAAGTTGTTTAGTGTCTAAGTGGGATGAACCCTAAGTTGTTATAACAATATGATTTAATCTTTTATCTAATGCAATTTTATTGATTGATTTATTGTGATTCAGTTAAATGTTTTATTCTTGTTTGAATATATCCAAAATAATGGTGCATGATTTGATTTCATATGATTGAGATTGAGAAATCCTCTTGTATGAATAGATGTACAATAATTAGAAGGAGGTGCATGCAAACCTAGAGAGAGGTTGACATAAATCCTTTGGATTATGGTCAAACCTAATAGTGGAATTCACAAATCGATAATAAAATCCTAAGGGTTTAAACTAGAAAGACTTTTATTAATCGTATGATGGATTAGTTAATAATAGTCTTAAGAAAGATATTAACATAAAATAGGAATTTCCACGATCCAATAATCAATAATATAATTACAACATAAAGAGTTAATAATTAAGCATTCTTAGGGGGATTCATTATCTAGATACTAATATTTGATATTGATTTTTCTTAGTATTTTCCTTGATTAGTGTTCAATATTGTTTTAATTCTTAGTTTATTTGTTTATTTTAAATGTTAATTAAAATATACAATCTAATTCATTGGTTAGATAATATGAAAAAGGGTAATTACTAGTAGTAACAATCTTCATAGGATCGACTCGTACTTGCCTATGCTAGTTACAACTACTGATAAATGCATAATTGACTACATTTTTATGCCCATATTTGATGTATTTTGCTTGATATTTTATACAATTGGTATACATTTAGTACTTAATTCTTCTTAAGTGTGTATATAGATGACAATTGCCTTTATGGACTTAAAGGAGAGGAATTCAGATGAAAACACGACGTAAAACAAAAAATTGACAAATTTGAAGGAATGCATGGTAGTGCATCTACCTGTGCACTTTCCCATGGATGTTCATTTTCATGATATCTAGGAAATTCTAATTATGCAAGGACTTACAAGAGACCGTACATAACCTAAAAACCTAGAATTTCATATAAAAGTGACGTTTCGGAGGCAATTGAAGGGAGGAAGTAGTAGGCATCCTTCTAAAGAGTGCAGCGGTGATTCCATAGACGAGTTAGAGCTTGAGGAGTGTGATGCACAAAGTTTTTATCGACAGATCCATCAAAACACAAGATCAGATGTCTACATCGTCAAAATACTCAATAGAGAACAATCAGGGAGATTTAGAGTTATGATTCTGTTCTTTTCGATTCTTTTTTGGTAAATGTATATCTGATTTTGTGTTCGTCGATGGGTAACTGATTTTTTTGTTAATATTTAGGCTATATGAACCCTATTTAATACCGAAACATGTATTGAATATTTTTTGAATGCAATTGAGTTGTTTGATTATTACGATCCAATTATCTATTTTATTATTATCTATTAATCAGATTTATTAGACTTTAATCTAATTTCATATGATAGATAAATCTTAGGTTTGAATAGATCTACAATAATTGGAAAGAGTTAATTGCAACCCTAGAGATAGGATGACATAAATCTTTCAGATTATGGTCAAACCTAATAGAGGGATTCATAATACAATAATGTAACCCTATAAAATATAACCTTAGTAATTTGGTGAGAAACCTTAGGATTAGTCATTAGTAGACTCAAGGTCAGCTACTAACATACCTTAGGAGTCTCCACGGTCTAATTAATCAACAACACAATTGCATGACAAATGATCAATCGATTAAGGGTTTGGGGGGATTCGAAGCCTAGATACTAATTAATTGATATCAATAATTAACTCAGTGATTCACCGATTCTTTTCTTAAATCGTTTTGCTTATTTATTTTATTTGTTTAACTTTAGTTTTTTTAATCTGACCACAATCAATCCTTAGGCTAGATAATAAAATAATAATAATTACAAGTACTAATTGTCCTCATGAGATCGACCCCTATTTGTCAGTACTAGCTACTACAACTACACCATGCACTTGTGATATTAAAATATTGACTACTCAACAAAAAGATCAATCAAGTTTTTGGCATTGTTGCTAGGGACAATGATATTAGGAATATTTTAGTTTTATTACTCTAGTCATTACTTTTGTTTATTTCTTTTGCTTTATTCTTGTTTTACCTTAATTTATTAATTTTTTGATAATTAGTTCATGGCTTTAGTTTTAGATTTAGACTTCAGGTCAGTTTATGATCCAAAGTAGCACTAAGAACTTACTAGACATAGATCCTAAGATAGAAAGAATTGCGCGAAGAAATCATCGTAGAACTAACCTTAGAGATTTTGAGCTAGACCATCTAATAGAGGACTTCAAAGGTCACGTGGACACAGAAAAACCACATAATATGGTGGGCCAACAACGAACAATGTTCGACTATACTAGGCCAAACCTATCTGGTGCAGAATCCAACATAGTGAGGTGGATTATGAAGGTAAATAACTTCGAGATCAAGTCAAGCACCATCCAGATGGTGCAATTGTTAGTCAAATTTGATGGACTCCAAGACGAGGATCCTAGCATGCACATCTCTATCTTCTTAGAGATTTGTAATACTTTTAAAATAAATAGAGAAAATGATGACACCATGAAAATGTGTCTATTTCCTTTCTCCTTAAGAGGAAAAGCTACATGGTGGTTAAAATCTATGCCACATTCGTCATTAAGTTCAAATGGCAGAAAGATTTTTATTGAAGTATTTTCCTTCTGCAAAGATTGTAAAACTAAGAAATGACATCTCTTTGTACTCCTAAACTGAAGGTAAATCATTGTATGACTTATCAAAGAGATTCAAGGAGATGCTCCAATGATGCCCACATGACTGACTACCTCTGTGGATGCAAATCTAGACATTATAAAATGGGATAAGTCAAAATACTAGGCAATCAATTAATGCAGCAACCGGAGGGATGTTGAATAATAAAACGACTGAAGTGGCCTAAGAATTGGTTAAGGACGTGGCTATGAACATCTATCAATAGTTCTCACCTAGAGAACAAACCACCAGCAGGCTATTGGGAGTGTATGAAGTAGATGCGATGACTCAACTAGTGAATCAACTGGAGGCCTTGAGCAAGAAGATAGACAAAATCATTATGGTTCCACAGGGAAGAGTGATGCAGTGTGAAGCAAGTGGGCTAGATCACCAAGGACAAAATTGTCAATCAGATTAACCCAAACACATAGATTATCTAAGGAATGCTTCAAAACCCTAAAATAATCCTTACAACAATATCTACAATCCTAAATGGAGGAACCGCCCAAACTTCTCATAAGCTAACCAAGGCCAATAAAGGACCAACCCTACACCTAGATTTTAAGTATAAACATCACAACCAAGGAATCGAGTATAGATGAAATGATACTAGAATTTATTCAGGATTCAAAGGTGAAATATTAGCAAATAGATACATCTATACTAAAATTTGAAATAAAATTTAACCAACTGGCCAAATCAATCGCGCAGAGACCTAAAAAGAGTTTACCGAGCACAACTGAAACAAATCTGAAGGAAAGGATAATGGCAATCACCTGGTCCAATGCGAAAAAGCTTCGTAAGGAAGAAGAGGAAGAGGTTCCTACTGATGGCCACGCTGAAACTATTAACGAACCTACCCGAAGCAAGTTAAAGAATCTCAACATTCTATTCTGTACCTTGTGCAAACCAAAGAGAAAAGAGATGGAAGTAGTTATGAAACCTACAGTTATGAAACCTATAATTAAGACATAATCATATGACTTATTTGAACCACCTTGAGTGAAAGAAGTATGTTGAGCTAGTGACAGTAAAAGAAGCGCTGCATGGGAGGCAACCCATGATTTTGATATTATTATTTTTAGCTTTTGTTTTAAATTAGCTTTTAAATTTTTTTGAGTGTTTTACGATACAAGTTAAGAATCTCAAAGAAATCGTGTATAATTACGACTTAAGGGGCAATTTGTTAAGTGTTTTAATGATGACATGTAAGGATTGTTATGATTACGGATTGAATTTTGAAGTTGCATAATTCAAAGAACCCACTAAAATTGTTCTGCACATTTAAATGTACGACCATTCATTTGAACGTGCAAAATCGCAATTAGTGGTAATTTTGGGAAGTGCATAGCCATGCACTTTCGCAATTCACATTAAAAAGACCTTAACATGTCAAAATTTTCCATTTCCTTCCCTTCCTCTCAAAGATGTCGTCGCCCTTCATCCCCTCAAACCAAGTTTTTGCATTTTTTCAGCCAATTTTAATGACACTGAAGTAAGTTTTTGCGTTACTTTAACTTGCTTATATATGATTTAATGTGTCTTTTGTGCTATTTATCAGTTTTCAAGCCAAAAATGTTGATCGCATGATTTTGGGATTTTTGGGGAATTTGTGTGTTTAAGTGCTTTCTTAGCATCTAATATCAGATTTATTCTTCACCCAATTGTTTTTATCATCTTATGTAAGTCAATGCATGTGAATTGGGTTTACTTTTGACTCTAATTGCAAAACTTTTCAAATTTTCCATTTCACATACTTTAAATTGTGATGTTTTTCAATCGAATTAGGTTAATTAGTCAATTCCAATGTTGATTAAGCCTAGGCTTGTGTTTAATTTCATGGGTCCCTTTTTTAATTACATCAATTATATGTAATTTCAATTTTAGTGTTTTTAATTTCAATTTTAAGGTTAAAAAATTAAGTCTTTTAATTTGCTAACTACATAATATCTAATTTTAATTTTGAAATTAACTAGCTATCAAGTGATTTTTATTCAATTTTTTTTAATTTTTCATGTCTTTATTTGTTTTAATTTAGTAATGGTTTCGGTGTCTAGTTTTTCATCATTATTTTGTTTTTGCAATTAGTACATTTTGAACATGATCAAATTCAAGTTTCAGGGAAAAGTGTGTTCTAGAGATTAGTAAGTTAGTTTCCTCATATTTGGTTTTAAAAGTTTCTGCAAAAATTCAATGCACACGGTGAGAGAAAAAGGCATCGAAGCGAATCTTCTACACCAGCCTAATCCCTAGAGAGGCCACAAATGTTTGTATTCAATGATGAGGCTCAAGAAGAGTAGTATCAAAGACTTAAGGATAAGAAATTTGGAGCCAATTGGTATATTAAATGGGAGGCCTTGGAGTAGGTTGTGTTAGCCCAACCAATGAAGGAGCTAGTGGAGGTAAGAGCATGGTCCTGATTCTTCAAAATCATGGAACTATCTTACAGAAAGCTAACTCTACAGATCCTCTCCATATTTTATATATAGAAAGGATGTTATGATGGGGATTTCCCCAATAAGGTTTAGTTCCAGATGATGGGGAGAGATATCATATGAGTTTCACTCAATTCTCCATCGCAATGGGATTATACGATCGAGACTATATAGAGACATCGCAATACTTAAACCTATGAGTAGATTTGCCATACGGATTGCCTTCGTAACATTTCTGGAGTAGGCTTAACATAGAGGAAGACTATAACCTGCGCATGTAAAAGGCTGTAATACTGTGCAGTCCAGCACTTAGGTACATTCATGGTATTTTGAGTCATACTTTAAATGGTCGAGGTGACAGCTAGGGAGTTGTTGGTAATATGGATTTCTTTTAACTATAGAGCATGAGCAAGTAGGGCGTTTATACATTTGGGACATTCTTTTTTCCAATTTATCCAGCGCCAAAGTGAAGATAAGAAGGTCTACATAATACGTGTTAGACCATACGTGACAAGCTTAACATGAGGGATAGGAAATTTTTTTCAACTGCCACCAATGATGGAGATGACAACCATAGAGGCACTCAATTTGAATATAATGCATCATATGCATATGGTTTGTCAACATCAGGTACCCACGGGATACGTGTATCAACTTATTGGAGAGTCCAAGGAACCATTAGCATTGGGAGGAGGGCTTTGAGTAGAACATCCATAGCCAAAGTCCTTACCATCCCAAACTAGAGGATGAGTATCAAAGGAGTTTCATACAGACCAGCAGACTATTGCTCAACTAGAGAGACAATAAGTAGAACTTGTGGAGAGGATGAGTCAACTCGAAACTTTAACAAATCGGATGAGAGAGTTGATAGAATCAATAGTGAGCCATCTTGACGTTGCTTGTTCGATTCTACCATCTCATAGGGAAACTCATCTACAGCTCTTCCATGTAGCCAGGATCATCATCAGGAGCACCCATCCTCTTCAAATCAGCCAGGATCACACGATGTATAAGATGTTTTAATTTATATCGGCTTTCTTTTTGTTTATATTTTGTGTATGATTTAATTTTCTTTTTGTTAATTATTTTTTCCTTCTAAACATTAGACTTAATGATGTTTCTATTATTATCTGCTTTAGTTTTACTGTTATTTCCTTTATTTCTTTTTATCTTTTCTTTTCTTTTATTTTGTAAGGATAAGTTAACATTGGATGGATCTAACATTAAGAAATCATCACAATCAGGAAAGTACCAAACAACCCTCTCATTTACATACTTACTTGTATTGTGTACATTGAGGACAATGTCCAATTTTAAGTATGGGGATGGGTTGACTGAATTTTAAATTGATTTCTTCAAGTTTATTATAATCCTTATTACAAATTTTATTAACAAATATCTTAAATTGGTTGAGATGTGTCCATAAATACTATATGTTATTGTTGAATATTGATTTAAACTAGTGTGCAAAAGGATGATGGTTAGAATGAATTCATATTTTTTGTAATCATTGAAAATTTTAAGTTAAATGAAAATTGCATATTATTTACACATATATATACACAATTTTGTTTTGTGAGCTCTTGAGCCTAAAGAGAAAATTTTCAAAAAAAAAATTTAAGCTCTTATTATTCTTTCATGTGTGAGTTATCATTGCATAGTAGGATAATTCTAGAACTTGCTTTTGTTATACATATTGAGACCATATTTGTTAAATTAGAAGCATTAATATGATAAAGGAACTTAGATTCACCAACTTGCTTAGCCTATTTCTTTGAAATTACCATACCTTAAAATTTAGCGTTAAGAATAACCAAGTCGAGCCTTAGCCTTTTCATTGATTAAACCACATATTAACCTTTATCTTATCTTTTCTTTGAAAACTTGTATTATTAGAAGCTTGTTTAATTTTTTATTTTTTGAGACTTGAAATGTGTGAAAGGTCCAATATTTGCTTAATTGTGGTACTGATTGTTGCGATAAAAAGAAGAAGAAAAAAGAAGAAAAAATAAAATAATAATAATAATAAGTATATAGTACCATTAGATTTGTGATGAAAGGGCTTATATGTTTTGTAAACAAGTCTTATAATGTTTCTTTGAGTAAATTTCCCTCACTTAACCCCTTCTATTATCCCATTCATATCGTAGTTAAGCCCTATTATAACCTTTATAAAGACCTTTTGATTTTTGATTCTAGTTTGTACATAAGCAATGGGGATGTGATTTTATTGCAAGCCTAAGGTAAGAATTTTTCTATACATTAAATGAGAGTTTTGATGCTTTTCACCTTAAACACCTGAGTACATTGAGTGAAACTTTGGTGAGGGTGTAAAGAGATATGCATTTGATTTCAATGCAATTGTTGATGTGATTGTTATTAATATTACTTAGGAAATTAATTTTAGGATAACTTGATTCTTATTGTATGTTAATTTTTTTCAATAGGATATGATGATGTGTAGCATAAATGGATAGGTTATAATTGACGTTAGAATGATGTTGTGAAATTTATAATTTTGCTTGAGAACAAGCAAAAACGTAAGTGTGGGGATATTTTATAGATGCATTAACTGACTATATTTTTATGTTCATATTTGATGTATTTTGCTTGATATTTTATACAATTAGTATAAAATTGGTACTTAATTCATCTCAAGTGTGTATGGAGATGACAATTGCCTTCACAGACTTAAAGGAGAGGAATTCAGGAAAAAAACGTAACGTAAAATGAGGAATCGACAAATCTGAAGGAATGCACAGCCATGCATCTACCTGTACACTTTCACGATATCTAGTAAATTCTGATTATACACAGCCACATAAAAGACCGTGCATATCCTAAAAACCTAGAATTATATATAAAAGTGATGTTTCGAAGGCAATTGAAGGGGGGAAGCGGTAGCCATCATTATGAAGAGTGCAGAGGTGATTCCATAGGCGATTTGGAGCTTGGGGAGTGAGAGATGCAGAGTTTTTTCGTTTGCTTTTGTTCACAATGATAGTGGAAATGTTGAAGATGGAAGTGTTCTTTCCCAGCAAAAGGTGAATATTGCATTTAGACCTAATATTACGAAGAAAAAGAAGGCAAATGTCTAATTTTTTTGCACCACGAACAATATTTGGAGCTTAGCTTTCAATTCTTAGTGTCAAGAAATCAAGAGAAGTAGCTCACAATGTAGATATGGCAATAGCTAGATGATGGTATGATTCAGGTGTAGCATTTAATGCTTCCCAATCTTATTATTATCAGCCTATGGTGGATATTATAACCTCTTACGATCTGGGATATAAAGCTCCTTTTATTGATGACTACAAAGATAAACTTTTGTGTAGCTCAGTTTATGAAATTAAATGTTATTTGGAAGAAAGAAGAATGAATTGGGCCACTTATGGAAGTTCAATCATGTGTGATGATTGGATAAATAGGAAACATAAGCCTATTATTAATTTTTTGGTTTATTTTGCAAAGGGCTCAATTTTTTTAAAGTCTATTTATGCATCTTTCATTGTTAGGAATATTGATACTTTATTTAAAATATTCGATGAAGTTATGAATGAATTAGGGCTAGAAATTATTGTTCAGTTCATTATTGGCTACGCTTCTGCTTATAAGTGTCGGGAAGACGATTATAAAGCAAGTACAATTCTTTTTCTTTAGACTCCTTGTACTGCACATTGTGTTTACTTAGTGATGGAAAATTTAGGAGATGATAGGTATTTTTCTATTATTGATGAGACTATGCAGAAAGTAAAAAAATGACCAAGTTCATTTATAATTATGCATGGATCTTGAATTTAATGAGAAAGGATTTTACTAATTGTAGGAATTTGTGTCGTCCTACTGTTACAAGATTTGCAACAAATTTCTTATCACTTTAATGTTTTATTATGATAAAGAAATAGTTGAGATAAATGTTTACAAGTGATAAGTGGATTGCATCTCAGCATGTTAGGTCTAATGCTAGATTAGAGGTTTCTAAAATTATACTTAAAGATACTAAATTTTGATCCCCATTCTAATTCGTCATCTGAGCTTTTAAGCCTTTGGTGAGGTGCTTTGTATGGCTAATAGTGATGAAAAGGCAACAATGGATTATTTTTATGATGTCATGGAGAGGGCGAAGGAAGAAATCAAGGACAATCTAAAAAATAAACCTTCTTTGTATACCCCTTATCTTGTAGCCATCAATAAGAGATGGAAAAGGCAACTTTACTCTCCATTTTTTGTAGTTGTTGCATTTATGAATCCCAGTGTCTATTTCAGACCAGGTTTCACAAAGAAAGATCAAGTTAATAGGGGAATGCTATTAACTATTACAACATTTGTTGCCTATGAGATGATGCTGGATCTTCTAAGCTCACAAATGGAGATTTATAAACAGTGTTCTAGGAATTTTCGGATGGCAATTACTATTCGACAAAGAGAAAAACTTAATCTAAGTATATATTTTTTCACTTTTGTTACTTGTTGAAGATTAATTATCACTTCATTTTGTTTATAATGCTACTTTTGTTGTCTTACAACTTAGAGTTTCTTGGTGGGACTAATTTAGAAGTGGTGTTCTAGAATTGCAAAGGTTCGCAATTCAAATTATAAGTCAATTTATGAGTGCAACAGGTTGTCAAAGGAACTGGAGCACATTTGAATTCACCCATTCCAAAAAAAAAGGAATAGGTTGTGTTGTACCCAAAATTTTCAAAAAATTACCCAGGCCGTCCTACTCGCAAGTATACGAGGTAGTTGTAGTGATTACCTAGGGTCATCTCCCACTGAGGTGAAATTGGTTCACTTAAATTAAGTTTGAATTAAAAATGAAAACAATGCAATTCTAAACATTCTATCCCAATTATTGAGTGAAGGCTTTTAAAGAAAATCACAAAATTAAACAGAAAAGTAAACGGAATTGATTGGGAGCAAAGATGAATAGATTAATCGAAATGGAAGACTCCTGAGAAGTAATTTCTCTAATTTAATCTCCTATACATGATTAAGGGAAATTATTGGTTAATTGTCTTACTAAAATTAACACTCGGATTCTAAGATCAACTCAAATAATAAACTAAATCTAGATTTCGCATTCGACAAATTATTATCTGAATTAATTATGGAAACTTGACTACTAATTACCACTTAATAAATTTCTAATTCATAACCTAAGTGTCTGTAGTTTCTAGTTCCATATTAAACTTCTCCTCTCGATCCTTCGTTTAATACTAAAATGATGCAAAGTTTGGTCATGCTATTACATTCATTTAATTCAGAAACTATAACAAATATAAGACAACAACATAATCCCTCAATCATGAATATTTGACTAAAATAATCACATTAATCCCCAAGAAAAAGAAATCATCCCATCATAGCATAGACACAGTTCATCATCTCCATACACTTCAGTCCCATGTTATTGTCAATAGAAGTTTTAAAGCAATAAATAGTGAATAATAAATGAACTATAAAAAGAAAACAAATGATAGTCGGTTAAGCTAACAAGTAATAAGTTTAGTAAATAAATAAGAAACTAAGCAACAAATGAAAAATAGAATAAGCAAACAAGGATCAGGTAAGTGTGAAGGCGGTGGTCTTTTGCTCCTTTTCAGCTTCCCGCATTACCTCTTGCATTTTGCTTCAATTTGTTCTCACCAGATGGTCAAAGGCTTGTTCTACTTCCAACTCTCTTTTATGTATCTCTCTTCTTCACCGACTCTCTCTATTTCTCTTCTTGTCTTCTCTTCTTTCTCTCTATCTGCGTCCCGAAGTGTCTCTGGTGTGTTGAGTGAAGAATGAAAAGTAAATGAAAATGTGAGCCGACTCTTCGGTTTCCCCTTTACCTCTCATTCCTTTTCCATTTATAGCATAAGTCTAGGTTTAGGGTTGTAGGGTTGTTACGTCGTCAATCTGTACATGTTAGACTTGAGTGAATCTAAAGGAGTAGTCATAAGGGTGACAAGTTAAGTCACGTCAATATGGTATTAGTAATATTGGAAAACACATCTGTCATAAACTTTGTCGGTGTTATTAGATTTTGAATTTTCATTGTTAGCGTTACTTTCTTGAGAAAATTCAAATAAGCATGGACCCTTTCTTGGACAGTTGTACACCATTCATTGACAAAAAGATAATGTTTTTCGTTAATCCATAGTTTTTATCTCTCTACTTAATATTTCGATTGTAACTAGTTACATCTAGATGAATAACAAAAAGAAAGAATTGTTATTATTTTCCCACTTAGCATAATTCAATTACTTATATCTCCAAGCCTTCCCGTTGTTCTTTAATTCCTTCAACAACCAGATTATGCATGAATTCTTCTTAAAACAAACTAATTACATTTCAAGTAACTTTGTAGAAGTTTATATGTCCACGAATGAAAATACAAAGATAATTTTAAAAAAATAAAATCTTTAGTTTATTACATGAGAATGAAAATAAATGAATATTAATGTACCTAACATTGTTCTTTTTGTATTGTGGTTAACCCATATTTAAGAATAAAAGCAATCATTGTTGTAAACGGATTAGTGTACATAAGATTGTTCTTTCTCGTAGCATTCTATATTATGACATTAATTATTTATATGAGTAAACGGTTGCTGGGTTATCTTAACTGCCTAAAAAACTAATTGGTTCTCTAGATCCAACATTTTCTTGTATACAAAATCCATAATGTGTAACCTTATTTCATGGATATTTGTTTAACTATATGTGTATCTCTTTATATATACAAATCTTTTTAGGTGCAAATCTATTATAGCATATGAATCCTTTAAGAACATAATCACTTTTGTAATGCAAGGACACAATATTAGACTCCACATGGTATATGCCTAGGGTAAAGAAATTATTAAAAGTACGTTTAATAATTTTTATTATTGTCTATGGCTTTCCCGTGGTTATTTTGAATTATGTTTAGCATTTAATTATTTGTGAAAATTGTTGTAATTGATGTCATATGTAATTACATTTAGTGATGGAAACTTTGAATAATATGAAAGAATCTAATAATTGTGTGGAAATAAATGAAAAGGATATTGTAGAATGATACCATAGAAATGCCTTTAATCTCATTGATGATTGAAGAAGTGATTAGTGGAAATCAAACAACTACTACCTTTTCCAAGTTTGGTTGGAAGAACATTAAAGCAGGTCTTTAAAAAAATCAATAAAGACTATACTAAAGTTTAATTGAAGAATAATATAATACACTAAGGGCTAGATTGGGAATTTCAAGAACTTAAAGAAACATAAATCGGTTACGACTCCTTTATTGGTGAAGTTAATGGTACAAATGAATGTTGGGAAAATCCATTTAAGATAATATATTCCTTTATTTACTGATAAATCATATTATATAATATTTGTTCTCCTGTTTCCTTTTCATCATTGTTAGTGCACAAATTGACTTACAAATTTAAGAAAAAAAGGAATCAAGGAGTTTTCATACTTGTGTCATATTTTTGGAGATACTATTATAATTGGTTTATGTTAGGTTCCGATCATGCATCTCATACATAATATATATCAAATATACGGAGCAAAAATAAGATGGAACCTCAAAAACCAAATATACTCATGCATATGATATAGAAAATCAAAAACATAAAATATAAGATGTTTGTGTACCTTTCTGACAATCTCCTTCATTCTTTAATCTTCTCCACGATGAGTTGTCGTAAACCACAATGATCAACGCGGACTATCTGTAATGAAAGTCACGCGAAGATAGAAGGATGAAACCTCACTAGGAGATGGCTAAAATTCTTTCTTTGTGCTAGCAAATATAAGAACTCTTGGGAGAGTTAGAGAGAAAAAATGTGTGTGTAAGAAAAAGAACCTTTCTTTTTTTTTTTCTCTTACACAAGATGTATGAAAATCATCTCAATTTTCTTCATCATTTGGCCTTCCATAACCCCTATCACTAATGGAAAGTTATAAGAAGTTAATGGTCATAAATAGCATGTATTAATGGAAGTTATAGGAAGTTAATGACCATGAATAACATACATTAATGGAAGCCAACAACACTTATTTCTAATCCATTCCATCCAACGTTTTCTACCACAATCACATCACGATACAATCCTGAAACACTCTCTCATATCTTGAATCACCATTCAATTCCATTTTACTCATCTTTCAGATCTCCTATGTGTGTGACCCATTAAGTTCCCGGTTGTGTTGGTCAATGGAATTAACACTTTATTCAAGTAAGTCAAGAGCAGTATCTAGCAACACGTAATGACCCCCAATTGATTGGAAATTCAATGGTTTGATTATGAACCCTTCCACAGGTAATGTTGCCATGTAATTTGTCCTTTCACCATCTATACCCAACTTGGTTTCAGAGTATGGCCAAAGTGTCAACTCCCACTAAACTGACTACGTCACATCTAGTCTAAGTGTTATTAGATCTTGTCTAGAGGATCTCATTACTCTATGTATCATTAGAGACTCTCTTTATGATACATATCCGCTCTAGCTAGAGACTCCCAAGTAATGACCCCGACAAGAGGCCATGGTTATCATCTTCTTCTATCAGGAGTGTTGAATCCTTTATTGGCTACTCAATTACCTTCGAATATCTCAAGCTATACCTAATCACCACTTTATGAGTAACCCCTAAAAGGCACCGATGAATGGAGTCAAAGTACAGGATCAGTATCCGAGATATCCTTGAGCACCTTATGTCAAAGGATACTTGCACCATTGCCATGATGAGACTATCATTAACACTGGAATATAATATCCATATGATTGTCTCATAGTAGGTCAATCCAATGTACTTACTACCTTTAGTAAGCATCCACATGTTAACTCTAAACAACTCATATCTACAACTTATAAGATCTGCTGCTTGATCTAATCAAGGAGTATAACATATGCTAGTCTATTCGGATTAATGATATCTTATCTCATTAATCCTATGACTAGGGAGAGTTTAGACACTAACATAAGTACACATGATAGGAATCTCATTATTATGATCTCATAATGATTTCCTCTATGCTATGTTTTGTATCAAGGACTTAATTAAATCAATTTAAGATCAACATCAAATCCATAAACGTATGAACATCGAAATAATGAAAAATGCCTTTATTAATTATAAAATGATTTGCACAATAAGTGCTACAGGTAATTGCCTTTAAAGCACTTCTCTAACAATTTGCATGCACGTCCATCAATTAAATCTTCACTAAATAATATATAAGAGGATTATAAAATTGATATTAATGAAGATGGCTCATATAACGAAAAGGAGATCAAGTTCTCCATCTAAAAAAAGAAATATCATAAGAATAAGAAGGAAAAAAAGACACATTTTAACATTTTATAAGAGGTCTTGATTATGATTAGTGAACAATTGAAAGAAAGAATGATTTTCTTAAGAAAAAACTAATTGAAACATCATCCACTACGGAGAATGGATCTAGAGCTTCATCAATTAATTAAGAGACTAATATAATGATGGAATGTTTGAATTCCTTAGACAAATTAAGTGATGAGGGTGTTAATTATGGAAAAGTCATTAAGGATGTACATAATTCTCCATTTTATAGGTAGATTTTATAAAGATGACAAATGCAAGAAAGCTGGATTAGATTATGTCGCTTTAGTTATTTTTCTTATTATTGCATATCAAATTCTTATTGATTTGACTTTTATATTAAGAAATATTTCATAGTTTAAGCATTTTAAGTCTATGTTTTATATGAATATTTGATTGAATGCTTTTATGTCCATGTTTTGTATGAATATTTTAAGTCTTATTGTTGAATATTTTAAGTCTATGTTTTATATGAATATTCAGTTAAACCTTTTGTCTAAATGTTTTTATTAATTATTTAATGTTGGTATTGTAAATATATGGATTTCTTATCGAATTTCATATTAGATTATGATGATGAATTGACTAAGGTAGTTAATATTTCTCTAATTGGGCAAGAGAAAACTATTTTCATTTATAAAAGCAACCATATAGAACTTCTACTTTTATCATATCATGATCGGATATTAGAAATTCTAAATGGGAATTGTAACATCCCCTCACCTATGGGAAGGGCATTTTAGTCATTTTGGATTGGGTTAGAGTTATTGAAAGTGTTTTTGACATATTCATGCATTCATATATGCACATGAATAATAAATAGTGAATTTTTGCACATGAA
>JAOTAY010000006.1:19757176-19767385 GCA_025629805.1 Erythroxylum baracoense
ACTATCTTAGCCTCTTCAGGCTATCAGCCTTTCCTTTCTCTCACTAGAAAAAGTTTGTGAGCTTTAGTTACAGTAATATAAGCTCTATTCTAAGTAAGCATAGTAAGACTTTTCTCTCAGATTATCTAGCTTTTCTAATTGTCTCAGTATTTCTGTCTTTGATCATTCTATTTTTTTTACATCTTCGACTACGACTAATATTTATAGTCTTCGTCTCTAACTGCTTCTTTGTTCTTGATAACTGCTTCTTGATTCTTGATAACCGCTTCTAGATAACTGCTCCTTTAGTTGAGTTCTGTAACTAACTCTAACTAAATAACTATCTGACATGTTAGTGTGTCTATATGGTATCGTCTATGTCTTCTTTGCTTCTATTTTACCTTTACGTTTACGTCTGTTTCTGCGTCTACATCTGCATCTGTATAGTCTTTGCGTCTGTGTCTGCATTTGCGTCTACGTCTATATTTGTGTCTGCGTCTATATTTGTGTCTACGTCTGTGTTTATATCTGCGTCTGCGTCTATATCTGCATCTGTGTCCTTAACACTGTTGTCAAAGACGTTCTTTTGTTTCTAACATTACTATTATTTGATTTTCATCAAAATTAGTCATCGTAAAGTCCTCTTGACTTAACACGGAGTGGCTAGTGAAAAAGAGTTTAAAGCTCATAACATGTAATAAAGAGCCACAGGCTCACTAGTAAGATGAGCTCGATATCCACAATGAATACGGGAAAATTATCAATGAGCCCGATATCTACAACAGATACGAGATAGTTAACAAGGCGCTCAGTCATAATAAAGTAACAATGAAAGTGAGACACATGTGCATTGCATATACAAATTATATGCAAATTAATATGTATGATTTGAATGTTTTAAAATTAACTGGTTTGAAATGAAATATGTGTGATATGATATTCTAAAATTGTGATGTGATTTGATTGTAAAAATTGAATTGTGAATTGTTCTGTGTTTTATATGAGTGAGCACATCGATGATGACTTGCTCACTGAGTTTTCAAAACTTATCAAAATTTCAATGATGATTTCAGATACGAGAGAGGAGACTTAGCTTTTAAGACGTTCTAAAAGAAGTCTAGTATTGTGTTTTTGGATTCAATAAATGGTTCAAAGGTCAGTTAGCTGAGACTATGGAGTTTAGTTAAAATCTTTTATATAGTTCCTCATCCTTGTAGAATGTTGTAAAGAGTAGCAAACTCTAAGATATTTTTGTGATATTGTATATATGGATTATGTAGCGAATGTTACAATGTAAATTGTGTTTTATCAATGGAATGAGGAGTTTAATCTTTGAATATTTGTGTTATATATATATGATGCCATAGTTTGTGAATGTGACTGCTCTAGCATGCTGATCTTATAGGGCATGTGCCTGAATGTCCTCGAGATGTTAGGGTATATGCCCCATGGAAGTGAGATGTTACAAATTTTTGGTATCAAAGCATGGTTTGGCATCTATTAGGACAGATATAAGCATATAGATATGCTAAAGTGAGAAACTTAGATAGTAAACAAGAATATTATTTATTATAGGTCATCCGCTATAGGTAATCAAGTTGGAGAATCAGCTGACCTAGAGTCTGTAGAAGCCAATAAAGAGTCTCCAGTACCTCGATCTGGTCAAATGCCTCCGAGAATCCCTGAGAGGAGAGTAAAGAGGTATGATAAGCTTAGGAAGCAGGGGACTATGGACTTCTATAGAAGTATAGACCTTGCTGAGGGTGAAGGATGGTTAGAGAGGACAGAAAGGATATTCAACCAGATGGATTGCGAGTCTGACAAGAAATTTGACTACGTAGTCTCACTACTGCAAGGTCTAGCTTACCAGTGGTAGAAGATTGTTCCAGGTAGTACCACCAGACCTTGTGGTTTAAAGTGGGAAGACTTTTTGAAGGTCTTCAAAGATAATTACATGTCAAAGATCTATCTGGATAGGAAAATGAAAGAGTTCCAAAATCTGAAGCAAATAGTCTCACAGTGGCTAAGTATGAGATATGATTCAACAAGTTGATAGGATATGTTGCTACATTGATTCTGACTGAGGAGGACAAAAGTGGACAGTTTGAAGATGGGCTGCATATGGAAATAAGGACGAGGCTAGCTATTACCAATTTGAGCAGTTTCACATAGTTAAGAGCTATCTGGATAGTTATTGAAAGATGGTTAAGGAGAATACAGACAGGAGTTTCGAATGAAGAGACCTGGTTAGTCTCAGGTTGATTCTAGCAAAAGATTCAGTAAATGCCAGAATAGATCTTTTCAACCACCGACTAGATCAAGACAGTCAAGATTTAGACAAAGGGGCGGTTTTGCACAGATTGGTAGTGGAAGAGGTTCAGTATCTGGGTAGATGCAGCGAATGCCTAACTATGAACATTATGGGAAGAAGTATAGTAGAGAGTGTTGGAAGTTACCAGGAGCTTGTCTTCGATGTGGCTCTTTTGAACATCAGACCAAAGACTGTCCCACAGTTTTCAGAGTACAACTGGAGTAAGAGGAGGATCTGTAACTGAAATGACTATTCAGCATAACAGAGAAAATGGATCTAAAAAGAGATGCAGAGGTAGAGGTAGAGTAAGTTTAGCTAGTCCTACTGTCAGGATTAAGGTGCGGAGTAATCAGCCACAATCTCAAGCCATGATTTATGCCATCACCAAACAGGTGGCTAAAAACTCCCCATATGTGGTAATAGATGTGTTAAATTTCTTTCAATTTGAAGCATTTGCATTGCTAGATCCAGGATCTATGCATTCATTTATCACACTGCATCTGGCATCTAAATTGCATTGTGATAAGGAGATGTTGAATTGTGGATTAGAGGTGAGTACATCGATAGGTAGTCCTACAGTGATAGGAGAAGTGTGTAAGGGGTGTATGATTCGAGTTGATCATGCAGAGCTAGAAGCAAATTTGATTGTATTGCAATTAAATGAGATAGACCTTATCTTAGGTATGGATTGGCTCACTACTCATAGGTTTGTAATAAACTGCTACACTAAGGAGGTAATTCTTGAACCTCTTAATCAACCGAGAGTAATATTTTGAGGTGTTAGTTAAATAGTGTCAGCCAGATTGATCTCATCAATAAGTGCTTTGAGATTGATTCGAGGTGGAAGTGAAACTTATCTGGCCCATGTAGTTAATACACATACTGAGTAGACAATATAGGATATTCATATTATTAGGGATTTCCTATATTTGTTTTCCATAGAGTTATCTAGTTTACCCCTAGATAGGGAAACAGAGTTTACTATCGACATAGTTCCAGGTACTACTTCTATATCTATGCCTCTATATAGGATGGCATCTGTAAAACTTAAGGAACTTAAGGCTCAGTCACAAGACCAATTAGATAAGGGTTTTATTAGACTCAGTATATCACCTTAGGGAGTTCTAGTCTTATTTGTGAAGAAGAAAGATGAAACTTTGAGATTGTGTATCAATTATAGGCAACTGAATCGGGTGATAGTGAAGAAAAAGTATCCATTGCCAAGGATTGTGACTTACTTGATCAATTACAGGGAGGTCAAGTATTCACTAAGCTAGACTTAGTATCAGAGTACTATTAGTTGAAGATAGCAGAGACTGATGTATGGAAGAGTACATTTAGAACCAGATATGGGCATTTCGAGTTTTTAGTGATGCCATTTAGGTTAACAAATACCCCAGCTGCTTTTATGGCTTTGATGAATAAGGTATTCCAACTTATTTAGATCATTTTGTGATTGTGTTTAATAATGATATTTTGGTATATTTGAAAAGCAAAAAGCAATATGCTGAACATTTGAGGTTAATCCTACAGATAATGAGAGAGAAGCAATTATATGCTAAGTTCAGTAAGACACTATATTCTTAGGTTATATCGTATTTGGATAAGGCATACAAGTAGACCCAAAGAAAGTAGAAGACAGTTATGAAGTGTGAAGTTCTTAGAAACATATCTGAGATAAGAAGTTTTCTTAGAATAGCTTGATATTATAGGGGATTTGTCGAGGGGGTTTTCACTTATCTCAACCCCTTTGAAAAAACTTCTAAAAAAGAATGTACCTTTCAGATGGAATGATGAACGTCAAAAGAGTTTTGAGGAACTAAAGCATTGGTTAACTACAGCGCTGGTGTTAGCTATTCCAATTGGATCTGGAGATTATATGGTATATAGTGATGCTTCACACCAAGGATTAGGATATATACTGATGTAGCATGGCAAAGTAATTGCATATGTATCGAGATAGTTGAGGTCTCATGAATTCAATTACCCAGTATATCATTTAGAACTTGCTGTAGTAATATTTTCTTTGAAGATTTAAAGACATCATCTATATGGAGAGACATTTCGAATATATGTTAATCATCAGAGTCTGAGGTATTTATTAATTCAAAAAGAGTTAAATATGAGATAGAGATAATGGATCGAACTACTGAAAGATTATGATTGCACAATTGAGTATCACCCAGGTAAGGCTAATGTAGTAGCTGATGCATTAAGTAAAAAATCAGATAGCAGTATAGCACAAGTTTATATCGAGGTTACCAAATCTAGTGAATTTGAGAGCATTGAATGTTGAGCTAAACTTGGAACAAAATGAAGCATTGATAGCCATATTGAAGCTGAGACCTGTATTATATGAGAGGATTAGAAAGGCTCAAAATAAAGATTCAAAAATTGTGAAACTTATTAAGAAGTTAAAATTGAATTAGAATTCTAAATTTGAATTGAGAGATGAGACACTGTAGTTAAAATAGAGATTGTGTGTACCTAATGTTGATAATTTAAGGAATGAGATTTTGGAGGAAGCACTAACAGCCTATGCTATGCATCCTAATACTACCAAGATGTATAATATACTAAAACATCATTTCTCGTGGCCAGGGATAAAGAAGTAAGTGGTTAAATATGTGGATCAGTGTTTGACTTGCCAACAGATTAAGACAGAACATCATGCTCCAATTGGAAAGTTACAGTCACTATCTATACCATAGGAGAAATGGGAATGAATTACCATGGATTTCATTATGGAATTGCCAAAGACTTCGAGGCAGTATGATGCCATATGGGTTATAATTGATAGATTGACAAATTCAGTCCATTTCTTACCAATGAGAGAGAACAACACACTGGATCAGTTAGCTCAGAGATATATGAATGAGGTAGTAAGATTACATTGGTTTCTAATGTCCATTGTATCGGACAAGGATCCCAGATTTACTTCGAGATTTTAGAGAAGTTTATAAATAATTTTGGGTACAAAGTTGAACTTAGTACTACATTTCATCCTCAAACAGATGGAAAAAGTGAAAGAACTATTAAAACTATTGTAGATATGCTAAGAGCTTGTGTTTTGGAGTTCTAAGGAGCATCAGATTAGTATGTGGCTCTGATTGAATTCGCTTATAATAATTATTATCACAGTAGCATCGGAATGGCACCATACAAGGTGTTATATGACAGAAAGTGTCATTCACCTTTATATTGGGATAAAGAGGGTCTAAGGATTGTTGAAGGCCTAGAATTGATTCAAGATACTACAGATAAGGTTAAACTAATCCGAAGTATAATTAAAGCAGTATCGGAGGGACATGGAGTTATGTGGATTAGCATCGGAGGGACATGGATTAGCAAGTAAGAGATAAAGTGTTCATGAGAGTATTGCCTTGACAAGGAGTGCTAAGGTTTGATAAAAAGGGTTATCCCTAGATGCATTGGTCCATTTGAGATTATAGAGAGAGTAGGACCATTAGCTTATAAGTTAGCACTACTTGTTGAAATGGCTCAGATTCATAATATGTTTCATGTGAGTATACTTAGAAGATATCGGTCTGATCCGACACATGTGTTACTACCCTTGGAGATTGAAGTTGCTAGTAATCTAAGTTATGTTGAGGAACTAGTAAAGATAATGGGATATTAGGAAAAATTTGAGAAACCGAGTGATTCCACTGGTGAAAGTCCTTTGGAGGAATCATTTGAGTGAAGAAGCTATATGGGAAATGGAGGAGAACATGAAGAAACAATATCCCTACCTTTTTTATCAATCAGGTAAGAATTTTGAAGAAAAAAATTTTTTAAGGGGGAGAGTTGTAATAATCCGTTTCTCGATACTTAGGATTATAACCTGAGACTATTACAGACGAGAAATAGTGTTAAGAAATTAGGAAAGGCATTTCATACTCATGCATAACATTATCATACACACGCACGAATTATTATTTTTATACATATTACAAAGACTATATATGCACTCAATTGACATGTTTTGAGTATGAAAGTTTTAAAATAGCTATGATGTGAATTGTGAATTTTTATGTCTTGAAAATTGGTTGATGAATTATCATTGGTGATTTAGAATTTATTTATTATAAATTAGAGATTTATAAATTATATGTATTTTTGGACTAGGAAAAATGCTAAGTGGCAAGACAAATTGATTCATAGTAGTAGACATAAGTGATAATTGGTAATAGAAATAAATGGCAAGTGGCATTAGGACTTACTGACAAGTGGCATAGAAAATCAAGTGACAAAAGGTATAAAAATTGGAGACAAATAGACTGAGAAATTAAATGTTATTTAACATTACAAGAAGAAAACATTAGCATAAATTATTTAAATGGAAGGTGTCATGACACCCACCAAGCTTATAACCCATCCCACAACATTTGGTTATTGAAAGACTTGCCTTTCGCTTTTGTTAAATACTCTCTTCATTTCATTCTTATTCTCTCAAATTTTGGCACTTTCATCTTCTTCATTTTCTTCATTCACGATCATCTCACTCTCACCCTCATCACCTTGAATTCTTGCTATCCTTCACTTTATTTCTTTAAGATCATTGTTACCTCTTCCTCTTGTTACAAAGAAAACCTAATTGTTTCTTCTTGAAAGATGATGATCGTATACTGCTTTGGAGCTAGTTTTTACATGATTTGAAGAAAATTTGGAGCTAAAACAAGTAAGTTGAAGAAACTTTGTAGCTAAAACAAGTAAGTAATATATCAAGCTTCATAGGTTTTTTTAAATGAAACATGTACGATGATAGTTTAGAGATGGAATGATCATGATAACGGAGTTTAATATATGCTGAAACATGGATGAAGAAATAGGTATATGCATATCCTTTTTTATGTATATGATGAGTAATAATTTATAAATTGTTATAGAGATGTTTTAGAGACAGAATGATCATGAAAATGGTGATGAATGAGTGTTGAATGTTGATGAAGAAATGTGTAGGTTTATGTTTTGCTTTTATATGATTGATGAACCATAGGTTATGAGTTGTTTTATGAATGGTATTAAGGTGAAATTGAGGTGAGAATGAAGAGGAAATGATGTAAACATGATGAAATATGCATAAGAAGGTTTGGATGTAGCATGTAGGAGTTAAAAATCTAAAAAAATAGGAAGAGAATAGCTGGAATTTTTCAGATTTCATAACCCACGATCATGGGAATGCCTCCATGATCATGAGAAGTGCAAGTAAAGTGCTAGAATTATTCTAGTTGACTAACCCATGATCATGGGTTAATTGTGCTAGAATTATTCTAGTTGATTAACCCACGATCATGGGTTAATATCCACAATCGTGGGAAAGGCCATTAATGTGAGTTCTTCTTCTTTTCAGTGTTGTTGAACAATCTAATGGTAAGGTACTTTTTTATGGTGTATTTAGGCTTCAATGAAGCTTGAAATGAACCTAGTTTGATGATGAATTAAGTGATTAAATGTTGAATTTTTCAGTGATAATTAAGGTTATAATTAAGGAATAGATTGAAGATATAAATGTATAAAAAATCTTGAAAATTTAGATATGATTAAGGAATAAAAGCATTCTTAGAAATGCTAATGTGACTCAAAGGAGATGAGTAAGATATATTAAGTAAAGATGAATCAGAATTTGAATATTATGTGATCATATAATGCTCGAAATAGGATTGGAGAATATATGATTGAAGAGTTAGAATAATCAAGTATAACTGAGTTATAACTCTAAATGTAAATCAGAAATATACAAGTGATAATGTTTGAATGATCAAGACTTATGATTTAGGAACACATACCTGGGAAAGTCATTGAGCATGCATTATACATAACACAAACACACCCACACACACACACACACATACACACACACACACACACACACACATACACACACACATATATATATGTGTACGATTGAATACTTATGTGATTGAGCAATTTAATAATGTGTAAATATGTGTACTTTGCATGATTTAGAAGTGGAAATAGAACGACAACATCTAGACAATGCTGGGACATCAAGGCAATACCTATCTAGATCGTATTGTGAGTAACCTAGATGTTTATCACTAGAATTGATCGTGTTTACTAAATTTTTTATTATTGAATTGATATTTATGAGAATGTGATAATTTCGGACATTGATGGTTCAAGGAGTTTGATAATTAATATTATATTGGAAGTGCTTCGCTGAATGTGAATCTGAAAGAAATAAGTGTACTTAACCAAGTTTCTAAATGCCATATTTAGGTCCGACGAAAATGTGAAAAGTGAATGTGTACACTAAATGAAAGTGATTAATTTCATATATGTTTTTTTATGCATTTCATTAAATGATACGCATGATCAGATAAAGGCAGTTGTGACCGGAGTGGCTACTAAAAAAGAGTTTAAAGCTCAGAACGTGTAATGAAATGCCACAAGCTTACTAGTAAAATAAGCCCGGTATCCACAACAGATATGGGACAGTTAAAAAGGCATTCGGTCACAACAAAGTAACAATGAAAGTGAGTAACATGTGCATTTCATATATAAATTAATATGTATGATCTAAATGTTTTGAAATGAACTGTTCTGAAATGAAATATGTGCGATGTGATATTATAAAATTGTGATGTGATTTGATTGTAAAAATTGAATTGTGAATTGTTTTGTGTTTTATATAAGCGAGCACATCGATTATGGCTTGCTCACTGAGTTCGCAAAACTCATCAAAATTGCAACGTTACTTTTAGGTACGAGAGAGGATACTTTGCTTCTAAGACATTCTAAAAGAAGTCTAGTACTACATTTTTAGATTCAAGAAATGGCTCAAAGGTCAGTCTGCTGAGACTGTGGAGTTTAGTTAGAATCTTTTATATAGTTCCTTATCCATGTGGAATGTTATAAAGAGTAGCAAACTCTAAGATATATATGGATTATGTAGCGAAATGCTATAATGTAAATTGTGTTTTATCAATGGAATAGGGAGTTTAATCTTTGGATATTTATGTTATATATATTTGATGCCATATTAAGTGAATTTGACAGCTCTATCATGTTGCTCTCATAGGGCATGTACCCAAATGTCCTTGAGATGTTCGAGTATGTGCCCCATGGAAGTGGGATATTACACCTAAATAAAACAATCCCCGGCAATGACACTAAAAACTTGTTGATTTTAAAACCAATTACTTGTTTTAGGCTAAAAATAGCAAGTATATAGGTTGTTATGATATCGTCCTATAGAAATTGTGCTTATACATCACTTAATTCAGGTTGTGCTTTGTTTAAGAATCAAATTTGAATAGTAATTGAAAAGTAAACTAAATCAAAACAAACTAGTAACAGTCGAATAATGTAATAATGGAAATCTATGAAGAGAATCAATCAAGTTATGGGAGAGGGGATTTTACCTATCTTTAATGCTAATCTAGCCTTTTATGTGTTTATGGGATGTCAATTCTAGACGATCGTAGGGTTGGTTACTCTCTATCGAGTTATAATCATTCCCTAAATTATAAATCCCAATCGAATTATGGACTTACTATTAGACCCCATTTTCAGAGTTTAACTCACTCTTTGATACCACATAATGTTGGCGCTCGGGTCTCGGAACTTACGACAAAGCTACTTAACGAGGGTATCGGGAACCCCTCAGGAAAAGTTCACCGCAGCCCACTGTTGACTTCGCTGCAGCGAGACATTTGAAGGTCAAGTGGAATACCTCTCTGGAAAAGTTCGCCAAGGCAAAGGTCAAAATTCGCCGCGGCAAAACCTTCGAAGATCAAGCAGAAAGTCTCTTGGGAAAAAGTTCGCCACGGCCAAAGTCTAACTTCGTTATACCGAAGCCTTCAAAATGGATTCGAAACATCCAACATCTATTACTAAGTTTACAAACACATACACTTACATTTCCCACACAAACCATAGCAATTCGTTCAAAG
>JAOTAY010000006.1:19767485-19798864 GCA_025629805.1 Erythroxylum baracoense
AGTTATTAAGCTATCCTATAGGTGATCAATTGACTAATCGAGATCTCTCTTCTAATTATTCAATTGACATAATGATTACTAGTCTATAGGTCACTAACTCTCGTTGTACAATCCTTCACGAATCTCATCTCACTCACTCTCTCGATTTGTTGCAAGATGATAAATAAGAACAACAATCATCAAAGACACTTCATTCAATCCAATAAAATATGAGTTTGACAAAATAATTCAAAAGCAATCCCTAATATGAAATTAGCTTAACATAGTCTCCATAACATCATCAACAACTAAATAAACCATTTTTACAAAGAAAGGAAGAAATCAAAGTGACAGAAAATTGAATATAAGACTCTTTCTCTTTTTTGCCAAAATCTGGAATTTTGTTGTTGATGTGCTATTTTTCCCAATCTTGATGATAATCCTTGTCTTCAATCCTTCCTCGATGCTCCAAACATGTATTCTTCACCCAAGGATGGTGTTTCTACAGATGGGTGTCGTCTCCCTTGAAGATGGAGGCTTAATGATGTTTTTATAATCTAAAAATCTTAGGTTTAATGAAGCCTCGCAAATTGCCTCGGATTACAATTCCCACGCTCGTGGAAATCTACATGATTCTCACGAGCATGGGAATTGCACACAGATTCACTCCTCATTTCTGTTGTGATTTCCCACATCCATGGGAATTTGCATGATTCCTACGAACGTGGGAATTTGTCTCAGATGAACTCTCCTTGTCTTCTCTTTTTTGATCTTTTGTTCAACCTCCAAGTTGCTCCCTCTTCCTTCATACACAAAAATAATCAATTCTTACCCTCAATTAGTATCAAACACACAAGAACAACAATGGAAATCAAACTTAATGAAAACATACAAAATGAATCCTAAACTAGAACAATAAACAACAATTATGCAAGAAAACACATGCCAATTACCTATAAAAATATATCCTAATGCACACCTATCGATAACTCATAAACAAGAAAATTTTTGGATTAGCAACAGCTTAAAAAACATAAACCCAAAAGCACAGATGCACAGATGCAGACGTATAATGAAAGATAAGGGTTACCTGTTTGTTTAGATTTGGAATTGGAATTGTCTATATAAAAATAATAAGCGATAGCAGTGCCGCCACAGAAATGTTGATCGTCTCTACCCTGTGAGACTGCAACATATCCATCCTCACCACACAAATTATGAAACTCGAAAAGGAGAGCCTCTAATGGAAAACCAATCTCTCTATCTCAAAACTTGGATGGTTTCATCTTAGACCTAGTTTCTTCTATCTATCTTTTCTAGTATAAAAATAAAATAGACACATATTCCTATTCTTATTATTAATTTATTACAATGTAATTTGTCAAAATTCCAGCTACCATTGCTTTAGTTTATTAAGAAGATCTTTAATGAGTTAAGCTTAGGATACAATAATCACAGAGAAAAACATCTTGTCAGGAGTATGACTTTGTATGTAAAATTTTTAGAAGGGATCTTAGCATGATCTTTTATGTTGATAAATAGCCGAATATACAAGAAAATGCTTGACATAATATTCGTTACTAAAAAAATGAGCAAGTGAGGTGTCAAACTGTAATAGTAATTCTAATGTTTTAAAAATTGGAGCAAAAGTTAAATTGGTAATATAAAAAGTTTAAGGTTTAATTGGTATTATACTATTATAAATTTGGTTAAAAATTAAATAAAATTAAAGAATTTAAAATACTTGCATTTATTAGCTTGTTACGTCGTCATTTTGAATTACTTTTCTTCTAAGAGAGTATCTATTCTTCAAAAGATTTACTATTCATTCTATTAATCAACTATTTTAGTTTTTCAAAAAAAACAATAGTTATGTACGACATGGAATAGGGAAAATCAAAGAGGCTATATATTAAATTACTTATGTGTATTTTGAAGAAATTGTATCATATCTTTTTATTTTACTAAATAGAAACATGTTAGTATTTTAATTTTGTTACACATATTTTGAATATTTATTAATAATTAGAGAAATTTTATATTTTAAATATACAATAGTAAGTAGCTATATATGGTAAGTACCTTCAGTAAATAAATGACTAGAATTATAGCAACAATTTCTAATGTTGCATATATAAGATTTTATTGCAACTATTTTTTAATTTTCTAGAATTATAGCAACAATTTCTAATGTTGCATATATAAGATCTTATTGCAACTATTTTTTAATTTTATTGCCCTTTCTCATATATAACAACAAATTATTATCATCGTTGCTTTTTAATATTATTAATGGCAACAATATAAAAATTGATGCGTTATATTAATTTTTAGCAACACATTTTTAAACTGTTACAAACATTTATGTTGGGAATGGAGGAACTCGTAGTCGTTATCCTTTTAATGCGTACTGTGTAAACCTCTGGATTGACGTAATAGCCTGCAAATCACGCTAATCGGGTACTTCGCACTAGGTAGCTCTGTACGACAGGCTTGATCGAGAGAGTATAGGTAGGAGGATTCGAACACAGAACCTTTTCACCTCATGCCCCTCACTTCACTAACTCGACCACCTCCTAAAGGGCCTGTTACAAATATGTCGTTGCCTAAAGCTCTTTTTGTTGTTGTGAGTATTAAAGGAATCAAAGACCAAAGAATGTTCAAAAGCGAAAGATTATGCAAACAATTTAAGAAGACATTAAGTCTTTGAACCACTAATTGTAAATTAGTGATCTCCTAACTGTAAATTAGTGATTTAAAGGTGAGAAAGAAAAGATTGAGGTATTTTCTAAATTATGATGAAATTATTAAAGATTAAAAATATACTTTTTAATTATTTTAGTTTAAGAAATGAGTTTTGAAGACAATCAAATTGCCCAATCTTGTCAATTTCAATGAAATAGACGAGTTCAGCTTGAAAAATGAGTTTTCAAATGTTGGAACATGCTTACTTTTCTAGATCATCAAAGAAAGTGACCTGAATCATCTAACCAGGATGTTTGTGCTTGATACCAAGCCGAGGTTCAATTTTGTCCATGAAAAACAAGCAGAGAGGAAATTTTTTGTTAACGAGAAGACAAAAGTCTTGGATGTAACATACTTAACACGATGTCAATCAGTATTAGACAATTTGGAACTCAATTTCTCTCCTGTAGACATCAAAAAGCAGACATGCCATCCACTTATTCCAATGATTACCAGAGCTACGCACCAAACTAAACTGACATATCACACATCTCGATGATCCCTCTAAACCACCGACGGCACAGCTCATTTTGATATCCCCAATTCCAGTTCATCTCCACATTGGAACGCTCAACAAACCAATCTCAATATTCTAAACTCATATAAGTATGCCCCTCCCCAACTCAAAGTAAGTTTGTCTGCCTTTAATTTATTATTACGTTTGGGGTTCTGGAGCGGTCCAGTCTGAAACCTATCATCTTCATGTCGATGGAAAAAATAAAAACAATGAGTAGTTGTTGAGAAGTATGGCCTTGGCTTCTTTGTTTTCTGTGATATGCATTCTGCATTCCACCATTGCAGTAACATGTGGTTCCTTGATTATGTTCTTTCTCAAGGAAATCTCTGTGTTCGGTCATGGCGTTGAAACAGCGCTGAAGCTTTCAGGATCAACCCCACATGACCAGCTACTAATTCAAACCTCAAATTCTTTTGCGGGAATGCTTTTGCTTGTTGTTGGTCTTTTGCTGTTCATGGTGGCATTTGTGAAGGAAAGAGCTTTCCAAATCTTTTTCGCAAAAGGTTGTGCGCTACTGCATGTATCAGTGGCTCTTTGGAGGTTTTACTTTGAGAGGAGGCTAGAGGATTTAGCTTGGAATTGGCCAAAGCAGGTAGTTGGCGATTTTGTGCTGGCACTTTCATGGGTGTTCTTTTTATCGTACAGTTGGAAGGAAAAATATGATTAGTAACATTGGAGCTTTCTGCAATTTCCCAGAACTTTTCACTCATCGTGTCAATCGTGTCAATGAAGTTTTTTTTCTTTTCAAATTTGAATAATAATTGACTAAATTATATGGAAGCCACCTCAAAAATTATTGATTTAAGTATAGCCAAGCTAACTCAAACATGGTAATAAACATTACAATGAGTTCATTAATAAATAAATTACAATACTTAAGTCAAAAACAAATTACAATGACGACTATAATTAACCGAAAATGCAATAAATTCTATCTAATCTTCATTTCTATGAAAAGAGCATATTAATTAGATTTGGTTAATGTAGTTGCTTGGATCCAATTAATAGTATCTTCAACTAAGTTGTACTTGTTAAATTCCTCATTTCTATAGATCTTTTGTTTCTTTCCTTCCATATTGCTATCTTTTGGTGTAAGTGATCAATTTTTTCTCTTAGTAAGAAAGTTGTGGCTGTAATATCATATTAGCCCATAGAAGATCTATTTGTTGGAAAAATGGAATAGGACTTCTTTTTGTGTGTAGCCAAAGAGAATAAAATTTTTGTTATGATTTTTCAAAATTTTATATCTCTTTAATAATGTAACATGATTAATATATAAATGTAATAAAATATTAAATTTATATCGTACCTTATTATGAATCTTAATTTCTTTTACTGTAATTTACCTCGTACACACAAGATTTGTGAAAATCAAGATAACCATATAAGTCTTTCATGTTTAATATTATCTATACAAACAAGTTTAAGGACTTCGCTAGTAATGTAGAGAGGAGTAAGTTAAGAGTGTTGCCATGCAGATCATATGCCTATTTATAATTTCAATTAAATTATAATCAATATTACAACTAAACTTAATTAGATAAGTCTAAAAAAACTGATATCTAATTTTTCTCTCTCAGCAAAAGCTTTTTCTCTCGCCTCTTAATAAAAGCTAGATACTCCATCTTTTCCTCTCGAACTAATGAACTTGGGTGGGATTTCTCCTACCTAAGCCTTATGTACGTTACTTATTGTTAAGGGAAATGATGTAGCCTCTTATCCTATTATTGGCTACATTTTATCCAATTAAAATAACCATCCCTTCTCATGGTCTGTAACTCCTTACTTCTCTATCTCCTTTATCCTTACAAAATGTTGTTAATGCCCTTAATATAACCCCTCTTATGAACCATAACTTCTACCTATTGCTTAAAACTATGATTGAAAATGCTCTAGTTTATAAAGATCTTGGAACACATTCAATTGATACCTCTCATGTTCCTCTTCCTAAGCATGTATTAGCCTCAAACCCGCCAAAAGGCAAAATAAGAGTTGAAGATTTTCTTCTCCTAAACCTACCAAAAGGGAAACAAAATTTAACAGCTAATACCTTACCCATTACAAATCATAAAACTTGGAGTGTGATTATTGGTGATTGATAGGATTGAATTGTATTAATCTGTTTTTCCATACTAAAAGTTAGGACATAGGGTCCTAGACCGTGATACATAAGAAATAGTATTGAGAAATTATGAGGGTATTGCATTGACATGCATATTATTCACATACACATAAATTATGATTTTTGTACACATTGCAAAGGTTATATATGCACTCAATTAAAATATTATGGGGTATGAAAGATTTAAATTGGTTATAATGTGAAGTGTGAATTGTGAATTGTGAATTATTATGCCTTGAATTTTGACTTGGTGGATTTTAATTAGTAATTGGAACTTATTTGTTATAATTGAGAAATTTATGAAATTATATGTATTTTTGGACTAGGAAAAATGCCAAGTGGTAAGACAAGTTGACAAATGGTAGTAGAAATAAATGACACGTGGCATTAGGATTATTTGACAAGTGGAATAGAAAACTGGGTAACAAATGGCTTGGAGATTGATAGATAAATGGACTAGTAATTAAATGATATTGGGTACTATAATTAGAAGTCATTAGCATAATTCTTTATGTGGTCATCACACTCACCAAGCATTAAACCCACGACATATCCATTGATCTTTTAATTGTCTTTCATTTTCACTACATGCTCTCTTGTTCAATTTCTTTTTCTCCATTCACGATACTCACCTTCACTCTCACCAACCCTCAAAATTGAACTTTGCTATCATCCTTCACTAGCCCGTCCAAATTTTTGTTGCTTTCACCTTGTTGATGAAACCTATTTCTATTTCCATCTTGCTCTTGAAATGGTGATGATCGTGTAAGTGGAGGATCTAGGTTTTCTTAGTGATTTGAAGAGCTTTAAAGTTAAAAAAAGTAAGATCTTATTCGTCATGGCTTGATTAAATGAAACATATATGATGATTTTAGAGACAAAATGATCATGATAATGGTGTTGAGAGTGTGTTGGACGTTGATGAATGCATGGATACATTTGATGTTCTGTTTTTGTATGATTGATAAATAATGATTTATTATTTGTTTTTTGGATTTTTTTGAGTTAAGAATGGAGGTGATTTTGATGAAGAAATAAAGTAGAAATGATGAACTATGTATAAGATGTGTTATATGTAACATGTAGTAGTTAAAATCTGGAAAAACATGGAAGAAGTTGGCTAGGATTTTTCGGATATGATAACCCACAATCGTGGGAATACCTCCACGATCGTGAGAAAGGCCATGGATGAGAGTTCTTCTCTTTTATGTGATGTTTGAACCAACTAATGATAAGATACTCTATTATAGTGCATTTAGACTTGAATGAGGCTTGAAATCAACCTAGTTTGATGTTAAATAAGATGATAAAGTGTTTGATATGTTTTGGTTGTTGATTGAGGTTATAACTTAAGAATGGGTTGATGATATTAATATATCAAAATCTGGAAATTTAAAGAGGTTATAGGAATGAATGTGTTCTTATGAATGTAAATGTGATCCAAAAGAATGAGTAAGGTGTATTAGGTATGAATGAATGAGAAATTGGATATTGTGTGATTATAAAATGCTAGAAAAGGGACTGCTGAATGTATGATTGAAGAGTAAGAATAATCAAGTTTCTTTAATGTGTAAACATAAGTGCAAGCTAGATATATACAAGTTATAATGGTTTGAATGATCAGGGTTTATGATTTATGATACATACCTAGGAATCGTCAAATTGAGCTTGCATTGATCATGACATATACATATGTGTATGATTGAATACTTATATGACTGAGCAATTTAGTTAAGTGTATAAATGTATATATTGCATGATTTAGATGCTCAAGTCAAATGTCAGCATCCAGATATTGCCAGTTCGTCAAGGCAATAGCTATCTAGAGCTTACTGTGAGTCAACCTAGATGTTTCTCACTAGGATTGATTTATTTCTGTTTAAATTTCAACTATTGAATTGTAATCGATATGATTGATAATTCCATACATTAATGGTATGAGGATTTTGATATTTGGGAATTTATTGGAAGTGTTTATGACTGACTGTGAATTGGGAAAAATATGTGTTCTAAAAAAAATGTTGAATACTGAATTAGGTTTGATGAAAATGAAAATGACCATGTCTAAAACGAATGAAAGTTATTGAAAATGCAATATGTGAATTGAAGCATTTCATTACATGATATTTATGATAAAATAATGGAATTGTGACTAGAGTGGCCAGTGAAAAAGAGCTTAAAGCTCAGAAATGCGTATAAAGAGCCACAGACTCAGTGATCAATGAGCTTGATATTCAAAACGGATACAGGACAGTTATTAATGAGCTCGGTATTCACAACAAATATGGGACAGTTAAAAAGGCGCTTAGTCACAACAAAGTAAAAACGAAAGTGGATTCTTATGAGCATTGGCATATACAATTTGATACATGTTATATGAATGTTTAAAATGAACTATTTGAACTATTCTGAAATGAAATGTGATGTTATATTCAATATTTGTGACGTGATTTGATTGTAAAATAAATTGTGAATTGTCATTATGGTTTGATATGAGTGAGAACATCGAGGATGGTTCACTCACTGAGTTTGAAAAATTCATCAAAATTGCAACGTTGATTTTTAGGTATAAGAGAAGAGATCTAGCTATTAATACACTCTAGAAGAAGTCTAGTACTATGATTTTTAACTCAAGGAATAGCTCAAAGGTCTGGTCAGCTGACACTGAGGAGTTAGATATATTACTTTTGTATAACATTCTTATTTCATATAGAACATGTTGTAAATGAGTAGTAACTCTATGATATTTTTGGTAGTGTAAATATATGTATTATATATGAAAATGCTATAATGTAATTATATTTTATAAATGGAATGAGGAGTTGATCTTTTGAATATTTGTGTTATATGTATGATGTCATATAAAGTGAATGTAGTTGCTCTAACATGCCTCTTTCATAGAGAATGTTCTGGAATGTTCTCGAAATGTTCGGGTATGTGCTCCGTGGAAGTGGGATGTTACAGGTTTTGGTATCAGAGCATGATTTGGCATCCATAGGGATATAAAAGAGCATATAGACATGATATATACTGTGAGACTTAGATAGTAATCGTGATTATTGTTTATTATAGGTCATTCGCTATAGGTGGTCAAGTCGTAGATTTAGCTGATCTAGAGCCTTTAAGAGCCAATAGAGAGTCTCTAGTACTTCGATCCAATCAAAGGCCTTAGAGAATTCCTGAGAGGAGAGAAAGGAGGTATGATAAACTTAGAAAGTAAGGGATTGTAGACTTTTATAGAAGTACAGACTCTGTTGAGGTAGAAGGATGGTTAGAAAGAATTGAAAGGGTATTTGAAAAGATGGACTGTGAGTCAGATGAAAGATTTTACTATGCAGTTTCACTATTGCAAGGTCTAGCTTATCAGTAGTGGAAGACTGTTCCCGACAGTACCACCAGGCCTTGTAGTTTGACATGGGAAGATTTTCTAAAGGTGTTTAAAGAGAATTATATGCCTAAGATTTATTTGGATAAGAACATGAAAGAATTCCTAAATTTAAAGCAAGGAAATCTCACTGTAGTTGAAAATGAGATACGATTTAATGAGTTAATGGGGTATGATATTGCATTGATTCTGACTAAGGAAGACAAGTGTGGACGGTTTGAGGATCGGCTAAATATAGACATCAGGATGAGGTTGGCTATAACTAATTTATGTATTTTCACGGAACTACGAGCTGCCTCGATCTGAATTGAACAGTTGTTGAAAAATGAATAAGGAGAATACAAACAGGAATTCAAAATGAAGAGACATAGTGAGTTTCAAGTTGATTCTGGCAGGAGATTTAATAAACGTCAGAGTAGTTCGTTCTGACTACTAAGAGGCAGTTTTGTACAAACTGGTAGTGGTAAAGGACAAATGTTAGGAGGGCAGTCATAATAGATGCTAGTTGTGAACACTGTAGAAAGAAGTATAGTGGAGAATGTTGGAAGTTAACAGGAGCTTGCCTTTGTTGTGGCTTTTTTAAGCACTAGATTAGAGACTATCCCTCAACTTTTGGGGCACAGTCTGGAATGAGAGGAGGAATCGTGACTGAAATGGCTGTCCAATAGAGCAGAGCTAGTGAATCAAAACAGAGAGACAGAGGTAGAGGCAAAATAAGTTCATCTGATCCTACTATTAGTACTGAGGTGCAGAGTAATTAGCCACAATCTCAGGCTAGGATTTATGCCATTATGAGACAGAAGGCCCAGAACTCCCTAGATGTTATAGCAGGTATGTTAAATGTCTTTCAATTTGAAGCATTTGCATTGGTAGATCTAGTCATTTATCACACCACATTTGGCATCAAAATTGCATTGTGATAAAGAGATTGGAATGTGGATTAGAAGTGCGTACACCGGTAGGTAGTACCACAGTGATAGGAGAAGTGTGTAAAGGATGCATGATTGGGGTTGATGAGGCAGAGTTAGAAGCTAATTTGACTGTATTATAGTTGAAAGAGATAGACCTCATCTTAGGTATGGATTGGCTTACTGCTCATAAGGCTATGATGAACAGCTACACTAAGGAGGTGATACTTGAATCTCTTAATCAGCTAGAGTAATATTTCGAGGTATTAGTCAAGCAGTGCCAGCCAGATTGATTTCATCGACGAGTGCTTTAAGATTAATTTGAGGTGGATGTAAGGCTTATCTAGCCTATTTAGTCGATACTCGTACTAAGCAGACAATACAGGATATTCCTATTGTTAGGGATTTCCTGGATGTGTTTCTCACATAATTATTTTGTTTATCCCTAAATAGGGAGACATAATTTTATATTAAGCTTGTTCTAGGTACTACTCCTATATCTATTCCTCCGTATAGGATGTCACCTATAGAACTTAAGGAACTTAAGGCTCAATTACAAGAGTTATTAGACAAGGGTTTTAGTAGACCAACTTTGTCACCTTAGGAAGCCCCAGTCTTATTTGTGAAGAAGAAGGATAGAACCTTGAGATTGTGTATTGACTATCGGATCGGGTGACAGTAAAAAATAAGTATCTGCTATCGAGGATAGATGGTTTACTTGATCAATTACATGGTGCTTAGGTGTTCACTAAACTAGACTTGAGATCAGGGTACTATTAGTTAAAGATAGCTAAAGCTGAAGTACCTAAGAGTGCATTCAGAACTAGACCAATGCTGCAACAACTTTTACGACATTGATGAATAAGGTGTTCCAAACTTATTTAGATTACTTTGTCATTGTGTTCATTGATGATATTTTGGTATATTCAAAAAGTAGAGAGGAAAATTCTGAGCATTTGAGGTTAATCCTACAAATAATGAGAGAGAAGCAATTGTATGCGAAGTTCAGTAAGTGTGTATTTTGGCTTGATTAAGTCAATCATATAGTATCTAGACAGGGCATACAGGTAGACCCAAAGAAAGTGGAAGTAGTAATGAAGTGGGAAGCTCTGAGAAATGTATCTTAGATTCAGAGTTTTCTTAGATTAGTCGATTATTACAGAAGGTTTGTCAAGGGGCTTTCATTGATTTAAGCCCTTTTGACAAAACTTCTAAGGATGCATATACCTTTTATATGGAATGAAGAATGCCAAAAAAGTTTTGAGAAATTAAAATACCAATTAACTACAACACTGGTGTTAGCTATTCCATCTGGATCTGGTGGATATATAGTGTATAGTTATGCTTCACACCAGGGATTAGGATGTGCACTGCTGTAGTATGGCAGAGTGATTTCATATGCGATGCGATAGTTAAGTTCTCCTGAATTCAACTATCCGGTACACGATTTAGAACTTGTTGTAGTTGCATTTGCTATGAAAATTTGGAGACATTATCTATATGGTGAAAATTTTTGGATATATAAAGATCATAAAAGTTTGAAATATTTGTTGAGTCAGAAAGAGTTGAATATAAGAAAAAGATGGTGGATAGAGTTACTTAAAGATTATGATTGCAAAATTGAATATCATCCTGGTAAAGCTAATGTGATAGCTGATGCACTAAGTAGGAAATCCAATATGTGTGGCACAAATTCAGACATTGAGGTTACCAAACCTAATACAATTGAGAGCATTAAATGTTGAGTTGAAGTTGGGGTTCAATGAAGTATTGTTAGCTACGTTAAAGCTTAGACAGATGTTACATAAAAGGATTAGAAAAGCCCAAAGTAAAGATCCTGAATTAGTGAAGATTATTGAGAATTTGAAAGTGAATCTGAATTCTGCGTTTGAATTGAGAAATGATACATTGTGGTTGATTTGTGTTTAATTGTTGATAGGTTTAATCATTTACACTTAGTGATTATTGACATGAAATTACTTAAGATACTTACTTTAATTCATATATGATTTTAGGTACAATTTGGCAGAAAAGAAATTAAAGTGAGTCGAAAGCAATATATTTGAGCCGTTTTCTAAAGAATAATTTTCTCTTGTCTTCATGGGGATAGAGAAAATTAGAGCAAAAAGAAGACAAAAAAAAATCTCTATTGCTCACAGTAAAGAAGTAAAAAAGGAGAAGCTTAGCATGGAAATTGCATATCCCATGCACGTCTAATTAATGGAGCAATAGACAAAAAGAAAAGGGAAACAAATTAAGCATGAAAATACACTAGCTAGAGTGAAGCAAAAATGACAACATATATTGGAAGCATAAGAAGTAAGACAGAGCAACATGAAGGAGCAAAAATGCAAACGCGAAGCAGGTGAAACGATGATGTAGTGGAGAAAGCAGCCTACGTTTTATACAGACAACGTTTACGTTTCATGCAGATAACTACGTTAAACGTAGACTTTTTGGCCAAAGAGAAGGGGCGTAGGTTTTAAAATGAGGAGACCAAACTTATTTGTCCCATCATGCTACAGTGAGTGGAGAGCATGAGAAGAGAGGTACTGGTGGAAGAAGAGAATAAAACAAACAGTGAGGAGTGGCGTAAGTAAAGAAATAGAAGAGTGTGGTGTGGCGATAGGAAATAGAGAAGAAGAGTGGCAGTAGAGAAGAAAATAATGGAGATGTGAACAGTAGCTTGAGACATATATCTTTATTTGTCACATCATGTAATAGTGCAGTGAATAGTGAGTGAAATAGAAGAGAGCAAAAGCTTGCCGTGATTTAGGTTTGAAGGGGGGTTTCGATTGGGGTATTAATGGGGATTGAAACATTCTATCGGAAGAGACCTATGAAGGAGTAATATCCCAACACCAGTTCGGAGGCGACATCGACACTGATGATCGGGGTTAAGCATTTTTTCATGTTTTTTATTTCTTTCTCTCATTAGAAATTGATCGTGTTATCTTATGTTATTTGATTTGGCTTTTATGTATGGATAATTAGATTTTTGTTATTGTTCGGTTATTTGTGTATAAACCAATAGGGTATTATGAAAGGATGATTTTAATGCACTCATTGAATCATTTGATTGCATACCATTGCTAGAATTTCGATATAATCCATAATTGTTATGTTGAAATTCATTTGTAGCGACTAATGATTCATAATCATTAGGGATAACATGACCTAGGTTAAATGATGCATCGCATGTGGTTGTTGCCTTAATTAATCAGTTTTCCTAATTCATAATGCTACTGCCTAATTAAATTTAGAGATCGTATCCTAGGTTATTCGGTGGTTAGGTTTAATTAATGATCGTATCTTGATTAAGCAAAACCTAAGAGAAAACTCAGGTTAATTATTAACCTACGATTAATAGTTGCTAGGAGAGGTTTGAAAACAACAAATCAAAGAAATATGCTTAATAAGGTTTAGGCCGAGATTGAACCAAAGAATCAGATTCCTACTGAATTCCCTAGTTTTACCATTTTTTGTATATTTTCTTTAATTTGTTTTTATTAGTTAGATTCATTTTATTTTCTTATTTCAAAATCCAAACCCCCCTTTTTCCAAAACATCGATTAATTTCATTTCATAAGCTAACTAAACACTCCTTGTGGGATCGACCTAGACTCACCACTACTACAGTAGTAGTCTAGTTATTTTATTTTGACTAATGTTACGACACGTCAGTTAGTGGTTGAAGTAAAGATTGTGTGTACCTGATGTGGATGATCAGAGAAAAGAGATTTTAGAGGAAGCACATATAGCAGCTTATACTATGCATCCTGGTACTACCAAGATGTACAATATGCTGAAATAACATTTTTAGTGGCCAAGGATGAAGAAATAAGTGATTGAATATATTGTTAAATGTTTGACTTACCAACAGATTAAGGGAGAGCATTAGGCTCCTGTTGGGAAATTACAACCATTGCCTATTCTAGAGTAGAAATGGTAGAGGATCACTATAGATTTTATTATGGGCTTGTCGAGCACTCTGAGGCAACATGATGCTAAATGGTGACCGATTGACTAAGTCAGCTCATTTCATACCTGTAAGAGAGAACAATACATTAGATCAGTTAACCCGAAGACATATGAATGAAGTAGTGAAGTTATATGGGGTCCAAACGTCTATTGTATCAGATCGGGATCCTAGATTTACCTCAAGATTTTGGAGTAGTTTATAGAAAGCATTGGTTATGAAGTTGAACTTCAGTACAACATTTCATCCTTAGATAGACGGACAGAGTGAGAGAACTATTAAGACTGTTGAGGATATGCTCAAAGCTTGTATTTTGGAGTTGTAAGGAGCATGGGATCAATATATAGCTTTTATTGAATTTGCTTATAATAATCATTATCACAATAGTATTGGTATGGCACCACATGAGGCGTTATATGGCAAAAAAGTTGTTCACCTTTGTATTAGGATGAAGAGGGTCTAAGGATTGTTAACAGCTTAAAATGGATTCAAGATACTACTGATAAAGTTAAATTGATCCATAGTAGAATTAAAGCAGCTCAAGATAGACAAAAGAGTTATGTGGATCAGCACTGAAGGGATATGGAGCACCAAGTGGAAGATAAAGTGTGTCTGAGAGTATCAACTTAGCGAGGAGTGCTAAGGTTTAGTGAAAAGGGTAAGCTAAGCACTATATACATTAGTCCATATAAGATTATTGAGAGAGTTGGACCGTTGGCTTATAACTTAAAAATACCTATTGAAATGTCTCAGATTTATAATGTGTTTTATGTCAATATGCTGAGGAGATATCGGTCTGATCCAACATATGCGTTGCTGGCTTAGGAGATTGAAATTGCGAGTAATCTGAGTTATGTTGAAAAAAACAATTACAATAATTGGTTATCAGATGAAGCAATTGAGAAACCGAGTGATCCCATTAGTGAAAGTCCTTTGGAAGAATCATTCGAGAGAAGAAGCTACATGGAAAACAGAGGAGCACGTGAGGAATCATTACCCCTATATGTTTCATCAATCAAGTAAGAATTTTGAGGATGAAATTTCTTCAGGGGGAGAATTGTATTAACCCATTTTTCCATACTAAAGGTTAGGACATAAGGACCTAGATCATGATACATGAGAAATAGTATTGAGAAATTATGAGTTCACATGCATATTATTCGCATACACACAAATTATAATTTTTGTACATATTGCAAAGATTGTATATGCACTCAATTGACATATATGGATTCTAATTATTAATTGAAATTTATTTGTTATAATTGAGAAATTTATGAAATTATGTCTATTTTTGGACTAGGAAAAATACCAAGTGGGAAGACAAGTTGACAAATAGTAGTAGAAATAAATGACATGTGGCATTAGGATTATTTGACAAGTGGCGTAGAAAATTGGGTGACAAATAGCTTAAAGATTAAGAGACAAATTGACAAGTAATTAAATGATATTGGGAGCCATAATTAGAAGACATTAGCATAATTCTTTATGTTGTAAGTGTCATGTCATGTGTCATAACACTCACCAAGCATTAAACCCACAACATATTCATTGATCTTTTAATTGTTTTTCATTTTCACGACATGCTCTCTTCTTCATTTTCTTGTTTTTCATTCACGATACACACCCTCACTCTCACCAACCCTTAATATTGAACTTTGCTATCATACTTCACTAGACACTCTAAGTTTTCGTTGTCTTCACCTTGTTTATGAAACCCATTTCTATTTCCATCTTGCTTTTGAAATGGGGATGATCGTGTAAGTGGACCCTCACTCTCACCAACCCTCAACATTGAACTTTGCTATCATCCTTCACTAGCCACTCCAAGTTTTCATTGCTTTCACCTTATTGATGAAATCCATTTCTAGCTCTTGAAATGCTGATGATCGTAGAAGTGGAGGAGCTATATTTTCTTGGTGATTTGAAGAGGAGTTAAACAAGTAAGTAAGATCTTGTTCTTTATGGCTTGATTAAATGAAACATATATGATGATAGTTTAGAGATAAAATGATCATGATAATGGTGTCGAGAGTATGATGGATGTTGATGAATGTATGGATACATTTGATTTTCTATTTTTGTATGATTGATAAACAATGATTTAAGATTTGTTTTATGAATTTTTTTGAGTTAATAATGGAGGTGATTTTGATGAGAAAATGAAATAGAAATGATGAACTATGTAAAATATGTGTTAGATGTAACATGTAGGAGTTAAAATCGGACAAACAGGGAAGAAGTTGGCTGGGATTTTGTAGATATGATAATGCCTCCACGATCGTGGGAAAGGCCATAGACGTGAGTTCTTCTCTTTTATGTGATGTTTGAACCAACTAATGATAAGATACTTTATTATGGTGCATTTAGACTTAAATGAGGCTTGAAATGAACCTAGTTTGATGTTGAATAAGTTGATAAAGTGTTTGATATGTTTAGGTTGTTAATTGAGGTTATAACTTAAGAATGGGTTGATGATATTAATGTATCAAAATCTGGAAATTTAGAGAGGTTATAGGAATGAATGTGTTCTTATAATTGTAAAAGTGATACAAAAGAATGAGTAAGGTGTATTAGTTATGAATGAATGAGAAATTGGATATTGTGTGATTATAAAATGCTTGAAAATGGATTGATGAATGTATGATTAAAGAGTAAGAATAATCAAGTTTCTTTGAGATGTAAACATAGGTAGTAGCTAGACATATACAAGTTATAATGGTTTGAATTATCAAGACTTATGATTTAGGATACATACTCAATAATAGTCAAATTGAGCATGCATTGATCATGACATATACACAAGTGTATGATTGAATACTTATGTGATTGAGCAATTTAATAATATGTATAAATATATATATTGCATGATTTAGATGCTCAAGTCGAACGCCAACATCCAGACATTGCTAGTTCATCGAGGCAGTAGTTATTTGGAGCTTATTATGAGCCATCCTAGATGTTTCTTACTAGGATTGATTTATTTCTGTTTAAATTTAAACAATTGAATTGTAATCAATATGATTGATAATTCTAGACATTAGTGGTCCGAGGAGTTTGATATTTAGGAATGTATTGGAAGTGTTTCTTATTGAATGTGAATTCAGAAAAATATGTGTTCTCAACAAAAATATTAAATGTCAGACTTAGGTCTAATGAATATGAAAAATGACTGTGTCTGAAATGAATGAAAGTTATTGAAAGTATGTGAGTTGATGCATTTAATTACAAAATATGTATAATCAGATAATGGAGTTGTGACTGGAGTGGCCAGTGAAAAAGAGCTTAATGCTCAGAAATGTCCATAAAGAGCTATAGGCTCAGTGATTAATAAGCCTAGTATCCACAACAGATATGGGATAGTTATTAATGAGCCCGATATTCACAACGAATACGGGACAGCTAAAAAGGCACTCAGTCATAACAAAATAACAACAAAAGTGGAGTCTCATGAGCATTGGCATATACAATTTGATATGTGTTATATGAATGTTTAAATTGGACTATTTGACCTGTTCTGAAATGAAATTGACGGGATATTCAGCATTTGTGATGTGATTTGACTATAAAATAAATTGTTAATTGTTTTTGTGGTTTGACATGAGTGACCACATCGAGGATGGTTCACTCACTGAGTTCGCAAAACTCATCAAAATTGCAACGTTGACTTTTAGATATGAGAGAAGAGACCTAGCTGTTAAGACACTCTAAAAGAAGTCTAGTACTACGTTTTTTAACTCAAGGAATGGCTTAAAGGTCTAGTCAACTGACACTGAGGAGTTAGATAGATTACTTTTATATAGAATTCTCATTTCATATAGAACATGTTGTAAATGAGTAGTAACTCTATGATATTTTTGGTGGTGTTAATATATGTATTATGTAGGAAAATGCTACAATGTAATTATGTTTTATAGATGGAATGAGGGGTTGATCTTTTGAATATTTGTGTTATATGTATGATGCCATATAAAGTGAATGTGATTGCCCTGACATGCCGCTTTTATAGAGTATGTTCTTGAATGTTCTTAGGATGTTCGGGTATATGCTTTGTGGAAGTGGGGTGTTACATGAATCATATTATATTTTCTTATGCATTTCAATGTCTTTTAATCCTATTGTTGTGTTTAAAAACTCAATTTGTGTTCAACTTGTGTTTACATATAGATTAAAGGAGTGAACATAAATATATGCTAAAAGGAAGAAGTTTGAAAAAGTTTAGAGAGCCAACCATGGAGGAGAGATCATCAAAGGCATTCAGAGTAGAATCAGAGAAGACTCGGGAAATACCCAAGGCTATGATCGTGACAGAGAGCAGATAAACTGGCTATGATTGTGTACTAAAGGCCACGATCGTGACCTGCGTGTAGACAGATGTGGACAACCTTCCAAGCTTAACTTTTTGAGGGGTATTTTGTACTTTTGAGGTGGAGGAAAATCCTAGATTTTACCCTAAATGGAACATATTATATAAAGAAAGAGAGGAGGACCTAGAGGTGGGCTACACAATTTGGCACTTTTGGAAAACTTCAAGAAGAGAGAAGGAGAGGAGAGAAGGAAGGAGTAGAGAAGTTTTTGTTATTTTCTTTACGCTTAGCTAGTTTATTTCATTTTCAATGCTTTATTTTCTTATGTCTTAATCTATTCATTCAATTAGTTTAGAGCTTTCTTAGCGTTAATCATGTTTTTATATGTGCTAGAATATTTAGAAAGATTTTTTTGATGGATTTTATAATTGAAACTCATGAGTTTTATGATAAACCTTTGTGATATATCAATGGTTGTTTATTCTTGCAATTTTCCAATTTTAATCTTAGTTGTTTGAGTTTATTTATATGATTTTGCTGATCTAAATTATTGGTTATTTGAAAGTTTAATGGTTTATGTTATGGGTTTTTATTTATTTGTGATGCTTTTGATTAATTTGTGCTTAATAGTTAGGATCTACGCATGTTCTTAGCTTTATAATCAATTAATTTAGGTTTGTGTGCAAGTTATGTGTGCTGGAATTTTCATTTTGATGCAATTAATTTGAATTTTGTAATTTTGGTTATGATTAGTTATTTGTTAGCATAAAGAGTTTTGGTTTCTATTAAGTTAATGTTGCAGTTTGGTTTTTACTACTTCATTTATAATTTCTAGCCTTGGTTTTATTTGAGTAAGTATGAGTTTCGTTTATTTAATGTCTATTTTGCTTGATATGAACATGTTTGGCTAGATTACTTAGGGGTTTGGAGATATTATAAGGGTGAAGGGATGGAAATTATGAGAATGGAGTTGAACTTGTCTTAAATTGGTACTTGTAGGTCTAGGTTGGTTTGGGATTTGGGATAAATGTCATGAGTTTGGAATTGATTATAGGCTTGATCATCCTTTAGGTAATTTTCTAATTTGAAGGCTAGGGTTGAGTGTGTGATATGTAATAGTCCATAGTGATTCTTGGAAGTAGTAATAGGTTAGTTGAATTTGTCAGGACACTTAAATCAACTAATCTAGGATCCCATACCTTTACATTATACCTTTCGAGCTTATGAGTAGGTGGCCTAAGTTAGTTGTTTCTTAGTACCTAATGCATCTTTGCTGTTAAACTTAAAGTGCCTATTCTAGGTTATAGCGCAGATCTGGGGATTCCTAGAGCATATTAGTTTTGCCTATTTTAGAAAAATTAAGGGTTCGAGAGATTAATCTAGTCTATAGGCTAACACTATGATGAGAATACCTTTTATTTAGATTTAAGGATCAACGAATATCCCGGAATCCCAAAGATATCTCTAGCCCACTTCTTTACCATTGTTATTAGACTTTTCTAAATTTGCTTCATGCTTGTCTTTTTGGTTACGTTCATTGCATATTAGTTGTCTCGTCTTCATCATTTCAAGGTGTTTTGTTTTCTTTTATTACAATATTTGGAATAGCATTTGCATCCTAGCTCTCTGTTGTTTGACCCTAGCTCACCATTTACTGCAGAGTTTGGTAGTTAGAAATTTATTATTTGTTAGTTAGTGACAGACTATCAAATTTTTGGTGCCGTTATTGTGGACTTAGCATGTGTTAATTGTTGTTTCTTGTGTTGTTTTTATTTTTGTTTTTGCTATTCTTTTTCATTCTTTAATCGGTTTGCAAATCCCATAGTTCATCAAAACACATTCATTTGCATAAATTTTGTAGGGAAAACAGAAGTTTGTTACTTTCTCCACTTAATCCTTCATCTTTTCTCCTACTGCAGGTTGCACTAGATTTCGTTAGAGAGAGCAAGGAATCCATACAAATCTTCCCGAGAGTGGTCGCGCTTTATCTTTTGAAGAAGAAGCTGATGAGAGTTAAGACGAAATAGAGGAGATTATGGAACTTCATCAGCGTAGTTTAAAGGAGCTTGCAACTCCTTCTTTCAACCTTAATCTGCTTTGTATTAATTATCTAGATAATAAGTCAAAAGTTGAAATTAAACCTAGACTGATATGTGCATTGCCTATATTTACAGGTTTTTGTGAAATCAACTTACTAGGATCAAACTACATCACTGATCCTAACAAGTTCCTGAAGGAGTTCCATATCGCATGCTCGGGTATAAAACCAGTAGGAGTCTCAGTGGAGCAACTCAAGCTGAAGGCATTTCCTTTTACCTTAGTAGATGCAGCCAAGGACTGGCTGTATGGCTTGCCTGTCAGCTTGATCAACACATGGGAACATATGCAGTAGGTGTTTCTAGAAAAGTACTTCCTTACCTTAAGAGATAACATCAGAAAGGAGATCTATGGCATTCGACAAGTATTGGGAGCGCTTCAAGAAGCTCTGCAATAGCTGTCCCAAAAATCAGGTAAATGACCAGTTATTAATTCAATATTTATATGAAAGGTTACTTCCTTTATACAGAAATATGGTAGATGCTGCGAGTGGTGGAGCCTTGGTGAACAGGACACTGGAGAATTCTAGAAACTTGATAGCAATAATGGCAGCAAACTCTCAATATTGGGGTAATTGCAGTAATGCTTCCTCCTTGACAAAGAAGGTGAAGGAGGTCTCCATCTCTAAGTTGGAGCAGCAAGTTGCAAATCTAACTTTCTTAGTGCAGCAAGCAGTGATAGGAAAGGGAGCCACCAAGGTATGTGGTATGTGTACATTAGCTAACCATCCTACAGATGCATGCTCTTCCTTGCAGGATGAATAGCACGTCAATGCAGTTGGGGGTTTCCAAGGACAACAGAGGATGTATAAACCTTTTTCCCCCACCTACAATCCAGGGTGAAAGGATCATCTCAACTTCAAGTATGGGAATCCACAGCAAGAGGGCGGTTCTAATACAGGCCAACCCAATTATCAGCAACAAGGATTTTATGTACCACAGTTTTCCAACATAATTAACCACAGTTTTAGCCAAGGCCATTGCCTCCATGACCACCACAACAATAACAAGGGGGAGGTATTTCCTTAGAGGAAAATTTTAAGAACTTAGCATCTAACACTCTTCAATTTCAGTAGGAAGTGAAAAGTGGTCTAAAAATTTTGGAAAATCAAGTCAGTCTGCTAGCTAATGCCATGGGGAAGCCGCAGGCCCATAGTTCCACAAGGTTGCCTAATCAATCTAAAAGGAACCTAAGAGAAGACACTTGTGCTATTACCTTGAGAAGCGGCTAGCTTGTCGTTAACTACAAAATAATAAATTCCTAACTACCAAACAATGCAGTAAATGGTGAGCTAGGGTTGAATCACATAAAGATGGGATGCCAATGCTATTTCAATTGTTGTAACAAAAGAAAACAAAACACCCTGAATTGATGAAGATGAGACAACTAATATGCAATGAACGTAATCAAAAAGACAAGCATAAAGTAACTTTAGAAAAGTCTATTAACAATCGTAAAAAAGTAGGTTGGAGATATCTTTGGGATTTTGGGATGTTAATTGATCTTCGAATCTAAATAAAAGGCACTTTCATCATGGTGTTAGCCTATGGACTCGATTAAGCTCTCGTAATTTCTCTAAAATAGGCAAAACTAGTAAGCTCTAAAAATACCCCGATCTCCACTATAACCTAGAATAGGCTCTCTAAGTTCAATAGGGAAGATGCATTAGGTAACAAGAAACAACTAACTTAGGCCTCCTACTTATAAGCTCAGAAGGTGTAACCTAAAGGTATGGGATCCTATGTTTTTTGAATTTTTCAGGATCCTAGATTAGTTGATTAAGTATCCTGACAAATTCAACTAACCTATTGCTACTTTCGAGAATCACTATAGACTATTACACATCACGCACTTAACCCTAACCTTCAAATTAGAAAATTACCTAAAGGGTGATCAAATCTATAAGCAATTCCTAATTCATGACATTTATCCTCATTCCCAATTCAACATAGACCAACAAGTACTAATTCAAGACGAGTCTAACTCTATTCTCACAATTTCCATCCCTTCATCTTTATAGTATCTCAAACCCTAAGTAGTCTAGCCACACATGATCATATCAAACACATTTGATTTTAAATAAACAAAACCTATAACAAATTCAATAAACATTCAAATACCTAATAAATTCAGATCTGCAAAAACACATAAATAAACTCAAACAACCAAGATTAAAACTAGAAAATTGAAGGAATAAACATCCATTGATATATCACAAAGGTTCATTACAAAATTCATGAATTTCAACTACAAAATCCATTAAACATTCATTCTAAATATTCTAACATATGTAAAAATGTGATTAACACTAAGAAAGCTCTAAACTAATGGAATGAATAGATTAAGTCATATGAAGATAAAGCATTGAAAATGAAATAAACTAGTTAACCATCAAAAAATAACAAAAACTTCTCTACTCCTTTCTTTCCCTCTTCTTCTTCTCTCTTCTTGAAGTTTTTCAAAAGTGGCAGATTGGGCCACCTCCCTCTAGGTCCTCCTCTCTTTCTTTATGTAGTATGTTCCATTTAGGGTAAAACCTAGGATCTTTCTCTGCCTCAAAAGTCCGAAAAGCCCTTTAAAAACTTAAGTTTGGAAGGCTGTCCACATTTGTTTGCGAGCAAGCCATGATCGTGTCCTTTAGTGTATAATCTTGGCCTTATGCTCAAGCTTTTGTCACGATTATGGCCGTGGGTTATTTCCCGGGTCTTCTCCGATTCTCCATAGAATGCCCTTGATTGTTTTTCCTCTATGGATGGCTCTCCAATCCTATATTTGTGTTCATTCCTTTAATCTATATGTAAACACAAGATGAACACAAATTGAGTATCTAAACACAACAATAGGATTGAAAAGACATTGAAATGCATAAGAAAATTTAAGATGATTCAATCCTAACAAATACTCCACGCTTAAACTATTGTTTGTCCTCAAACAATTTTAAAATAATCAAGATATTCTTTAATTTTTTTCAAAGAAGATTGAGTATATGCAATCCTTCAAACTTTGACAAACTTAAGTATCGAGCTACTACATATATCATAATCTTTTCATCAATACACATAAATAAAGCCAAAGGTAGACACCATTGATCAAATGTAAAATAAAACTAAGATGAATTTTCCTCATGATGTTCACTCATTTCACTCAAGTGTTTAAGGTCGGTGTTTCACTCAATACGCCCTCTAAGAGACTACAGTACTATAGGCTTGCAATTTCACCAATTCTTTACCATATAGATTATATGTTATCATAGATCAAAAAAGGCTTTTACTTAGGGTTAGAATGGGGTTTGAGTTAAGGCAAGGCAAAAAGGTCAAATGGTAACTCACAAGTATTAACAAAGTGCTAAGTAAGAAGGGACAACCAAACACAAATTCTGAGATATGCATATAAATACCACAAACTAAAACTACTCATCACTAGCTAATGCTACTACGTTTCCTTCAATAGTAGAAACAATTATGCTTTTAATCAATAACACCAGAAAATAGATGCTTTTCTTTTTCTCCTTTTCTTTCTCTTTTTTTTTTCTCTTTTTTTCTTTTAGATAACACAAGAATAGTAAGGAAATCATAGCAACACAAATCAATAAAAACATGAGTAGAAGTGCCTCCCAAAACATCTCAGAATGGAATACAAAACAAAAGTCCCTAAGACATATACGTCAAATGCTCACTCATTACTTCATTAAACTTGGGAAAAGGTAAGGCTAATGGGTTTTCGAGTTCTAGTGTAAGGTGATTAATTCAAATCAAATAAGGTTAAAGGTTGAAAGGGGTTGGTAAGGGAAAACTGAGTTGGTGGGTCATTTTAGCTAAGGGTTCAAAGTAAAGAAGGCCTTAATCATTTCCACAAAGCATACTGATCGGCGATTTATGTATACTAAGTTTTAATATTTATAACCTCGACAACACTGCAAGTGTACAGGTCATTCGCGTAGTACCTAAGGTATTGCTCCTAAAAGGAAGAGTAATTTAATCCTAAAATCTAAGGCTTGACTCAAATTCGTGATAAATCTAAAAAACAAACTAATGCAGAGAATTGATCAATCAAGGAATCAATCTCAATAATTAAATTCCAAAATTATAAAAAAGATAGAAAATTACATAACCCAATCAAGAATCAACCTAGGAACTACTAATTGAGAGAAATGAAGTTTTAATCAGACTTTAAGAAAATTCTAATTGATTATGAAATTATTGAATTATCGGGTCTAGATGGCCCTAAGGTAGATTTCCCTCTCTGAAGTTATAATCTTTAACCCTAATTGATAATCTCTAATTAGATTGTGGAATTGCAATCTATAGATTCATAATTTACCCAAAACCTAATTTAGTTTTGAAATTGTCCGGTAACCTACTGAAACCTATACACGATCTCTCGCTACACAAATTTAACTGTTTGATCCAGTTCTTTATCTATCAAACTACCTAACTCTCGTTTACCCAATTTGATGGTATTCATTTAGTTCACCCTCTCAGTTTGTTACCAAATTAGTAAGAATAGAAATTGAATCACAAATAACTCAATAAAATTGTAATAGATCAAATTTAATTAATATCAAAGACAAATCCTAAAGGTGAATTTAGACAGTTTCTCAACATTTAACAATCTATCATCTATGGCTATCTAAAATTCTATACAATTGTAATAAAGAAATAAACCATAAATAGTTTGGAATGGATGATGATGGAGGCAGCGAAAGCAGGAAACCACCTGTTCCAGGAAGTACTTCGCATCAAGCTTCTTCGCCGTGTCTATCTTCCTTTGTCTCCTTCCTTAAATCTCTCAATAAGTTCTCTAGGGTTTCGGAATTTGGTTGATGAAAAAAGCTCCTTTCTATTTTCTTTATGTTCCCTAAGTACCTTAGAAGTTCTAGGGTTTGTCTGGGGTTATAACGGTCTGAAAAGTTCCTCGAAACTTGACGTTTTCACCTGTTTTCGTATCTACTTGATGCAGGACACGATAGTGGCCCTGCCTGTCACAATCGTGGCCAACGTCTAACCGTTTCTATCACGATCGTGGCCAACATCTAACCGTTTCTGTCATGATCCTGGCTCAAATGTTAGTTTTGGCCTCTCTGTCATGATTATGACCAAAGTGACACGATCATGGCCTAGATCCTAGAGGCTCACATCTTTCTGTCACGATCGTGGCCTATTGTTTCACAATCGTGGGCTGTGGTTTTAGTTCGAAACTCTCTAAAACTTCTCCGTTCTTCACCGTTGACCCTAAAACACTAACAAACACATCAAGGTTTCTCAAAAACATAATATTTAAGCTCAAAGACTCATACTAACCCTTAAAAACACTTAAACACATAAACTAACACATTTAGAACCTAAACACACACTCAACACCTAAATTAACACTAAATACCTAACAAATTGAACCCCTAAAACATAATGCAAATCACAATTATCAATATCCTCACACTTAAACGTTTGCTTGTCCTTAAGAAAACAAGCAACAAACATATAACAAACAATGAAATAATGAGGAAATGACTTCAACTTCATAAAATAAATTTAATCTTAAACATAGTCAAACAAGTTATATCTAATCATTAATATGCAAAATCTGAGTCTAAGGGCTTTAAACTAAATATACAGGTCAATCAAGATCTAAGTGTTAATTTATTTACCCTTTTCAATTGCACACACACATTAATAATTCTTTAGTTCTTTAGACCTTGTAATTGTTCCTAAATACGGTTGAAAAGTAAAGTTTATTTTAAGTCTGGTAGGTTTTTAGTAACAAAACACACTTTTTTTTAACTAATGAACATAGACTTAGTATTTTTACGTGGAGGCAAACATTAGTAATGAATGTCGATCCGATTACTTGACTAAGTCATCTTTTTATTACACTGCTTGGTTGAAATGTCATTATAGCTTTTTCATGTGAAGGCATACATTTGTAATGCGTGTCAATCCGATTACTCGACTGTATCATGTTTTCAACTGGCTACTAGCTCTATTCATAACCTGAAGGTCAGCAGAATAGTGATTTATTTTATTAAGGAAACACATAATTTTTTTATATTTTATTTTTATTCTTAAACATAGACTTAGTCTTTTTATGAAGAGATAAACATTAGCAATGAATGTCGATCCGGTCACTCTGCTAAGTCATGTTTTTATTAGACAACTTGGTTGAAACATCATTACTACTTTTTAACACGAAGGCATGTATTTGTGATGCTTGATGATCTGGTTACTCAGCTATATCAAGTTTTTAACTGGCTACTAGCTCTATTTATAACCCGAAGGCCAACAAAATAGTGATTTATTTTTAAAAAATACTTTTAAAAAAAATTTATTTATTATTATTTCTATTATTTTTTAAATAGCCTACCTTTTTTAAGCTACTCATTTTCATGAAAAATGCTAGTTAAGCTACTTAAGTTGAAAAGACTCAAATTATGAATGAATGTGACAACCTATAGGGTGCTAAATTTATACTAAATCCTAATTAAGCTGTATATTTATCCAAAGACTCCTAATTCACTAATTTTTGCAAGCTAATGATTATTCACAACTTAATAGACTATGTTCAAAATTAAATAAATTTCACTCCATCTAAGCCATTGACATATTCAAACAGTTCACAAAATGCAACCTAATAACTATCATACAATACGCAAAATCACAATCAAAAGTAAAAAACATAATCCCTCCCCACACCTGAACAACATATTGTCCTCAATGTGAGAAGAGAGCAATCGAGCACATAAAAGAAAAATAGAAATTAAAGTAGATAAAAAATAAAATAAACATAAACATAAAAATTAGAACTGAAGGCTAATTTGAAAAAAGGAAAACTGAATGGAAAATTTGGGTTAGACATAAATTTTATGGAGATGGAGGTGGTGATGGTGTCAGAGGCGGCAATTAAACGCCTTGAGCCTCGAAATATGTGTGGATCCGACGGATATCCCAACTTTGGCGTCTTTGTATCCAGGCCATCTCCTTCATCATTCTCATGTTTTCCACAAGTGTCTTGTTAGTTTCGGAGATCACATCCAGAACTTCCTTCTAGCCTTGCTCTTCTTCCTCTTCCTCAGATTCTTTACTGGACTCTTCTGCTTGTCGAGGTAGCGCTGAGCTCGAACTCGCCTGACTGGGCCTAATTCTGGCATGTGTCTTTTCACTGATTTCCCTAAGTTCCATATTGTGGGAATGAAGGATCTCAGCTCGCCATAAGTGGTGATGGTTTAGGAATTCCGAGAGATGAACAGTTAATCCCCTCTGTTTCACACCATAATATTCTGTAATGGCAGACACTATATACCCCATTCCTAGATTGTTGCTCATCTTGCGTGGAGTCATAACAATGGCATTCAACTCATGTGTGGATGTGTAGACTGAAATACTGTGGTCCATGCACCACAACAGAAAAGTTCCTTTGTGGAATATTTGTTGGTTTTGGTTTTGTCAAAAATCAGCTGACATATAAATTTGTGCAGTAAAAAGTGTTTGTGGGACCTTATGATGATGTTATGAGCATTCTTGGCATGAAATTGCTCAATTCCAGTCAGCTCATTCTAGTATTGAGAAGAAAGAAAATCTTCATGATGATCGGTGATGGAGGATTTGGGGAATCCACACATCTCGCACATGATTTCTACATTTAATTCATAGACTTGTCCTCGTAACCTAAACCACAATTCTTTGGGATTCTTAGGATCATAAGTCAAGGAAGTGAAATTTTCAGTGTGAGCTCCTGATAGACAGGAAATTAAAATTGTATTAATTAGGCCCACTGGATCCTCTCAGCTAGGTCTTCTACTCTCTCACGCAACTCTAGCCTATCAAGTGTGTCAACATCAAAGTATTTTGGAACTACAATTTGTCTAACACTAAAGGATTGGAAACGAATACCTTCCTCCTCTGTATAGATTGGGAAGGGCACACTAAAGTCTGCTGCTCAGTTTCATCTCCCACGACCCATAACTTATTGTCGTCCATATGGCTCTCGTCGAGCTGATTGTTTAATGCATGACATAATTTGGTAGAATTTGGGGTTGAAAAATTTTGGAGAGATGTGAGGGCTTTTGTGGCTTTGAAGTCTAGAGTGATAAAGTTAAAATAAAAGTGAATGTAAAAGTGAAGTTATAACTGAATATATAGGTGGTTAAAAGGGTAAAATGGTAAAATTTTTAAAAAATTCGCACTCCCTCTTTATTGCCTAGTCGTAGGCCACAATCCTGGCCTGTGTGGGTTTCCCACTCTCCTTGATTTTTCTTCATTTGTTCTTTTCCCCACCTTTTCACATTCACTCTTTAATTCTTTTGTGTTTCTTTTTTCTTTACCTGCTTTCTCAATTCATCCACTTTATTCCAAAATCCTACTCTTTCTTGATTTTGTTTGAAAACAAAAAATTAATCCTAACTACGGAATTCAAACATTCTAACAAAAACAATCAAAGAAACTAATTTTCCATGGGTTGCCTCCCATGCAGCGCTTCTTTTAACGTCAGTAGCTTGATGCTCTTTCCTTGGAACCTCAATCAGGATCAATTATGAGCAGCTTGCTTCCACCCTTTTCGTTCAATATCAGTTGTGTAGTTTGTAAGTGAGCTATAAATTGCAAGATGATTAGAAGGACAATGTTGATAACATTATGAAGACCAATTAGGCTCAATAATGTCCTTTGTTCAAGTGAAATGTCAACAAAACAGGAAATAACAAAACTCCCTGAATCTTCCATTGAATCCAACAGTTTGTCCTATACGAAAGTGAGTTGCTCTCTTTCTTCCTTAATCACCTTCATCTCCTCTGCTTCTTCTACTTCACGAACAGAGACTATCATAACTTTTTCAAACTTGATGTTTGTTGTCATCTGTTCTTCGTCCTTCTGTTCTTCAGAAGATTCGAACACATCAATTATCCTGAATGAACTACTAACCTTCGAATTCTTAATTACATCATTCATGTTGAATGTGATTTAATCATCATCAATACAAAAGATAAAGTTCTTTTCTTGAACTTCTCCCCAAGATTTTTCGATGCTCGCATATGATGTATCAAGAACTTGTGAATAATAGGGATGGTTGAAAATATTTTCTTTAGCCTCTTCTTTGATTTCTTGGTCTTCTCTAAGGTCGAGTTTAGCTTGATTTCTCATTGGTTCTTTTAGCTCCACCCTATTCCTAAGTGTGATAGCCTGACATGACTCTATTAAATTTACATTCATGTTACGCAGACAATTTTCCATACTTTGCTTACAAAATTCCCTGGAAAACTGACCTATTAAAACCTTGAGATTGTGAATAGAAGAGGTATGATCTTCGGTTACTTACTCAAAATTAATTTCCAATCTCTTTTGGTTCTCTTCCATGTTCGTGAGCTTATCCATGATTTTCTCCAGCTTGGACTCCTATGAACTAGATTCATCTTGCTAAAATTCAAATAGGTTTTGATGTCCTATGTGAGTATTTGTGATGTTGGAATAATAGAAATCTGAGTGGTTCTGCCAACCCTAAGTGTATGGGTTCATGTAAGGATGATGATTTCCCTAACCAAATTGGGCTCATTGAAATCCGCAAGAGACCCTTGCTCCCTATAATATACATCCTTCATAATAGTTCTTTTTAGCTCTTCTTAGCATTGAACTCTTCAGATGTCTCATTCTCACTCTAAGATGTCTTGATGTGTCTCTACTTTACGTACCAAATTTTTTTTAATTTAAAAACAAAAGACCTTAGACTAAAGAACTAAACTAATAGCCTCTCTAGCAACGGTGTCAAAAACTTGATCGCAAGGTTAAGTACGCTAAGTTTTAATATTTATAACCTTGATATTTTTGTAAGCGCACAGGTCTTTCACGTAGTACCTAAGGTATCATTCCCACAAGGAGGGTTAACCTAATCCTAAAATCTAAGGCTTGACTAAATTTCACAAGAAATCAAAATAAACAACTATTGCAGAAATTAGCCAATCAACAATCAATATTAAGAATTGAACTCATAAAATATAAACAAAATAGCAATTTTGCACAACCCAATCCAGAATCAACCTAGTAACTACCAATTGAGAAAAAGGGGGTTTTAATCCGAAATTAATGAAAATCTATTCAATTATGGAATTATCAAATTATCGGTCCTGGACAGTCCTAGGGTGGATTACTCTCTCTTGAGTTATAATCTTTAACCCTAATTTATAAACCCTAATTTAAATTATGGAAATGTAATCTCTTGATTTCCAATTTACCTAAAACCTAAATTAGTTCTGAATTTGTCTAATAACCTACCAGAAACCTATGCTCGATCTCTCGTTATACGATTTTACTGGTTTGATTTAATTCTTATCTATCAAACTACCTAACTCTCGTTAGCCCAATTTGATGATATTCACTAGATTCACCCTTTCAGTTTATTACTGAATTATTAAGCATAAATATTGAATCACAAATAACCCAATGAAAATACAATAAGTCAAACTTCATTAATCTCAAGAATCAAAATCCCAAAGGTGAGTTTAGACAAAAATCAACATTCAACAACAACTATTCTCAATGATTATCCTAATTCTATACATCAATAAAGTTGAAATAAAAATTGAAAATACTGTTGGAACGAACTTGTGGAGGCAGCGACTGCGGGAAACCACCTGTTTCGGAAAGTACTTCTCGTTAAGCTTCTTCTCCGTGTCTCTCTTCCTTCGTCTGCTTCCTCAAATCTCTTCATATGCTCTCTAGAGTTTTGGAATTGACTGATGCAAAAAGGCTTCAAAGGTTGCTTCCTCTATTTTTTAATGTTCTATTTATATCTTGGAAACCTTAGGGTTGATTCAGAATCGAAACGGTCAGAAAAGTCTTACGAAGCTTGACGTTTTCAGCTATTTTCGTGTCTGCTCGACACACTCTCTGTCACGATTGTGGCCCAAAGTGTATGATTGTGGCCTGGGTTTTGTCAACTTGCCTCTTTCTGTCACGATTGTGGCCACAATTGTGGGCCATATTTTTGGCCCGAAACTCTTTGAAACTTTTCCGTTCTTCGCCGTTTACCCTGAAACACTAACAAACACATCAAGATACCTCAAAAATATAACATTTAAGCTCAAAGACTCATACTAACCCATAAAAACACTTAAACACATAAACTAATACAATTAAAACCTAAATACGCACTAAACATTCAAATTAACGCTAAATACTTAACAAATTAAACCTTAAAATACAATGAAAATCACAACTATCAATAGTCATCTTAGTTAGATGAATACTTTGACTTGGGTTAGCAATCTGAGATGGAATAACATAGAAGATCACAGGTTATTCAAAACTAGATTTGCTATATTAGTACACTACATCTGGATGACAAGAAATACCAAAATTT
>JAOTAY010000006.1:19814327-19824596 GCA_025629805.1 Erythroxylum baracoense
AAAAAAAAATGTATACCGAGTTTTAAATGTTAAGTGATGTAGCACGCCACCCTCGCGGGGCACGGATTCGGATATCATCATCGATATCGAGTTCAGGTCCAGCAGGAGTGGGGTGTTACAATTGGACTCAAATAAAGTGGACATTAATGTTATACTTTATATTTAACCAAAACATTGTATACTAAAAAATTGAATTACATAGAATGAACATACACAGAAAGGTTAGTTAAAACCATTTTGACATTCTTAATATTTAAGTTGTCATAATATGTTGTTAGACACTTGATATATAGATATAAATTATTTAATTAGAAAATTAAAGATAAATTAAAGGAGTTTAATATATTTAATCTTAAATATAGTTTGGAATTATAATTCATATTCATTGTCAATATATTTAAGAACTTAATAGTCACATATATGGAATGGCTCAAAGAGAAAAAAGGCAATTTAATTAAGGTAGACTTGATTGTAAAGTTTGAGAAATTTTAAAATCTAATATAAGATATTTAATAAATAACGACCAATATTATATATTGAATTTTATTTAAAATTAACTAATATGTAACTAGAATTAGTTATAATTTTGATTAAAGTTTAATTGCAAATAGGATTATGTTTTAATTAAATTACCAAAAGATCTAACTCGGCATAGGCTCTTCAAGATCAAACAATGGTATTAGAGTTATCTTTAATTCTATAACTTAATCATTGTTTGATCGTTATTAATATAAAATTTTAGAATTGATTTTATTGCAAATTTTAGTTACTAGTCAAATTATGATCTAATTAATTTTTCTTAGAATGCAGTGCCCCTGAATTCCTAAGCCTTCCAATCGAATTTGATCTAATTATTAATAGTAGAAATTTCAATCACTTGTTCTTTTTTTAATTTACAATCTGCCATAATTTTCTGCTTCCTAACGAATATTAGAGATAGAAATCTAGAAGTCTAAGTCGGGATCTGCCAGGACACGAAACTCATGGTACCCTTTGACTTTAGGACCTATGTTGTCCAACCTTTAGCTTGGACAATATAGATTCCAATCTAGCTATTACTACATGGGCCACATTTAAGAATCAAATGGGTTGATGACGAAACAATCCACAAACACTGAAGTAGGCCGAGAGTTTAGTTTAGCCCAAAATAAGCCTAAAGAGCTCAAATCCGTTTAGTTAGGCTATAAGATTGCATGTGAGAAGGAATCTTTTTATTTGATTATATAGCATAGGAGATTTTGACCAGTGTATGGATCTCCTTTAAATAAGGAATCAACTATTATATTTAAATATGTTAAAGATATGAATGAAAAAGGGTGTAGACTTCAATTGGTTATTCGTATTGGTGCTCTCGTCATTACCATGCCTCCCAAGATGTATGAGTTAATGTCGGTAATGGTAGAATATTTTGCCTAGTTATAATCTTAATTGGGAGTTTAACAAGTTGAGCCTAATAGCAAACTTTCAAAATTTTTAAAGCTCTTGTTATTCTTTTATGTGTTTTATCATTGCATAGTAAGATAATTCTAAAACTTTCTTTATTATGCACATCGAGACCACATTTTTAAATTAAAAGCATTAACATGATAAAGACGCTTAGATTTACCAACTTGTTTAGGCCTTTTTTTTTTAAATTACCATACCCTCAAAAATTTACCTTTAGGAATAACCAAATTGAGCCTTAGCCTTTTTCATTAATTTAACCCACATATTAACCTTTATATTATTTTTCTTTGAAGACTTTTTTATTGTTTAAACTTTGAAGTTTGCATTATTTACTTGTTGAGACTTGAAATTTTTAAAAGGTACAATATGTCTTGAATTGTGGTATTGAATGTATATTGTTAAAACGTGAACAAAAGGAATAAAAAGAAGAAAAAAAGAAGAAAAAGAATAAATTTATGCTACTAATAGTTGCGTTGAAAGGACCTATATGTATTTATAACGAGTCTTGAAATATATTGTGCAGTAAATTTCCTTCACCTTTAACCCTTTTTTTAACCCACTCATACTGCACCTAAAACCCATTAAAACTTGTATAAAAGACCTTTTAATTTTTGTTTCTAGTTTGTACATAAGTGGTGGAGATGTGATTGTACTATAAGCCTATGGTAGAAATTTTGCTATGCATTGATTGAGAATTTGATGCTTTGTACCCTAAACACTTGAGCGTATTGACTGAAATCTTGGTGAAAATGTAAAGAGTTATGCTTTTGATTTCAACATGATTGTTGATGTGATTATTATTAATATTACTTAGGATGCTAATTTTGGGATAACCTGATTCTGCTTGTATATTAATTCGATTTAGTAGGATATAATGATGCATAGTATGAATAGATATGTTGAGATTGATGATAAATTGATGTTGCAAATTTATGATTTTGATTATAGTTTGCTTGAGGACAAGCAAAAACTTAAGTGTGGAGATATTTGATAGATAGTTAATTAACTATTTTTTTACCCATATTTAATGTATTCTTGCTTGATATTTTATAATTTTGTTGTATATTCGGTGTTTAATATGCTTCAGTGTGTTTACAGGTGATAATTGCCTTTATGAATGTAAAGGAGAGGAATTCGGGCAAAAACACAGCTAAAATAAGAAAAATAGCAATCTAGAAGAAATGCAAGGTCGTGAACTTTTACACGCCTGTTCACTTTTATGATACTCGGCAGGTTCTAATTATGCAAGTTCCTATGCATGTTTGTGCACACGATCGTGCTTAACCCAAAAACCTAGAATTTAATATAAAAGTGACGTTTCGTGAGCAGAAGAAAAAGGGAGACATTGGGAGGCTATTTCTAGATGTGGTGAATGTCCAGAAGGGACGATTTGGGTCCAGAGAAGCCATAAGCACGAAGAAATTATCGAATGATCCATCAGAATTTAAGATCAAACCTCTACATCATAAGAACATTTGATAGAAGACAATCAAGGAGATTTAGAATTATAAACCCATTGTTTTTGTTTTGTTTTTCTTTCATTGTATGTTTGATTTTGTATTCAATCATGTGTAACTAAACATCCAATTAGTATTTATGTTAGATCAACCGAATGTTAATACTTGATATGAATTGATTCCTTTATTAATGCAAGTGGTTTGATTGATTATTATGACAGGATTACGTGTTTTATTAATAATCTGATTTCATACGTAGAGATTGAGAAATCCTAGTGTGAATAGATCTACATAATTAGAAGAATTTGATTGCAACCCTATAAATAGGAGGACATAAATCCTTTAGATTAGGGTCAAACCTAATAAAGGGACTTATAAATTAGTCAAGCAATATTATAAGATTTAACCTAAGTAATTCGGTTAGAGATCTTAGGATTAGTTGTTAGTAGACTCAAGGTCAGCTACTAGTATATCATAAGAGTCTTCATGGTCCAATTAATCAACAAAAAATTGCATGATAAAAAATCAATATGTTAAGGTTTTAGGAGGATTCGAGCCTAGATACTAATTTCTAATAACGATAGTTTTCTAAATGAATTCCACTATCTCTGTGTTCATTATTGTTTCCTATTTCTTTAATTGTTTTTATTTTTATTTTCTTTTTATTTAAAAAACCAATTCTTAGGCTAGATAATAGGAGAAGGGTAAGTACCAGTAGTCATAGTCTTCTTGAGATCAATCCATACTTGCCGGTACTAGGTGTAACTACGTCGTGCACTTGCGATTATTACAATATTAACTAGCAAACATGAAATAGGTCAATTAGATGGCATCAAGAGCAAAACAATTAACGTGCAGGTTCGAACCTAAGGGCAAGACAAAGGTATCCAGAGTACTGCACACAATTTGGCCACAAATTTTGGAGCTCCCTTCCTAATCTTCTTACAAGAAGGTGAGAAGTTTCAAAACTTAATTCCAAAACTATAGCTGCACCTAGATATTTTGATTTCCAAATTTTGGAGGACTTATGATTGAAAGAAAAAATTGAAACTTTAAGTGCTAGAATTTGTTGGGATAAATTCATTCATAGTGATTACGTTGAATATGAAGAATTAACCCTCAAATTCTACATTACATTAAGTTATGTGCCTAAAAAGCTAAATAATTTTTTGTTTAGATTAAAATGGAATCCTTGCAACTTAGATTATTTTATTTTGGAGGAAATATTTGGATTCCCTAAAACAAACTAATCAAAACACATAATGATTTTTGTGCCACCACTTTTTGAACTAAATTAATTGGTTTCGATGTGTTTGACCTGCATAATGCATCAAATAATGTCATTCAAAGTCTAGAACATTTGTTACTGCATAAATTTATACGTCACAATATTTTTTTTCTAAAAGTCAAAGTAATAAATATTCTAAAGGGATTTATTCTTACCTTAGTGTATGGAGAACAAAATTAAGGTATGCACATCGACCCATGTTTTTCAAATAATAGTTACTTCAATTACAAAAGAAAGTAGCTAGTTATGGATGGGATTTTTAGTAATTGCTTTAGCTCAATATCATCATGTTGTTATTGATGGACTAACCCTATTTTGCCTGAAAGGTTAAATAAGACACTTGAGGAAGGTTGATATCTTGGAGTCCTATGGTATGGAACTCCAAAATCCAAGCTCTAAATTTATAGTTATGTACAAGACAGGATAAGTGGGATCTATTTCTGCACCGCCACAAAAACATTAAGTGGTATCATCGAGTGAAGATTTTAAAGAAGAAGAAGGCTAGGAGATGATGCTCAGTAAATTAGAAGAGAACAACAAGCAACTAGAGGGCCAAATGGATGCCATTGATACATAAATGAAGGAAATAGTTCAACATCAGCATTACTAAACAAAGAAATTACCTAAATTTAGTGCAAAGCATTCAATTCATGTCTCCATAACCACCACAATCGCCATAAGTATTCTTACCCTTCTTTTTATTTGTTTTTTAATTATTTATGTTTGAGTTATATTTTGTTTTCATATTGAGGATAATATATTGTTCAAAAATGGGGACATATATGTAATTGCATGTCATTTATGTGTGATTTTGAATTTGCATTGTGTAAATTTTTGTTGCATCATGTTACATTTTATATTTATGTGAATTTGTTAATAGCATGAAATTGAAAGGAATTATATTATCTATAAACATGATCATTTAATTTTAAAGAATCATTAGCTTATGAATTTGTCTTTTAAGTGTTTTGAGGTGAAAATGCTTGTTAGTTAGAATATTGTAACTATTCTTTCATTTTATGAAACTTTTTTGGATGTAGTTATAACTAAATTCATTTAAATTGATAAGCATCACTAGTAGCCTTTCATCGGAGTGATTGATTAGGAAAATATGATGTCAGTTAATAAATGTGGACTAAATGTGTTAAATAAATTTCCTAATATGTTGGCCCTTTTTTTGAGAAAAATGGTTAAGAATAAAGTTAGTAGCCAGTTGTGAGTTGCGATATAACTGAGTAATTAGGGCCATTCATGATAAAATATGTTCCTTCATGTCAAAAGGCTATAATGATACTCCAACTAAGTTTGATAAAACATAACCTAGTTGAGTAACTAGGGGATATTTATGAAAAAGTATTTACCCTCATGTTAAAAGACTAGGTGATTGTTAAATAAAATCTAAAAATATGGTGTTGTTGACAAAAATGAACCTATTGATCTTCTTATTAAATGTCAAAAACAATTTCATGAGAGGGTATTTAGAGTTGGCCTACCTCTTTAGTTCGTAAATAAAGAATAAGTGCATGCTTACAATTGTGATTGATGTATGAATAAGGTGTCAATATTTTGGTTGAAATGTGTCTTTAAATCAAAGCACTTGAACATGAATGGGAGAATTTAGTATATTCAATCGGTTTGAGTGATTGATGTTTGTGGCTAAATTAAATTTATAAAATTTGAAGTCATTGTTCCATTATTACATTGTAGCATGATTTTGTGTTATTATGTTTTGTGTTTGTTTATTTTGTGCTTTTAGTTTTGATCTGGGACAAGCAAAGATTTAAGTGTGGAGAAGTTGATAAGTGTAAATTAAAGTGTGTTTGTTAGGTGTTATAGTGTGTTTTTTAGTGGTATCTTAGATGAAATCATGTTTTTAGGACTAAGATTTGTGGTCTTGTTAGTTTTTTTGTGTGTTTTGTATGATTTATTATTGTTTAGGGCAAGAATTTGATCTTAATTGTATGTTTTAATGATTGTTTGATGTGTTTGATGATGAGTGGAGATAAGAAAATTTTAAGAAAAGATAAAGAGCTAGAGAGCAAGATTTGGCACAATCATGTAGGGGATGCATAATTGTGTATGAACACAGTAAAACTTTTGTGAAGCTCTCTAGCACGATCGTGACAGAGAGCTAGAGTTAGAGTATGCATGATCATGAAAAGAGCAATTTTTTAGGTTGCAAATTTTTTATACTTTTGATAATTTGGGGCAATTATTGCAACAAAAACTTATTGAGAAACTCTAGAAGGATCAATAGTACAAAATGGAATTAAAAAATCAAAAATATGGTTGGAAATCACAAAAGAAGATGTCAAAGAGCAACGTCCTGCAGAATGCAAGCTCCAGAATTCCAGCTTAAGGCAAAGAAGAGAAAACATTTAGAAATCAATCTCTACTCTTCTTTTATTTCATCATTGTTGTTAAATGTTAATGACGACTCAATTTGGATATATATTTACATTTATAAATTGTTAAATTTCTTTTAGGAATTATTTGATTTATCTGTTAAACTCTACATTCTTAATTTAATGAATTATGCTTGCGATGTTTATTACTTTATATTCAATTTGAATCGAGAGATTAGAATGGATCTTTTTTGTTATGTTGCACAATGAGAGCTGGCACCTAAATAGACCTACAAACATCAAATTAATAGGAAATTGAAGAGATATCTTAATTTTTTATTAGTTATCTATAAGATTACTTCAAATCTAATTTTATAGTTAGGAAGAGTTTTAATAGATTAAGAGATCACAATTCAATTTCTATCTACTTCAATTAAGATTACATAATTAGATCACGAGAGAGGATAATCATAATTATTGGATATCTAGGTTTAGGTAGTATTAAATCAGGAAGGTGAAGTGAAAACAAATAAGGATAGAAGTAATTCCTAGCTATCATCATTGATCAATCAACTGTTTCACTATTGCTTATTTCATTATTTAATTATCAATTCTTTGTTTTTAGTTTAACTTTTAGTGATTTATCTTATTTTTTACCTGAAACAAAATTTACTAGAATTGTTACGTGACTACTCCAATCCTTGTGGGATGATATTTTTATGTTATAAGATACGATCCGTATACTTAAAGTAAAGAAAGTTTTTTATTCAAAACTTCAACAGGTATCTTTCCCATGTCTGCATAAATATGGAGATGATCTTAAATTATTATAAATATCCAAACTATATAGCTATCTATGTGGAATATAATGAGATAAGAATTATCCTCTCTCTAATACTTACAACTTTTTTAGATGGAGCTAAGAGCTGGAACAGGCAGACCTTTGGGACACCTAAGTTTCAATAAAGACCTTTATTTCAACAACCACCATCTTTATAGAATAATGGGATGGAAGAAATGCTCAAGCAATATATCTCTTTCATTGATGTAAAATTCGATAATTTAGGTAAATTTGAGTCTCAAGTGGGTTGACTTGAAAGATTGTGCAATCAAATTATGCATACATTCATAACTTGGAGAGGCAAGTGAACCAACTAACCAAGATTGTTAGTGAAAGTGATCAAAAAAATATTCCAATTAACATAGAGGTAAACGCAAGAGATTAAGTGTTGTCCATTATAATAAGAAGTAATAAAACCTTTGATGTTCCAGTTTATAAAGAAGAGGAAGTGCAAAAGTCAAACAAACATAAGCAAGAAAAGAAGTGAATAGAAGCATATCAATGTCAATCTCATCTTAATTTGATGTCATTCTTGAGCTAAAGCCTTCATCCATACTTAGATTATATGCCTCATCCATTCCATACCCTCGAAGGTTAAAAAAAGGGAGGACGAAGACAACTTTAAGAAATTACATAATATCTTCAAGAAGTTATGCTTTAACATCTCTTTTGCCAAAGCATTACCCTAATTCCATCATATGCAACAAAATGTGAAGGAATCATCTCCAATAAAACAAACTTGAGGAGTATGCTATGGTACCTTTAATTGATGAGTGAAGTGCAATTTTGTAGAACAAATTGCCTCCAAAGTTAAGGTTTCCAAAGAGTTTTGCTATTCCATATTATTTTGGTACTTTTAATATTCATAAATATTTATGTGATTTAGGTGCAAGTATCAATCTTATATCTTTATCTTTTTTTATGAAATTTGGAACATGAGAACTAAAGCCTGCATAAGTTTTATCCAATTAGCTAATAGATCTTTTAGGTACCCAATTAAGGTAATAGAAGACCTGTAGGTTAAAGTGGGAAAACTAATCTTTCCTACAAATTTTTTTATAATGAACATTGTTTATGATATTAAGGTTCTCATCATCTTAGAGAGGTCATTGGCAACTAAAAGGGCACTAATTGATGCGCCCAAGGGGAAGTTGACATTTAGGATGGCGATGAAAAGATGGAGTTCAAAATCTTTAAAGCTTTTAAAAGGTCTCCTGCCTTTGATGATACCTATTATAGGATGGATCTCCTTGGTTATGTTATACATAATGAATTATCTAAAGTTATTTATGATGATTCTTTAAAAATATGTATAACTTTATGACTTAATAAGAAAGAGGAGGATCTAAACCTTGTTGAGTGTGCTTTTAGGATGGAATGAGAGGGTTATAGACCCCTATATTCTTGTGTTTTCGAGGACTTAAGAAAATGAATGCCTAAACCCCTACCATTTATCGAAGAAGCACTTAGGCTTGATTTAAACCAATGACTTCCTTATTTATTTCATGTATATTTAAGAGAAAATAATGATTGTCATATTATTATTTATTCTTTAAGTTTTTTAAAGAATATAATAAAGCTCATTTAATTGAATACCCTAGATGAATGAAGAGTTTAAGTATTATGTCTAGTTATAGTCATTTAAAAAGCACTTATCAGGAGGCAACCAAATGATTTAGATTTTTTTGTTTTAATTTGGTAGTTTTTAGGATCGTTAGTAATAGCTTTAATTTATTTTTGCATGATATTAATGTTATTGAATCTATTTTTTGTTTTAAAAATTTTAAAGCCATGGATGTTGGATCATATTTATTTTATTTGGATTGAGAATTAATGAAATTTTGTAAGTTATAAAGGAAATATTGTCCCAAGTTATAAAACATCCCTACGTGTAAAAGTAGAGATTAGATTTCATCAACCTCAACTACATATTGATGACATTAGATAAGATGAATAATTCTTTTATTATCAGGGAGTACCAGTTATCCAAACCTTATTTATATTTTATATTTTTTCGTTTTTATATGTGTACACATTGATAATGTACAACTTAAGTGTAGGGAAAAGAATTAACTATTATGCTTATTAATTTTGATATAATTAGTTTAATAAGAAAATTATGATGTTTTTAAAGAACATTGGTTAAGGTAATTTAATATTAATTTTATTATTTGTTGATTTGTTTAGTTAGGAAAATAATTACAAGCATTGATGATTAAGTTAATTTCAATTTATTTTATTAATTTCAAAATTTAATATTTGATTTTTACTATGATAATTTTTATAGTTTTGACATACAAGTTAGAAGTATATTCTGTTTAAGCATTTTCATTATCTAATATAAAAAAGAGAAAAATAAAAAGAAAATTTTATTTTGTTTGAATAAGTGAGCATTAAATAGATTCACTATGTTGGCTTCAATCCAAATCAAAAAGGTTGAAAGAGTGGTGTTATTAGCAATTTGAAATTATGACCTAATTGAATAACCATAGCAATTTCTAGATACTCTTGTGTGTTCATTTCAAGTTAGTGTTTTACTTTACTTTCGATAGAGGATATGAAATGTTTGAATGTTAAAATATCTTTTTCATGTATATCAATTTTATACATTAGGTTGAATTTTTTGGTCTTCATGAATATGCATGAAGACTATATCGGTTATAGTCTTCATGCATTTACATATATTGCTAGCAGTATACAGGGATTGTTTTTGCATTGGTTTGGTCTGTTTGTTTTGTGTGTCTGTTTTTGTTGTCGGTCTTTGTTGGTTTGAGTCTGCTTGTTTGGTGTTATTTGTTTTGATCTTATCTTAGCTGGGGGTCTCTAAGGAAACAGTCTCTGTATCTCTATCGGAGATGCGGGCATGACTGCGTACATCTTACCCTCCCCATA
>JAOTAY010000006.1:19854772-19872335 GCA_025629805.1 Erythroxylum baracoense
GCCGAGCCCGGGCCGAGCGTGGCCCGGGCCCGGCCCGACCCATTGACATCCCTAATTTTAGGAGGATTTATCACCTAGTTACTGCTTGTTTGATATTAACTAAACTTAGTATTTTCTTTATGCTAATTCATTATTATGTTAATTTTAATTTATTTTGTTAATTTTAATTTTAATTAAATTCACAACCTTATTTAGTGATTAGATAATAGAGAAAGGGATAATATTAGTACTTACAGTTCTCGAGGGATCGATAAGTATTTGCCGGTACTAGCTACCACTACATTGTGTACTTGTAGTTAAAAATTATAATCTTTTTAAGTACAGAATAAATCAATCAAATTTTTGGGGCCATTATTAGGGAATATAATATTATGAAAGTCTAGATTCTATTAATCTAGCCATTATTATTATTTCTTATTTCTTATTTTTCTAATTTGTTTATTTATTTTATTGACTTTTTGGTTTTCTTGTCTTTCACAAATCTTGGGTTCAATCTGTGACCCAAGGTAATCCATTGAGTTTAGTTGATGAAGATTCGGGGATTAAGAGAACTCATAGAAATCTCCATAGAATATAACTTAGAAAGAAGGTCTCTTATTCATAAAAAAACCAAAAAGGGTTCCTCCCTTTTTTATACTCTCTTTGAGGGTGTCTATGACAGGAGCAACTATGGTTTTTCCATCATTTTGTTTAGAGGGCAGAAGTGAAGCTAAGGTGTATAGAAAGAGTCATCTAGCACTTGTTTCCAGGTTCTCTTGGCCTAGGTATTGTCCACAGGTTTCTCCAGGAAGGTGCTTAGGGGCATGGGAGCAGGAGGGTGGTCATTTTTCTAAGTCTTAAGGGGGGATTTGTAGGTACTTTCGTGTTTGCCAAGTTAGCACTCTTTATTAAAGAAGAAAAATTTATAGAGGAGAGCAGAGTTGGTTCTGAGCTTGAAAGTTTGTAAACAAAGAGTATGCAAAAACTATAAGAGGAATATATGAAGAAGATGACAAGTAGTAGGCGATGAAGGGGCTTAATTCTAGCTATAAAAAAGGTAGGTGAAACAAGAAATCATGGTATAGTGGATTATCAAGAACTAAGAATCAAATATCAAAACGACAAAAATTAGACAAAAAGCAAAAAGAGATTTGCTTTAGAAAAATGGCTGAACTATAAGGGTTGAATGGTAGGAACAAATATGGTCGATATCAATGTTATGAATATAGTATGGGATTTGATGCCAATTTTATTTCTGATACGTTACAGTACTAATACTGTTTAATATGATTGTATTTAACTAATATACTTAGTTATGTAATCTACAATCACCTTTTATAAGTCTAATGACATAAAAAATTATTTAATACATTTTTATTTTTATTACTTATTATATAAAGTATAAACAATTTTATCATATTCCTTTTTATTTACATAATTATTATTTTATATAGGAGAAAACTTTAGGTTTTTTCAATTTAGTCCTATTCTTTTTAAATTTATAATTTTGATTGGTATTTAACTAGTATTTGATCGATATTCTAGTTACTAGCTAGTATCGACCGGTATTAATCGAAAAAGTTGATACCGACATGATACAATATTCTAAACAACGTCCACGTTACCCTTATAGAGTGTGGACTAATAATCATATTTAAATTAATATGGTATTTCTTGTTTTTTATTTTTTAAATTTAATAAAAAAAATTATGAAAAATTAGTAGTATTTTTTATTTCATTTTTTATAATATAATTTCATTAACTAAAGATAAATTATATTTTTATTTTTTATTATTTACTAATATACTTGTAAATAATATAATGTATTAAACATGTTTGTAATTCATGTTAAATTTTTAAAATTTAAATATATGGAATAATATTTATTAAAATTTTAAATAATTAAATTAGTTTTAACAGTAAAATATTTAATAACAAATAAATATTAATTATAAATTTTACTTATGTACTTTTAATATAATGTAATAAATTTATTGTTAATATTTTTAATAAATATTTTAAAAATTAAAATAAAGTTATTATTTAATTAAATATTTTTTATTTTATTTTTTAATTTAATCATTGGTATAAAAATATAACTATATTAATATTAATAAGTGGTGTTCTTAATTTATATTGTACGGATCAATAAATGCTACAAAAGTGCTTATGCTCTTTTTATTTTTTCTAGAGAGCAAAACTACCAAAAAATGCTACAAAACTGCATATAGTTATTATTATTTTTAATTAGAGAGCAGAACTATCAAAATCAAAAGAGCTATCAAAGATGGAAGTACAGTGGTTAGGCTTAGTGGACCAGGGAGTATAATAGAATTTTGGATTTTACTAGTCCGAGTGAAGGGATAAGAACACGTAGAAATTGATTATCTGATCACAAAATATTGAAAATATAAAAAATATAAATTCAAATTTGTAAAATAAAAATTAGAAGGATTAAATTAAAAAATAAATATATGTTTAAATTTTATAAAATGAAATATTTTTAAAAAATAATTATTATGTATAAAAATAAGGTATCTTTATATTAATTTATTTTTATCTATTATTAGCAGATATATTACTTCAAATCGTATCAAAATTAATACAAATTTCGATAAAATATTCACAATTTTAAATTAATTGTATGAATGACAAATATAATATTCACGATGGGCTCCTTTTTTTGTAACGTCACGACATGTGATACGAATAATAATTTTGAAGAGACTCACTTAAGTCTACTATATATTGTATCGTAGTGATTGAGAAACGATATAAAATTACCTCATGTTGGAAATTTAAATTATTAGGATCTAAAACTCACTCCTTAGAAATTCAACTCCAAGTCACTGTGTAAGCTACAGTACTGTTTTGTAGGTCATGGAGTTGAGAAAATATTTCAGGTTCAAGGAAGTTTCCCTGTAGATTCGAAGATGATGCCTGTGTTACTGTTGTATAAGCAAGCAAATTAGTGTACTTCCTACTTCTTTAATTTCGTAGAAGAAGATTCAAAGCATCAAAAGCGTAAACGATCCAACGCGTAGAGCACCTTCACAAACTCAATATAGGATTGGGTCAACATTAGTTTATTTAATAATTTTTGCTCATCCAGACACCAGAATTGGAAAATCTTTACTGATCCGAAATTGCACAGATCTTTCAGTTTGCACACATGCCACTCCATTGACGATTACTTGACAGCTTGAATAAATGTCTTTCTTCTTAGATTTTTAAATTTAGTGCCAGATAGAAATATTTTTATCTATGCTAACTGGGAACAGGCATAGGCAGGTAGCAGGAAGAAATTGGCTACTCGAGATGATTTTGACGTGGAAGCTTACCTGTGGTCTCTTAATTCTGCTCATGCAATTAACACAAGCCTTAATTTCCCTCTCTCGGAATGAATTATTTACAAGTAACAACTATTTACAATTATCACATAAGCCAATTTAAAAAATTGAGTTGTGGAGAACTTTATTTTGATATATTCACATTGCAAACTGTTACTTTCAATTTGGGCAATTGAAGGAAAATAAATAAGCAAACCTCGAAATCATGAGCAGACTAAAGAGAAAGACCTTTGATATATTCCCATTGCAAACTGTTACTTTCAATTTGGGCAATTGAAGGAAAATAAATAAGCAAACCTGGAAATCATGAGCAGACCAAAGAGAAAGACCTCGGAGTATAGTCTTATTATATGTGAAAACGTTCGACAACTTTTGATAGGAATTCACCCTCCAAATTCAAATCCACATTCCATCATGTTCTTTTAACCCTTTCCTATCTCAAAGAGCATTTTCCAGGAAACCTTCTCTGTGGCTTCTGGCAACGCTTTTAATTTCTCCTCAACCACGTCAAGTTAATGTATTATCTGCAATGATACAAATTTTATATCGTACTAGCCGAAAAATGGGATGAAATCTTGTTACACGATATTGTACTATCGATTGTGTTTGGTACTAGCCAGTATTTCTATAAAGTTTCAGAATTTGAGGGACATATTTGCAAATTGATTGTGGAATTATGGAATTGTGGAATTGTTTTGATCACTTGATTACTTGATTGTTAATTTGAGTATTGAAATGTGTATTTGTGATTTTGTGTTATGTAGGAATTCTGTATGTTGAATTGTTTGTTCTTGGTGAATTGTGTTGGATTAAATTGAATTATGTAGTGTATTTGTGTATGTTGACTATAGAGTTAATTTGAGTGAAAAACTAAGAATGTTGATTAAATTGGAGAATGAAAGATTGTTAAATTAAAGTTGAGAATTAACATTTCAGTTAACAATTTTAATTAAAATTAGTTAAGAAAACAAAATATTGATAAGCATTACAAATTGAATTATCTAAGCAAACAAAATAGATTAATTTATAGTTGAATTATGTGATTACAAAAAATAGGTTGTAAACTTAAAGTTGTGAGTTATAGTTAAAATTGAATAGATTATAGTTGCGAGTGTATGTCTTTATTTTATAGTTGAATGAAGTAATCGTACAAAATGAGTTATCTTATATAAGACGCATATGTGTATTGTGTATGATGAATACTTGAATTGTTAATTTTTGACTTATTGGTCAATTGTTTTGGATGAAATTGATTTATGTAGTGTATGTTAACTCTTCATTGTGAAGTTAACTCGAGTAAGAAATTAAGAACGTTGATTAATATTGGTGTATGAAAGATTGTTAAATTAAAGTTGGGAATTAAGATTTTAGTAACAATGTTGATTAAATTAGTTTTAAAAAATAATTATAAGCATTACAAATTGAATTGTATAAGTAAACAAAATATATTATTTTATAGTTGAATTATGAGATTACATAAAGTAAGTTGTAAACTTGTAGTTGTGAGTTATCGTTAAGGTTGAATATGTTATAGTTGTAAGTGTTTGTCTTTAGTTTATAGTTGAATAATGTAATCATACAAAATGAGTTGTATTATATAAGATGTCTATGTGTATTGTGTATGTTGAATTTTATTATGGTTAAAGTTGAATATGTTATAGTTGTAAGTGTATATCTTTAGTTTATGGTTGAATGATGTAATCATATAGAATGAGTTATATTATATAAGACGTATATGTGTATTGTGTTATTGTATATGTTGAATATTTGAATTACAGGTTTTTGACTTATGAGTGAATTATGTTGGATGAAATTGAATTGTGCATGATGTAATCATACAAAATGAGTTATATTATATAAGATTTATATGTGTATTGTGTAATTGTATATGTTGAATACTTGAATTATTAGTTTTTGACTTACTGGTGAATTGTGTTAGATGGAAATGAATTGTGTATGATGTAATCATACAAAATGAGTTACATTATATAAGATGTATTTGTGTGCTGTGTAATTATGTATGTTGAATAATTGCATCGTTGATTTTTGACTTATTGGTAAATAATGTTGGATGAAATTGAATTTTGTATGATATAATAATGCAAAATGAGTTATATTATATAAGACATATATGTGTATTGTGTAATTGTGTATAAGATGTATATGTTTTTTATGCTAGTTTGAACTTTTGATTTAAACAATACATAGTTTGTGACAGTAGTTGATTATGAAATTATATGTTCTTTATTTTGATGTTAAGTTATTAAGTTAATTTTGATATATGTCTTCATTTATTTTTATAGATAAATGGAAGGGAGTTCAAAAACTCTTAATAATTCAACCACTTCAAGAAGATACAATGATCCTGCTTGAACTCATATTAGATTGGTTCCCAGAATGAAGAACTATATCATTTGCTTGTTTTGTAAAAAAATTTGAAAGGTGAAGGAATCACTAGATTAAAAAAACATTTAGATGGGGTCAAAGCTGATATGGAGCCTTGTTGAAAAGTGAGCATAATGTGAAATGACAAATGAAGATTTTTTTGAAGAGTATTAGCATGAGAAAGATAAAAGGTAAAGATTGAAATTGGTAGTGAAAGTTTGTTTATTGGTGTTCAGGATGATAGTGAGAATGTTGAAAGTGGTAGTATTATTACCCAACAAGAAGTGAATGTTGCACCTGATGTTAGGAAAAGAAGAAGATAGATATCTAATTTTTTGCATCATGAACAACTCCTTAAGCTCAACCTTCAATTTGTAGTATCTTACAATCAAGAGAAGCGGTTCGTAATGTGGATATGAGAATGGTTAGATGGTGGTGTAATTTAAGTATAACATTCAATGCTTCTAACTCTTATTATTATCAACTTATGGTAGATGATATTGCCTCTTACAATTTACGATACAAAACTCCTTCAATTGATGATTATAAAGGTAAACTTTTAAGTAGCTCAGTTTATGAAATTAAAAGTTATTTGGATGAAAGAAGAATGACTTGAGTTGCTTTTGGATTTTTAACGTGTGATGGTTAGACAAATAGAAGATATGAGTCTATTATTAATATTTTTTGGTTTATTCTGCAAAGGACTCAATATTTTTGAAGTCTATTGATGCATTTGGCCTTATTAAGAATGTCGATACTTTATCTGAAATATTCGATGAAGTTGTGAATAAAATTGAGTTAGAAAATATTGTTCAGTTCATTACTAAAAATGATTCCACTTATAAAATGGTTGAAAGAAGATTGCAAAACAAGTATAATTCTTTTTATTAGATTCCATATTCCACTTATTGCATTGACTTGATTTTGAAAAATATAGGAGATGCTAGATATTTTTCGATTATTGATGAGATTGTGTACAAAGTAAAAAAGATAACCAAGTTTATGTATAATAGTACATAGGTCTTGAATATACTGAGAAAAGATTTCACCAATGGTAGGAATTTATGTTGTCATATTGTTACAAGATCTGCAACAAATTTTTTATCAGTCTAGTGTTTTGTTATGATAAAGAAAGAGTTAAGACAAATGTTTACAAGTAATAAGTGAGTTGTATCTTAATACTATAGGTCTAATGTTGAATTGGATATTTCTAGAATTATACTTAAATATATTAAAATTTGGTCCTAATTTTAATTTGTTATATGAGTTTATGAGCTTTTGGTGAAGATACCTCGTGTGGCTCATAGTGACTAAAAGGCAACAATAAATTATTTTTATGATGCCATGAAGAGGGTAAATGAAAAAATAAGCGTTCTTTGTACACACCTTATCTTGGAATCATCAACGAAAGGTAAGAAAATTTACTTTACTTTGTGTTGTTTGCAGCTAGGGTATTTTTTAATCATAGCATTTATTTCATACCAAATTTTATAAAAAAGCTAAAGTTCGGAACTGGTATCGATATAGTGTTATTAACATTGAATCTCTGCCTTACTTTCAATATCGCATATATATGCCAATATATCCTTGTGCTAGTTTTTATTTGGTTAAATATATAATTTGCCCTCAACATTTCATGCAAAGTTTAAGTAAGTTATTACCGGGATTTTTTTGTACTATTTTACACTATAACATTATTAATTATTGCATTATAATATTATTTAAATAATAATAATTACACTATTATTAAAACAGTAATTATTACACTTAAAAAGTAGTAATAGAAATAATAATAAGAGTTATTTAAACTTTTTGAGCAATGTTAAAGTGAAATATGTTCCAATTATCTAATTGTGAAATAATATAGAGAAAATTTATGATTTATATACTGAAAACTACTAAAAATTTAATTCAATTAAAATTTAGAGTACTTAAAAATGTTAAAGTGTAACATGATAGATAATGGTAAATAATAATTTAAAATTTTTAAGAGAAGTTACAAAATAATTTATACCTTTTGCTATTTGTATTTTTAATTAAAAATGATGCTTAACTTACCACTACGTCACAACGACATCTTTAGATAGTTCATTTTTGCAGCCATAGGTCATACGTGGCATGTGTAGCTACGTCCAAATAACCGGAATTTTCTTAACCAAAAAATGAAGACTAAAATCACTGATAATCGTTTCCAAGTAAAAGAATAGTCTTACATGTCATTTGGTTCTACTTCTAATATTCTATTGTGATTTTCATTATTCATGTTTGTTTGTTAATGTTTATATTTTTATTACTAGATAAAACTTAAATATAAATTGTTTTTAATTAAATAAATTTATTTTAATCTCTGATATAATATCTATTAACAAAATTATTTTATTTTATTAAATAAATATTTTAAAATTTAACTTTTATTTATAAATATTTTTACTTACTAAATAAAAATTTATTTAAATTTTATATATTTTGAAGATATTTTAAATTTAGTTAATTTATTAATAATTATTTTATTTAATTTCAAAAAGTAAATAAAATTACTAACTAAAGTTGAATTATTCACAATTCCTATTAATAATTTACTTAATAAAGTATATTCTATTTAATTAAATTATTCATAATTCTTACTACAATTTCATATATTAAATAATTAAATAATATATATTTAGTTGATAATAAGTTAGATCAACAAAAAACAGAAACAAAAAGAATTTTTAAAAATTAGAAGAAACTAAAATAAAAACTACAAACAAAAAACTCAGACAAATATTTTTTTTTTACTAAAATTGGAAAAAAAAAGGCACAAAAACAGTAATTTGTTATATAAAAATGTAGGTTAGAAAAAGAAAAAGGCTAAAGTCAATCCATTACGCGGCTTAGTTAGTCATTCTTCATGAAGAAAGTCCATGCCCTTTCTCTTAGATACTTTTGGAGTGTCCCTAGTGGATCTTTATGTGTTTCGATAAATATGATCACTCCCGGATTTTCTTCTTGTTACCATTTTTTCGAAATATAAGATATATAGCCTTGACTTTTGTGTTACAACGCGGCATCTTTGCATTTGTAGCTTGGTGGGTTCCGTAAGAAACTTCCAGGCAGGTTCTACCGTTAAAGGTCAATCATCTAACTTGTTGCCTTGACCGTCTATAAAACCCACCAAAACTGGCTGGTTTTGTTTGCTCATATCTTAAAATCCAATCTCAACATCTTTACCATTTCATAGGGGCTAGTTCTTGGTGGTCTTTAATGGCGTTGAAAAGGCCTTCTTTTGATGACGGTGAGGATGGTTCTAGGATTCAAGGTGAAGATACCAAGAGGTTTAAGAAGTAGGTGGTTTCTTTCGGCTCTTTGTTTGTACATAGAACCATTGAAGTTGTTGCTTCTTGTGTTCTTTTGAGCTGATCTTGTACTACATATAGTCTCTTGTATGCTGAGTTTTTGTCTTTTGCAGTGTTGTTAGAGATGTGACCGGACTCCTTTCGCTCACAGAATTGGCTTCCGGAATGGAGCCTTTGTTTCGAAGAATTGTAAGTACTCCTTTAAACTTTACCTACATAGTCGTTCATCTCTTGTTCAATTCAGCTTTATGTTCTTATACATTTTCTTCTCTTATTTAGGCTACTCGGTAACATAAAATGGCTACTTGGCTATGCGAATTCAAATTTAGCGGCACCTTTTGAAATATTCAAGATTTACTGTTCCTTTTTCTTTTTTTTTTCCCGTTTACTTGCGGTTGCTTCTTATAAAATAAAGAAACTTCCCCTCTTTCTGATTCAGCTCCATTCCATGTTTTTCCAATTATTAAAGAATTCTTTCAGCCATTTACCGACCTCAGGCTTTATAGGCTTTTCAATCAATGTCTGATAAAGGAACAATTTGTTTATACTAGTTTCGACTTAGTTGCTCCTAATTGCCAACGTTTGGATGTTTTTGATTCCCCAAAACTTAAGACAATCTCAGGAAAGCCTCCAAATGGGCATGTTTGATTCTGTTATGGTTCTAATAACTAAATGCTTGTTCTGCTGCTTCATTTGTGGTCAGATTCGAGAAGAGCTGGAAAAGTATACTGCAACCATTCTTCAACCATCGTCTAGGTTCGTTTCTTTTCTCTATAGCTTGTTATTTTTGGGGTATCTATCAAAAGGATCAACCTTTGATCTTCTTGTTGCAGACCCCCGTTTCATCAGAGTGAGACATCCGGAGGACCAGACTTTTTGCTGTACTTTGTCAACAAACTACCCTCTACCATATTTACTGGTAGTAGGATTGAAGCTGACAATGGTGAACCGATCAAAATCTTGCTGATGGATGCCAGAACTGAGACCATTGTCACATCCGGTCCCCTGGCTTCAATGAAGATAGAGCTCCTGGTACTTGATGGTGACTTTGGTTCTGACGACCGAGAAAATTGGACTGAAAACGAATTCAACTCCGGCATCATCCGTGAAAGAAATGGCAGAAGGCCGTTGATTACTGGAGAGCGTTTTATTGCCTTAAAAAATGGTGTTGCTCAAGTGACAGACTTGGTTTTCACTGATAATTCTAGTTGGCAAAGAAGTAGAAAATTTCGGTTGGGAGCTAAACAAGGTCAAAAAATTTCTGGAGAAGTAAAGATCAGGGAGGGTAGAAGTGAAGCTTTTATGGTGAAGGACCACAGAGGAGCTTGTACGTTAGCAATTTATCTTTTTTCTGTCTAGTTATCAATTGGAGCGTTACAAGACAAATTTGTCAAGCTGAGATGGTTACAGATAATGCTTAAAGTTGATTGCATTACTACTGGCCTGTTGTCAAAACTACGGTAGAGGCTAACTGTTGGTTTGTTCTTTCAGCGTATCAGAAACACCACCCTCCTCACCTGGATGATGAGGTTTGGAGATTGGAAAAGATAGCAAAAGATGGTCCAAATCACACACGCTTGGCCTCGAATGGGATTCACACTGTCAAGGACTTTCTGCAATTACATGCTACTGATCCATCAAAATTACGCAGAGTTAGCACATGTCCTTGCCTTTATTGTTCTATAGCTTCTTTTTATTTTATGTTGTTCAATTTTAACAACAAAAAATTTTGTTACTGGGGGACTGCAGATGCTTGGAAATGGAGTCTCAAGGAGGATATGGCATGTAATCATCGAACATGCAAGTTCCTGTGTTCTAGAAGATGGCCAATTCTACGCCTACTTTGAAGCTGGCATTAGTCTTCTCTTCAATTCCGTCTACAATGTTGTAGGAGCAGCTTTTGATGGTCAGAACTATGAGCCTCTAGATAAGCTGACCCCTCCTCAAAAGGCAAGTGTCTTGTTGAGGTGCCTGAAAGAACTAATATATCATTGTCTTTAATCTCCAGTTCTGGTTCAACATACGCCAATTAAGTTCAACTAATTTTTCTTTCTCCCAATTAACAGGCTTTGGTTGAAAACTCCAAGAGGCAAGCTTATAAGAATGTCGACAACTTCACCCCTATAGATTCGCATGCAATTTTTGGGCCTTCTACCCCCCTGATAAGCCCACAAGTTGAAGCATTCGAGATCCCTACTGTAGGCCAAGACATAGAAATTCTTAGTACGGACTTCTAAATACACCAATTTGACTGGAAGTTAACCTATATCGATCTGTTTATACAATCAATTGCGGACTCTTAACTGCTACCTTAATTCCTACTTTTACAGATAAAGCACAAATGCAGCTGGATTTCAACACCCAACCAAGTACGAAAACATATTCCTTTGAAATAGGAAGTAGCAGTCAGTTCCAAATTCCTCTGCATAGTAGCCCTATGCAAATGTTTCCTCCCATGCTTAAGAACAGCTTCAAACTTGGAGATGTTTTCTCCCTTCCCTACCCAGGAGAAAATAGCTTCTCTCACAATGATTTACAATGGCCGTTCCTGATAAGTGGTCAAATGACTGATGAAGATATATGCCGTGTCCAAGGATCAACCTCTGTTGGCATCTCATCAACCTGGGGACAAGGTAGTCCTAGTGCTTTTCGTCCAACTCACGGGACTGATGGTGAGATAGACCTCTTTTCTACCTTCCGAAGCCAAAGTGTACATATGTCAAGGATTAGAAAACCTAAAACAAGGTGGTGTCAGCTTCGGGCTGTCATGAGATGGGGCTCGGTAAGGCGAAATGTGGCTTACAGAAGAATGTTGAACGACTTATGTGTGTAAATTACTGGACATGTAGGAACCAAAGATTGTCAAGTTTTTTAGGAGATGAGCTCTCCAAAGTGCATAAGAGCTAGGATTGAAAGTCGGGGTCCTTCATCCGTGCCTACTACCGCAGGCCGATCCCCTAGATTATCAGATTCCTCCTGATATTGTCTAGCCTTTCTTGCAAGTTGAAGGTACCTGAGGGTGTTTCTTGCTAGGTCTTGTAGTTGTAAGCTCCCCGGTATTCTTTGATTTCTTCTCCTTGTAAAAGATCAAGGTTTTGTACAGGAAGGGTTCAACGGTTACACGAATTGTTAGTTTCATCTTCTTCTGATTCTGTGTTATTTAGCACCTGCAGTTATATTTCTTAGTCACTCTCTTATGATAAACTGTTAGCCTTTCAGACAATGATGGCTAGAACTTTTGATCAACTATTATGGGTGTCTGCAAATGTTCTTCTATGATACGAGAAATCTACTGAAACATAAACGTATTGTACGTGGATATCTTCTTTTGGTCTCTTCTTTTCTCACGATGACATTGTTGGCATATAATACAATCAATCTGCCTCAAAAAATCAGGAAGATGCTCTGATGGAATAAAATGGCCATAAATAACTCTGAACTACCAAAATCCGAATAATAATATAATATTATCATTCAAAAGCTCGAGGTGCCTTTCGTGAATTTTGCCATTCTTCAATCACAAATGATAAATTTCGCAATCAAACAGATATTCTTATTTTTAGATTAATTACAAGTAATAATTACCAAATAATAATCCTATAATTAATCTCTCACAGGAAAAAAGCTTTACTTGCAATTTTAATAGTCAAAGTACACAAAATGGATTTCATAGGATATGCTACAATAAATCATCATATCATCTAGCAAGTGAAAATTTTGAACTTTTTATGCGAATCCTCTAGCGAGTTAGGGATTCCTTAATTCTAATTGTGTTACGTATGAGTAGGAGATATAGCCTCCTTATATGGAATTTTTATTAGATCCCTTATCATAAGTCTAATAGACCTTTATAGCTTAAACTAGATTGTCACAAGAGGACTTTAGGCCATTAAACTTGTTGGAGAACTCATGTATGTGTTGAACTTTGGATGATGCTTGACTCATAGGTTGGCATAAAGATGACAAATCGAAGAGGGATCAAGTTGAAGTTAAATGAGCATGTAACACAATTATGTAACATCGACAAAATCTTGAAAGTAGGTGAAAGTTCGCATATATTGGTTCGTATTAATAAAAATCTTTGATGATGGGCTCAATTCGGATGTGAGGCCAATGGTAATTGACATAACTAAATTATATTAAGTCTGAGGGTGCATAGATGCACTTCACTTTGATGAGGAAGTCCAAATATGGGAAATTTTATGAGATTTCTTATATAGGCGGCTTATACTGTTAACTTAGTCCCAGAGCAATGCAACTATATCATGAGTGTACTTGAGTAGACTATGTAGCAAGATGACTCAGTATGGCTAATTGAAGGCTCGTCAAGGTGCTTATTGAGTTAGGAGATAATGTGGCAATATATTATATTATATATAAATATATATATATGTAATGGGCTTAGAAAATGAAAACACTATCTTAAAAAGTGGAAGCACTTCCTTAAAAAATATTCATGTCATAACCCTTTTCCAAGTACATGATAGAAAAAGAAGGATTCATGATCTAGGGCACAAGCATGCCAGAGACTGTGTTCTCTCTAAAAGAAGCAAAATGGTACATTGCCTATGACACACCTAAACTGTGTCTTATACAGACTCAAAATATTTAAAGTGAAAAAAAATCCTATTTTGAATACCTTTTTCTACATCTTATCATTTTTTACTCCAAAAAATTAGGATTAATTATTAAGAGATACACTTACCATCAAGAGATCAATTTTGAAGATGTTTTCATTGAAATACAAGATTCGAGTTCATCCTAACAAATCAAGCTATGGAATATTTTTATCCAGAGTTCCTTATAATGATGACTTTTATTTTATCTATTATTTATGTTAGTCTAAACATGATTTTTGACTAAATATTTTATATGTTTAAATATGAACAATCCTAGTTATTATCTTTGTGTATAGATTGATTCAACTTTATTTATGATATATGATCTACATCTACAAATATCTTTGATCATTCTTGATATAGATTTACTCATACTAACATTTAAATTTGATTATAGTTCACATGTGGATGATTCAAGATAACTTACTAGCAAATGGACTATGATTTAGATATTTGAGGTTGAATGAGGTACTAAAAATAAACTTGCACAATCTCTCTAATGTTAGGGTGAAACCTTTCATAGAAGTTTACAGAACTTAAAGCATTCAAAGGGGTGTTAGCTTGGTAGTGATATGTGTCAATCAACTAGTGAATAGGTGGTTGTAGTTTGAGATAGTGTAATCTTATATTTTAGGAAGTTCTATTAATAAATTTATTCTTTGTTTAATGAATCATAACATCAAAGATGATACTAGGGTAAGAATTTATCTAAACATTAGTTATACTTAATCTCTTTATTAGAGTAATTGGTTCTTCTTGATTTTTTGGTTAGTACTTAGTTGAGAAATTTTTTTATTTTATATTTTATTACCTAATTCCAATAGTTACTGTCTTTATTAATTGTTTATACTAGTTATATGTAGATGAGTTTAATATATCCATCTAGATCATGAACTCAAGTTTCTAGTTATCATTATATTACTCATTAATGATAAGTGCACTTTCCTGACTTTAGGAGTAGTTAATTTATAACAGAGAGAACTTCAGCAATAAGGAATATTGCAACAAGTTTTTGGTATTATTGATAGGGAAGCAACTAGTTTTTGGAAGACTCAGTAGTTATTAGTCTAGTCTTTCATTTCTTTTTCTTTCTTTATATTTTTGTTTTAATTTTATTATTCTTTATACTTGGTTTACTTTGATTTGATATCTGATCTTAGTATATGATAAAGAGTTAACACTTTGTTTTCCTTAAAGAAAATTTAGAAATTGAAAAAAAACACTTTATTAGACAAAAATGGACTAAGAAAAAAATATGGGACATGTAGGATGTACAACCTAATATAATGGAAGAACAACACAAAACATTATTGTATACAAAACGATCTCTTGTATGGACAAATGTTAATATTGCTAAACTAGAAATCAAAGCAAGCTACTTTGGTATCAAGTCAAATATGATCCAAATGTTGTAGTAATGCATTTAGTTTGATGTATTACCATATTAAGATCTAAATACATACGTTGTCAATTTTTATATATTTATAACACCTTTAAGATTAATAGGGCCACCAAAGACATTATAAGGGAGGTTGTTTCCATTTCCATAGAGGAATCAAGCTAAGGAATGGTTAAAGACATTACCTATGAGAAAGTCTTGTGAAGAAGTTTTTAACTAAATATTTCTCACCATCAAAGGCATAACAAAATTGAGAGATGACATCTTTTTTTATGAGACGTGGAAGAAATACAAAGATATATTGAGGAAGTACCCACATCGTAGTCTTCCCACATTATTCAAGTTCAAACTTTATACAATGTTTTAATCAATTCAATAAGGTAGATGATAGATACAACATCAGGTGTGAATCTCAATAATAAAAATCCAAAAGCAACTCTTAGACTTGTAGATGAGATGAACATGAACAATTATCAATGACAATCAAGAAGAGCAAGGTCTAATAAATCAGCAGGTATATATACTATGGATGCAATGACCATATTGATGGCTTAGGTAGAGTTGATTTTTTATTACAAGAACCAACTAAAAAAGTTTTTATTATAAGAACATAAAATAATCTTATCTAAATGTTTTCAACAAACTAACATTATCTAAATATAGCATAGATAACTTTAGATATCAACTACAAACTTCTATTACATTTTTTTCCCTTTCATTAGGAAAAGATATATTTTAAAATCTTAATAGTCATATTAAAATATAGGTGAAACCCTAAAATTTAAAAATATTTTAAAAAACCTATAACATTTAGAAAATTTTATATATCCAATATTAAAATAACAAAACTCTTCACTCAATTAAAGTTTTGTAAATATTTTGATAATATATATATTTTTACTCATATTTGTAACATAATTCACTATAGCAATTGTAGATACCACCATCACAAACTATTCTCTCTATCTTTTTTCTTGTATTTCTTTTTTACCTCTCTTTCTTCCAACTGAAGCTAATAAAAGTGATTGAGAAATTTCTCTAAGAATTTCTTGTAGCCAAATGAAGTGAAAATCATAATAAAAACTATTGTAAAATAGATTTATATTTTTATATCAAAGAAAAAATGAATCAAGCATAACTTCGATTAAAGTTATGAATAAAATGCGTCTAATGAAAAGAATATAAAACTTTTTACCAACAAAATCATTATGAGTTTAGTTAATGCATATCCAATTCTCGAAAGGGAATAGTTTTTAAAAGGTAAATTTAAGAAAGTGTCACTTTTTGAACACTAGAAAGGATATTAAACGTTAGTTGTATAAAGTGAGAAGAAGATTATAATATAGTATGGTAATGAAACTTATTTTTAGTATAAAATTGGTATAGTAAAGAACTACAACATAGGACTCTAAATTTCAACATCTTGAAAGCTATATTGTTAAAATATGCTATGGTAAAGGACATCATACAAGGTTGGGAAACTAAGGCAAAATCTGATACCGCTTAAAGTGTAATAATCATGATACTTTTTTCTTTGATTTTTCGAAAGTAAAGATCACTTAAAATTCTATAAAATCATTAACACATAAGTTATAATAAAGCCTGAATCATAATTCATACATTACTCTAAAGATTAATCATTTTCTTATCGTATCCTTTGAATTGTTTCTAAAATCGATCCATCTTAACCATCATAGTTGAACAAGTGTTTGACTCTAATTGTATCCATAGAACAAGTTAGGAGAACTCTACAACTATTGCTATGAGAGTTAGGCAAGGAGTGCTAGTTCCATTAGAGCTTAAGCCTATTTATAATAAATTTTGGATATTTTAGTAATTTAATTGAAATTAAATTATATTTCAAGTAAACTTTAATTAGAATTATTTGACCAATTATTCCCAAATAAGAGATAATATCTCATATTGGTCCTAATTTATTAAATATCTCATATTTGACTATAAAGTTGCTCAAACTTTACAATCAAGTCTAACTTGATTAAAATATTTTTCTCTCTTTCACTCGTTCTTTATTTGAGACCCATTAGGCTCCCAAATAAGTTGGCAATGGATACAAATTATAGCATTAAATCATATTTATGATTAGATAAATTAAACTCATTTAATTTAATTTCAATTCTCTAATTAAACAATTTATATCCATAGATCAAGATTGACGTCTATATCACATCATGACCACTCAAATATTTAGGAATATCAAAATAGTTTTAACTAACCTTTCTAGGTATGATTTTTTTGTATAATTCAATCCTTTCATCATACAATGTTCTTATTAGACATAGAAATTAATGCCTACTGTAGCGCCCCCTTACCGCAGGGTACACACTGGGACATCCGGAGGTTATTCCGATACATATCCTACGATAAGGGAGAACTACGTTCGAACACTACATAAACTTCACATGGCATCATATTATTATTCATTATAAAGCATCATAAGGAAACCACAGTATTTTAAAACCCAACCTTTTCCTCATT
>JAOTAY010000006.1:19883910-19910908 GCA_025629805.1 Erythroxylum baracoense
CAATGGTAAGAGGCGTGCAGTTAGATGCAACAAAACCTTGAGGTCTCGAGTTCGAGTACCAAAGAGGACAATACCAAAGTTGTGGTCGCGTGCAAACTTGAGGTATGCGGGACCCAGTTCGCCCCGGTACGCAAAACACGGACCCAACAAGTTGAATGTCACGATTTGACACTGATCTAGTTGTTTAATTCTCCAGCTATCAAACATCTTCTACGAAGTTCTTTCCAAATGTCTCTAATGTAGTTGCATTTGAAGAATAAATGTTCAGTATTTTCCTCCGCTTCTTGGCATAACGAGCACCAATTGGTAATATGCATATATCTATTGATTATGTCAACAATTTTAAGCTTATCTTTCCTTGCAATCCATAGATAAATGCAACTCAACTATTGATAAAATTGCACCAAATTGGTTTGGTCCAACATGTTTTGGGCTAACTTCTTGTAAGACTCATTAGTTAATATTTCATCATTGGTGTACCTCCATATATGTATGTCATCAACTGCATTGATATATGTTTCATATTGGTCCCTTCAAGCAGTACTTTTTTTTCCATAATTATTCCTAGTTTGTTTCATGCTTGACCGTTCGAGCATTATACTTTTCTTTCACAATTATTCCAAGTTTGTTTCATACTTTACCCTTTCAAGCGATATATTTTTCTTTCCTTTATTCCTTCGTTATGATTTATAACATTGATTCATATTTTTTATGGTGATTTGGCAATACATTTTATTTTTCAAAAAATAAAAATTAACATCCTTTTTATTATAAGAACATAGCATAATTTTATATCTATACCAAATGCAAAATTTATTCAAACCGTTTTCCGATATTTTCTTGGATTATTCGTTTGTAAACTTGGTCGCAAGGCACCATTTTCATTGAATCGTATTCAAGAATTTGGGCTTGATGCTGCTGTCTAGCATCATAAAAAACATCTATCAACAATTGCCTCAGACTCCAAATTTTCCTTTAACATGAGCTTTCGACATTTTGGATTAACAACCCATTACAAATTTGTACAACCCTAATATGGACAGTATACCACCAAAAAGGAAAATAAATGCAAACCAAAGTTCACTCAATATTCCTCACGACTACAAGCCAAAATAAATACGGGATTTTATGAGTGCCATAGTCCATATAACGTGTACAAGCAACGTTGAGTATAATACAGTGGCCACGAGGACAATACTCATTTAACAAAGACTGCCACGTTTTTCATAGTTTCCAATCCAGGGATAAGCACCACTCATCGAGATTCTGGTTTCTCAACTTATTAAATCAGGTGATAAACCACGCTCATTATGCAATCAAACTCTTAAATCTCTCTGCACCAATGTCAATCCGGCCATCAACTGATGCCAGTCCAGCATGTTTCAACTGCTGTGAGTGGACCCGTGAGACAGCAACCTTGACACCAGGAGCAGGACACCTCAACCGTGAGATAGCAACCTTGACACCAGGACACGTCAACCCTTGACAGTTGACAACCATTGCCCCACAACCGATATGGACTCGAATAGCAGACCCGGCTAATCTTCCTGCATCCAACAGTTCAAAACAATATCTCACATGCTTTAAATTCTATTTGTATGGTAAGAACATGATCCAGGGAATTGAGTCATCTGCTTACATTTAGGTGAAATTGAATCCACCCGAAGGAACTGCTGGAACCTCATTTCCACCAAACCGGAACTCAGATTGGGGAGCATCCACTGATGGAATTGTTTCGTCCTCTTCCTCTAACCAATATGTCTCAAGAATCTTCACTGCTTTCTCATAAATCTCTGTGTTGTCATGAGACTGCAGATTCTCGATTTTCTCCAAGCCCTCAGCATCATCAATCATTTGAGCATAAAGGTTTATACCACCAGTATTGCCCAAATTCTTGTCAGCTTCTCCTACCTTCAAGATGTTTTCAAGCCCTTCTAAACAGACTGTCACAATTCTTGGATCGGGGCAGATGAGAAGATCACATAAAGCTTTAATACAGCCTTGGCTGACAAGATACCTGAAACATATAGACACCCAGATTAACATTCTGATCTGGTCTCACATCAACTTATCAGATATTCCACAAGCATGTTACGATAAGAAATTGGATTCCTTTTACTTGATTTGCTCATGAGTACCACCAGATGTAGCATTTGAGATGGCCCATGCAGCCTCCTTCTTAACGTCAAACTCAGCATTTTGAAGCAGTTGAACCAGCGGGTAAACAATGTTAGCCTCAATTACAGCCTGCAAGTGTTTGTACAAGAAGGATGCTCAGTTACTAGAACCATAATCATTTGAATCAAATTCAAGCAAAATGGAAAAGCTAACGAGAAGAGAATTAGTACCTGAATTTGTTCCTTATTTCCAGCCGTAATATTAGATATAGTCCAGCAAGCTTCTTTCTTGATGCTCTTCTTATAATTATTGGTTAACAAGTTCAAAAGGCACGGTAGTGCTTGGTGATTGATGATACACTAGTTTGAAATAAACAGAGCTCATAAGAACTCACAGATCAGGGAAAAGCTAGTTTCAATGAATATCTAAATAATACATTGAAGGCAGAAAAACATAGATGTATTGCTTCACTAATAAATCAGAAGCAAAAAGAGAGCCCAAGTTACAAGCTTATATCCACTACTCAGTACAAATTTGTTCATATGTATGCATGCATGTCATGGACGTCCAGGCAACTGAATCCATATAATTTTGTGCCTAACCTTCACAAAATATTATTTGACTTACTTATGTAAACGTCTAAAAAGATTAACAGAAGCTAGAAATGAAATTTTGTCAGCCAATGTTCCCCATCAGATATAGAATACACAATATAAAAATAGAAAAGAATTTGCTTGTGATTACATACAAAACAATAAGATGAACTTCACAGTTAAGGACTAATAATACGAACATGAATACACAAGCAAGTTGAAAAAAACAAAAACTTAATGATGCCAAGTACCTGAGTCTGCATATCATCACCAGTGACAATATTTCCAACAGTGCGAAGTGCAGGAATGAGAACTGATGTAGATGGATGCCTGACATATGTTAAAACAATTCAGGCTTTGATAACAGCATGCTACATAACCAATTTCAAGAAAGCTAGTGCAACAAAAAATTTGACTTACAGTAAAAGCTCAACTAGCCGTGGGCATACACCCGCTTCAACTACAGCTTGAATTTTGTCATTTGTACCGTCAGAAAGATAAGATAGCGCCCAGCAAGCGTCAGTTAAGACTTCTTCATCATTAAAATGAATAAGACGGGCAAGAGCTGGAAGTGCAGGCTGAACCTGTTGATATTGATATCAAAAACTAAGAGACATCAACATTATTAACCAAAAATGAATATGATACCTGTCAAAGACGTTTTAAATATCAAGTCCAACAGCAATCGGAAGTAAGACATCTGATTGACAAACCTGATCAAAAGGAGGCTGTGGCTTGCCTCGACAGAAGTTTGAAAGAGTCCATGTAGCATTTCTGAGCATAGAGAGTTTGGCATGCTCATTCAATTGTGCCAATAAAGGGAGCAAAGCTCCATGGCCAAGGACAAGATCACGACATCTAGGAGAATCACCAGCAACATTACCCAGAGCCCACACTGCCTGCGTATGGGAGAATAAAGATATTATAAGAGGTCATAAAGTATTACAGCTTTCATAATACCTGAATTAGTAACTTCGTATTAAGCCCATCCATTCACACTTCATAAGCAGAACTACAATGGTGAAAATGTAGCAACTACAAGGGTGCACAATCTGTCCCCCTACCTGCTCACGAGCATCATCACTTGTTGAACAAAGAAGCTTTACAAAAGTGGGAACAGCACCATGGTCTATTACCACTTTTGTGTGTTCAGATGTTCCAGAAGCAACATTCGTTAATGCCCAAGCTGCTTCAAACTGCGTAGTTTTTGAATTGCTCAGAAACCTATGAACCCAATGATGAAAACCTGAGAACAAATGCAACTATGCATTCACAAAACCTGAAGCTGCGGGTGGTCCTCCCTCATCAGAAATTCAACAAACCGAGGAATGACACCAGCTCGTATAACTTCCTCAATTGGAGGGCTCCGCTCTACATAAGGGTAAACAGGATGTAGTGTTTCTTTATGCACTCAACATGCACAATTAACTACACAAATATAAAACAAGTAAAAGAAATTCTCACCTAGTGAAAGCAATTTCCTAAATTGAGTGGTTGCCTCAAGCTGCAAATGACTATCATCAGACCAAACACCAGCAACCATTGATGGCAGATGCTCCAACTGCGGACAAGAAGTCAACATAAAAAATCAAGAAAATGAGAAAAACAATGGATGAGAATATTGGCTCTGTTGCCCATCCAGCGGGACCAATAGCAACAATTTACATAATTTTTATAAAAGAGAAAATATACAAAAATTAAACTAGAAGTAGCATATCATGAAAAACTAAATGTTAGAGTTATGCTCTAAAAATTTACTTAAATGTCAAATGGATGGGATGGGGTTATATAGAGGCTGGCATTACCCCATATCCTGTAAACCAGTTTCTATACACCTGGATTAGAAAAAAGACAGAGAAACAAAATGGCCAATGCACCCATCCAGCCTGAAGATCTCACTCCAATATTAACAAAACAATTTCGATGGCAGAGTTGTATTGGTTTAAGGAGTTTCTAATAATCTGCAAGTGTTTCATGTCCTGGGTTCGAGTCAGATTAACTTTACAGGTTTGTTACATACCACAAATTCTTGGATCCTAAGAGTTTGGACCTCCAAAGTCTTGGCTTGATAAGTGACTTTCCCTGGACACTTAGTTTACAAATTATAACGTGCACCCGAGGATTTAATATGCACCCAAAAAATAAAAGCTATGAGTTCTCTCGTTAACAAGAAAAGCTAATAGGCAACAAAATATGTGTCCCTTCTCATTACATTCCCCAAGACAACCTACTCTCCCTAGAACTTTTAAGTGCTAGAGATTCTTGAAACTTAAGAGTCTACGCCTAACGGTCACTTAGGCTAAATTTGTCGTTTGACTGGTTAAGTGACTTACTCGGAACATATAATTTATAAGTTAACATGCTCTAAGAGTTTATTGTACCACCAAAGAGTAACAACTGTGTCTCTTCTCTATACACTCCCCAAGACAATCTAGTCCCCCTAAAACATTTAAGGCTAGAGTCTCTTGGACCTTAAGAGTTCATGCCTCCAAACGTCACTTAACTGTACGAGTTTCTCGTCCTATGACTTAATCAAAACGTATAATTTATAAGTTACAAAATGCAGTAAGGTTTTATTGCGCACCGAAAAAATAGCAACTGCTTGTTTCTAAAAAGAATCAAATAAAAAAATAAGATAAGCTAATAGGTATCGAAATCGGTGTCTCTTCTCTTTGCATGCCCAAGACAACCTAGTCTTGCCCGGCTAGCAACCGTAAAGAAAGAAGGAAAATAAGGAATAAGAGCAATTCCAACTACAAATTACAAACATTAAACGGGATAACTTCAAACTCTGCACAATTAACGAGGCATACAACTTGTTAAATTTAGCAGGGACAACTAGTCCTGCTTAATTCTAGCAACTAGATTAAACAATTGAATACCCTGAAAAAATAATAAATTAAAGTGATAATCAATAACATTAACAGGTTGAGTCAAACAAATTATAAAATTGAAGGATAAACCTATCAATTAAACAACACAAACTTGAATTGCAACTCATCAAGTTAAATGAAAACACCACTGTGGCATCAATAAAGAAAGACAAATTTTGGAAGTCCTAAAGTCTTCTACTGATCAATCACATACTAACATCAAGAGACCAGAGAACAACCAAAAGTTAAAAGAGCAGTAGCACCCAACAGAATCAAAGAATAAAATTGTCCTTCTCTAATTAAAACAATTCAAAACGAAAATATAAACAGAAAAGCAAACCTTCTTTTCTACAGCGGAGGAGTGAAGGGAAGCAGGCAAAGGTTGAGTCTGAAAGCCTTCGCGTCGCTTCTTCTGGAGGCTCTCCTCTCTTCGATTCTTTCGTATCTCAACCATGTTGTCCTCTCGCCGTCGACGTCCCTCCTCCACGTCCACCGCCACCTTGTAGCTATTCCGGCGGACCTCCGACCTGGCGCTCGGCCTTAAAGACATCGTGTTTCCACACTAATTTTTACCACTAAACCAAAAGGATCTTTATATGTATGCGTACGCGCGTAGACATATAAATATGTAATGCAGTCGACTTTTGAATGAAATTTGGAGATCTTTTGAGGTTTTTTATTTTAAGAAAAGAGGGAGTGCAGAGTTGGCGCACAACATAATAAAATAACTATAAAACTTTTCCCTATATGATTGTTTGAATTAATATCAGCCCAATTTTATAAAATGATTAACATATAAATTATAATAATTTGTACCTTATTTTTGTTTCTGAAATTAACTCCCTCAACTATTTCAAGTGCATAAGTATCCGATCTCTAATAATATCTACAGGATGAAAGGTTAGACAAATAGTTCCATCAAAGCTTAATTTATTTATAATAAGTTTTGAATATTTTAGTAATTTGATTAAAATTAAATTCTATTGTCAACTAAACTTTAATTAGAATTCCAAATAGTTCTAGTTAAATATCACTTATGCCTAAATAAGACTCAATATATCATATTGATCCTTATTTATTAAATATTTTACATTTAATTATAAAATTTTTCAAACTTTACAATCAAGTCTAACTTGATTAAAATATCTTTCCTTTTTTCAACTCGTTCTTTAAATGTGACTCATTAGATTCCTAAATATGTTGACAATCGATACAAATTATAACCCTAAATCATGTTTATGATTAGATAATTTTTAATTTTATAATTAAACAATTTATATTCATAGATTAAAATTGACCTCTAGCAATACATTATGAAGACCCAAATATTTAAGAATGTTAAGGTAGTTTTAATTAAGCTTTCTATGATTGATTTTTTTCATATAATTCAATCATTTCATCATATAATGTTCTAATTAGACATAGAGCAAGAAATTAATGTCTACTCTATTTTGAGTCCAATCATCTTAGTTCTCCACCGTTAACTATTGATTCAATTAATGACATTTGTAAAATATTTGCAAAAGATTTCGTGAATTAATATTAATCGAGAACAATAAAATATTCTCCTTAATTACTTTAAGGTGATGAATTATATATTGATCACTTAACTATCTCCATATAATTCATGTTATGTCCAATGATCACTGACTAAATTATCCCTAACTAGAACAAGTCATAAGTAGTATAAAAAAAATAGCAATCCCTATATAAGATAACTTTGGGGATCTCAAGTCAAAGAATGACTTATACAATCACCACAATGAGAATTTCCATAAGCATACAAATAATGCTCGAAATGAATTTCTCAAATGGGGTCAATTCGGTGGACTTGTTCTCTAACAAGTACCTACATGTTTGTTTAAATATCTCCATACTTTAGTTTATAAAATTGACTACTTCCTTCATAAGGAAAAACATAATGTATGCTAGTCTTTTTTACGTTCTATTAATATTCAATCTTAATAGAACAATGACTAGGATAATTTAGAAACAATACATAACTGAAATATGAATCTCATAATTATAATATCATAATTTCATTTACAAGATATATTTATCTCATGGACTTTATCATATAAATATAAGTAGGTATAAGATAAAGAATATCTTTAAATTATTTTGTCACTAAATTATAACCAATTAATTGGCTATAAGGCATAAACCATCAATATCTCACTTGCACTAAACCAATCGTTTAGGTATCATATACCATCTCACAATATGGAATCATGCTACTGTTAGAATAGTGACTTAATGAGAGAATTCTATAAGACTCTTTATAGTGGGCACTTGTTTAAATCTTACAACTTTCATTTTAATTATCATAATAACTTAGAAAAATTACCTAAATATATCCTTGGATTTTTTATGAAATCTTAGCTCCTTCTACATGCTCAATGTCAGCTCAATGTCACTACACAGTTTTCATCACAATGAAAAGATTGTAGTAGTTTTTTATTTAGAGAAACTTGAAATCATTGACTTCGGGCTTAATGAGCAAGCTATTAATTTATTTATTAAGTTAATAAAATATAAAGTTCTCTTCTCATTTGTTTATAAAGCAAACTTTTCATTTTAAAGAGCTAACCCATAGAAGAATTTGAAGGATATGAGCTTTAATATGAACAACCCTCGATTATTCTAGGAGATTTCAATTGTTATCTCTATGCTTTAGAATCATAAGGATGTATGAATATGAAAGGCCCCATACAATAAATTTAGATATTGTACTAGTAACCTATGAGGGGTAATAGTTCACTTAGAACAATAAACAATAGGGTAAATGAATTAAAAGGAAAAATTTAGAAAGACAATTAGTTACCTATCAATGGTTGTTGAAGTTCCAAGATAGCAAAGCTATTTTTACAAATCCTTTTACTTCTTACTCAAAATTAAGATACATAACTTAGTCAAGCTCCCTACCTTTTTAGATTCATAAATTACCTTGCAAAACTTAAGGGATTCAAAGAAACTGTGGAAGCAAGAAAGGGGGATTTGAACAATTTAAATGCATCAAAGGGCTTTAAATGGTGAAAAGAGAACTTGAAGAATTTTATTAGAAATATGTTAGTAGAAAATTCCTTAAAATCAAAGAAACCAAAGGTAGAATTGTCCAAGCATAAACAAAATTGAATATGGACCCAACGGATAAAATCAAGATTAAAGAAGAACAAACAACTTTAGGGAGCTACATTAAAGCACTAGAGGCATAAACACAATAATGACGTAGAAATCCAGGATTCAATGGTTGCAAAATGGTATTAGAAGATCTACTTTCTTCTTTAAATCTATCTCAACTAGGAGAAACACTAATAAAATATCATAACTAGATAAGGAGAATGGAGATAGGAGCGGGGAACAAAAGAGTTAAAGGAGAAAGTTTTTAATTATTTTCAAAGAACTATTGACACATCCACTAATTATTGTTCCTCAATCTAGGTTCTCATTTCTTTCATCTTTAAAGCTATAAATAAGGAGCAAGTTTTGGAACTCGATGAGCATGTAACATCACAAGATTTGGAAAACACATTAAAGAGACTTAATTCCAAAAAAGCTCCTAAATCGAATAGGCTCAATGCTTACTTCCTCAAAAAGTCCTGGAATTAGATAAAAGATCAACTTAATAGTGTTATCATAGATTTCTTCAATTCAAAGAGATTACTAAAGGAAATAAAACAAAATTATATTTGTTTAGTCCCTAAAAGGCCTAATTCTAACACTTAGAATTTAGGCATATAGCTTATTGTAACATAATATACAAGGACATCTCCAAAATTATTGCTTCCAAGCTAAACGTAGTACTAAAATCCTTGATAAACAAAAATCAAGGAGCTTATCTTAAGGGAAGGAGCATATGTGACAGCAATGTGCTAGCATCATAGGATTTATTTAATGATTATCAAAGGAAGGACTCCAATAAAATTTATGTAACAAATATTGATTTCTATAATGACTTTAATTCAATCAACTAGGAATTTATTTTACACTCTTTAGAGGCATTTGGTTTTCTACAAAAATTAATCACATAGATCGAACAATGCATATCAATAACATCATTTAGTGCTCTGCTTAACGAAGAGCAATATCTTATATTCATAAAGTGAGATGAGTTAGGAAAGGAGGCCTTATTTCTCCTTAAATGTTCTCCACTTGTTAGAATTTTTAAGTAAACTTAATGACTTTAACGCATGGGGGGATCCCTCATCTGGATTTCACAAAAAAATTATAACAAGTTTAGGATATTTAATCTCACTTTTACAGATGACTTTTTTTGTAGAGTTGATGACAAATTAGTAAAGCTTTTAATGAATTCTATCCACTTGTTCAGTAAGCTCTTAAGCCTTAGCATAAACAAGGAGAAAAGAAATAAGTCACTATCAAATGGAGCTAGCTCTTTGACACATAGACTCCTTAATTTAATTAGTTTAGTTATTTAAAACCTCTCCTTCAAATACCTGGGAATTCCTATCTTAACCAATTGTCCAACTTATGGAAATTTTTAGGATTTATTTAATATGGTTAAGAAAAAAATCAATCATTAGAGCAACAAGAGTTTAACTTATATAAAGAGACTTCAACTAATCCAATATATTCTAAATAAGCACCATGTTTATTGGATTTTGAACATAGCACTGCCTAAAAACATCACAAAAGCTATAAAGAGGATGATGAGAAGCTTCTTTTTAATAGGCAATGCTCATATGAAATATAATGTCAAAGTTAAATGGCTAAACGTTGTCTTGTCAAAGGATGAGGGGGGACTTAAAGTTTGGACAATGGAAATCTTAAAAAGAGTACTTTTTACTAAGAGAATCTAGAGGGTTCTTACTAACAAAGAATATTTATGGGTGCAATATATCCATTCATATTACTTGGAAAATTATGGTCGTTAGAAGATAAAGCCAAAAACTGACACTTTATAGAAAATGATGTAAATATTCAAACTTAGAGAAAAGATTTGTTGGGAGATTAAATTCAAGATTGGAAATGGTGAAAACATTTGGCTTTGTTTTGACAATTGGCCCTTTTTACCTCTTCCCTAAAATATCCCACTTGAGGTATATGGTAAACTCTAAATCAAAGGTCAAAGAGCTTATAAGTGGCAACGAATGACTAATAAAGCTTAGAGGATTCTCATCTATACAAAAAAATCTTCTTTTATGTAATCCTTGAAAATTGGCTACTAACTATATAAAGTTACAAAAGCATCCTTCAAGTTTATTTACTAATAAATCTTACAATCAAATGTTCACAAACTTCATAAAACAAAGTGAACAATAGGAATCTGATATGGTTTAAACAATTTCCACAAGATATATTCCATTTTGTGGCTAGTGATGAGGAATAGGTTGAGCACCTTAATTAAAGAAACAATACTCAAACTCTGTTACATAGAGAATGAACATAGAGATGAGATATTCCTAAAATGCGAGTACATTAAAGGATTATGCATGAGAATATAGTCATTATGTAATCATCAATGTAATAAGGATGATTATGAAGGAATAGCTTAATAGGCCATTAGTAATGCAATATCTCAAGCCAGAAGAGCATAACCTATTTAAAATAGCAATGGGAGTTGTGTATATGTCATATGGAGAGAAAAAAGGTAAATTTGTCAACAATAAAAGTCAATAATAAAAGAGCTTTTATGACAACATTTTGGCTTAGACAAGAGGGAATATTCTTGCTAATATAAGGAACAAGCTAGTTATTGAAAAAATGGTGAGTAGATAGAACTTCGAGGGGTAAAACATAAGCCTACAATAACTTATTAGCAGTTTTTTCCATCAGGAGCTGGTATGACAACCTAATAAGAGGACAAAGAGATTCAATGGCGTCAAGAAAATGTAGGAGGATGAAAACCATATTGAATTAGTGGAATATTGAATTAAATGGCCAAATTTATAGTGATTAGTTAGATTCCTTTTTAAAGGTGTTTTTATTATGATTTATATAATTGAAACTCATTTAGGAGTAGTTCTCTAATTCAAATTTCTCCTTACATTTCAAAAAACAAAAAGGATCTCTCATTATCCTTAGGCAGACATATAATAGTTTGCTTAACTTTTTCTCTTGTTGTTTTATATTATAGATCCAACTATAAGAACATCTTTAATAGCCTCTCAATTGACTTCAATGTATCCTTTAGAACTTTCCCCTATATGATAAAAGCTTATTGTACTAACTTCCAAGTCTCTTATGGATGGACTCAATTAATGATTTACATCTAAAAAAAGATAACCTCTTTATGGTTATAGGGATTGCTAAATATTAGAATGAGAGTTGTTCATTCTTAAAGCCATTTATTATCTTTAAAAGCTCCTTTATTATAGTGTAACTAGGGATTGCAGACAACTCAAAGCATGGCTTGGCTTGACCCAAAGTTAATAGGCTAGGATTAGTGAGTCATGTCCTAGTGGATAGAAAATTCGTGCATTCCATACGCATTGATCGACCAATGTGCTATAATGATCAACTAACATACTGGAACTCGCCATTGAGTATGACTAGTTTTCTATTCTAATGGCTAGGTTGATCTTAAACCTTTTAACCACATGATTTTTCTTTAGTTTAGATATGAAAAATATTAGGGTGTTTTATAAACATATTTTTAGAGTTTTTCAAAAAATTTATTCATTGTTACATTTAAACATAGGTGAGACTTTAGGTTATCAAAATGATATAACAACGCGTTTTGAGTTTCAAATTCATTTGTAATTGAGTGTACTCTTCACCTTGGAAAAAGATTGCATGAAGAGATGCTTTTCCTCGTAGAAAAATAAGACTATTGTAATAAGGTTCATCTTATACTTATTGAAAGAAGAGACTTGGAGGAAATTGAAAAAAGTTTCTTGGTGAGTATGCGTATGCAAGGGTTATTTTTATCGAACTACTATAAATTGGTTTGTCTTTCTCTTTTCCTACACTTTTTAAATTAGTTTATGATTGTGTGATTTATTTACATTGAATTACCTCCTTATACCAACATATAATGATATTTGTTAAATTGCATCCTTTAAATAAAAAATAGTTGATAAAATTCACGAATACCCCCAAAAAAAGCCATATATTGATATTTGTTAAATTGTATCCTTTAAATAGAAAATAGTTAATAAAATTCACTAATGCCCAGTTGATCTCCTTAATAAGTGAAAATTGGGAATAATAAGTGGTATTATAGTGGGTCTCTTAAGTTAGTATTTCAAAAAAAAAATTATAGTAAAGACTAAAATGGTATAATTAGTTTCATCTTCATCCTTATAAAAGAGGGAAAAGACATTAGTAAAGCCCCTTTATCTAATACTAGGATAAATTTTTCTTAATGGCTATGAATGTTGAATTATATGAAAAAGTCTCAAATGGCCCTTTCACTCTTATGAAATTCATCAATGACAAAAAGATGCCTAAACTAAAGAAAGACTATGAACCTTAAGAGACTTATCTTTAAATAGAAAAGTAGTTCATGTATTATTTTGTAGACTTAGTGTGAATTAATTTTATAAGGTATCCATATATGAAACTTCTCATAATATTTGGTACACACTTGAAGTCACACCCAGGGTACCAATCAATTTAAAGAAATTAAAGTAAGTATGATAAGTCATTGAAGTGAATTATTCAAAATGAAAATAATGAAAGTATATTATTAATTCTCTTAAACGTCTTTGAAAGACCTCCACTAATTTTAAAATTTTGAGAAAGCTTTTAAGGACACTTCCAAAGACTTGGGAAGTCAAAATGTTAGTCATTGATCTTCCTATACTAGTAGGATGCCATCAGTATCTTAACAACACTTATGAGATAGATAGATTGTGGCATCTATATAGATAGATTATGGCATCTACACTTCCATAGATGTTCCATTTTTTAGAAAAGAGAGTCAGTTATCTATTGCTTTCTCTAAATTATAGATAAAAGAAAATTCTCTAATGTTATAAACTTTAATCCAGGTTAATTCCCCATGAAGCAATAACCTCTGTTTGACACCTTTTGCCTTTTCATTCAATGACAATTGCTCTCTAATCCATTGAATGATTCCATTTTGAACCTTAAAACACCTTGAGTTCCTCCCTCCCAGATATTGTATATGCTTGAACCAAGGTTTAGTATATAAACTGCGAAGTTCCTATTAGAAATGTGTCTTTCTTTATACAACCATGGAATAATCTTAGCACAATTGAGGATTAAATTTTGAAGATGGCATAGGTCTAGGATGCTACTCCAAATTCCTAAATAGAAATTACACACGAAGAAGAATGTGTTAGATTTTCATAAACAACTTACATAAAGGACATATTCTGGATATATTAAGATAACTCATTCTATCCATTATTGCCATTTTATTCATAACTAATAACCACATAAGAAAGGATATTTAAGGCATCAAGTATCTTTCTTATATAACCTTATATCAGGCCATAGTTTCTCTTGTTAAACTTATCATATCCTTATACAATTTATTTATGAACAATATAGTTGAGTGTCCCAATCATTGGCTTCCTTTTCAAAGTTAGGATTACAATTTTGAATTAATAAGCCAATTCACTAAAGAAGTTGGTCCATTGTTTAGAATTGATCTATGCAAAGACCTTAATGTTTGTTAGAAGGTTATCTATATATAAAACACTACATTTGTGTGTATTAAAGGTCTTACATTGCACTATTTATCAAAGAATAATGAAGCCCTTTCACCATTTATAATGAATTTGATGTTTCTTCTTAGAATTGCCCTTAAATTCAATAATTGAGACGTGAATAATGATAAAAAGGGACTTATTATTATCTTTTGTAAGGGTTTTCCCCTTAAAAAGTAAATTTGAATCCATCTAACCTATAAAGAGTCTATATTCTACTTTAATCTCCATAAGCTCTTTCATATAATACCTTGTTGATTAAGTTGATTGATGTTATTACCAAACCTCCTTCTTCTATAGGTTCGCTCACTTCACTCCAATAAACCCTAGCATTAAATCTCCCATTACGTCTACCATCCTAAAGAAAACTTCTCATTTTCCTTTTCAATGATTGGATTAAGCTCTTAAAAGGAAAATGCGGGATGGCCACTATATTTGAAGAGAATTAAGAACTAATTTTATTAGATGTGATTCTCACATTTGCAAAGATATTTACATATTAGTAAGGAGTAGATCGTTAAAGAAGGCAAAGTCAATCTGCAAGTTGATAAGGGAAGAAAAGTTGTTACATTAGTTATATGAACTTGTAATTTAGCTTTGTCTTCTAACCTTATACTAAGTAATTGTTATTATGTTCTAATTGTTACAACAAACAACATTTTCATTTCTTATTTATCTTTAAATGAACTTATATATTTTGTTAAGAATAAAAAAAATTTATAAAGATAATGTTTATTATAGATATGAGTTCCTTATAAGTAGTTTATATGAATCGACTTTAAGAGTTTAATCTTTAATATAAATGGTAAGAAAAAATAAATAACCAAACTATATCATATTTATGATATTAAAGGTTAAGTCATATAAATAAAACTAGAACAAAAAGTTAGATGAAGGATGTTTACAAAATTTAGACGAGATTGAGAAACAAAACTGGTAAAAGTAAGGAACTTGTATCTTTCTGTCTTTCTCTCTCTAAAAATAAAAAACTTTCTACTTTCGGTGCGACACTAGTGAAGCTATGAGTAACTTTTCAGATTGGGAAAGTTGTATGAAAGCCTCCAAAGGAGGCAACACGATGACTTCCTTAACCCCTCTTAAGGTCCTACAGGAAAATTATTTCCTATTAGGGATTTCAGTCAGTAAAAAGCAATTAGGAAGCAGAATGTGGTAACTTCAAATGAGGTAAAAAAATCTTGAAAAATTGTTGTTGCTATTGACATTCCAAGAGAGATACCTATGCACTACCAATCTACTAATGTCAATAGCATTGTCATCCTCAACTCGAGTTAGTACAAGATGGAGTTAAACACTGAGGCAACACATTAGTGGATTACTTCAAAAACAAAAGACCTACATTTCCTCTGGTACAAACTTCGGCACGTAGTAGATGGGAAGGTAAAGCATTGGACAAAGTCCTGCTCACTAAAAAGGATTTATACCTATTCAAATTCATAGAGGCATAGAACATAAATAAAGTAATGGAATCTGGTCCTTGGAACATTACAGGCCAACCAATGTTTGTACAAAAATGTTACCCTGGAATGGAATTTGACTAAACTAAAATAGAAATAATTCCATTGTGGATCAATTTTCATAACATTCCACTAGAGTATTGGACTCTAAATGGATTGAGTTTGCTTGCTAGTTCTCTACAAAAGCCACTTGCATTTGACTCAACTACAGTTAAACTAGAGAAAATTTGTTATGTATGGATTTGTGTGGAGGTTAACTCCAAAAAGGAGCTTCCTGAAACATTGACAATAATGGAATTGGATGTAGCTGGTGGTTTGGTTAAAACAAAAGTTCAACTTGCTTACAACTGGAAACCTTAATTAGGGAATAAATTTTAGAGATCTATATGGAAAAGACTCAACTCAGGGGACTACTAGGGGCTTATAAGACTTGAAGAGGATTCAATTCCTCAAAATTATGAAGAAAATTCACATACTGATCAGCCAAAACTCTATCAAAACTAGTGGATGCCTTAGAGGATCAGATTATGTAATAACACAAGTCTTTAGATCTTGAAAGAAAGGGAATGCAATAGAAGACAAAGAAGGAATATAATCAACTCCTATTAAAGAAAAGGACCAAATCCAAAAGCTATAAAATTCTAACACAGAAATGGAACTGGGTGAGCAAATGTCACCTATTGCAAATAGAAGATCAGGGAGAAAAAGAACAAAACCCAAAATGGGTGGGTAATTAAATCCATACCTCTTCTCTCATGTTTTTTGATTTTATTTTAGAAAAAGGACCTATAATGTTGGGACTACTAGAGACTAGAATCAAAGCTCACAAGTTGCAGGAAGTTATAAAGTTCATAAAAGGATTGGTCATATGGCTCTAACCATGAGCACCATTATAATGGTAGAATTGTCTTTGTTTTTAACAAGGATAAAGTGCAGGTTGTAATCCAAAGTAACTTAGATCAATTTATTCATCTTACCTATAAGTTGGAAAAATAAGATCAATCATTTGACATTACTATAATTTATGCTTCGAACTTTGAATTTCAAAGAGCCAAAGTGTGGGAAGACCTTATTAGCATCAATTGTTCGATTACCAAACCTTAGTTTATAACAGGAGATTTTAGTTGTGTTCTGCATCCTTCAGAGGCTCAGAAGAAAGAGTAAACTTTTCCAACAACGACAAATGATTTGAATATAAATATCAATAAAAATATTAACATCCTATTCATACACTTATGGCACTTGTAAGCAGACATTTATTATTATTGATCAATTACAAAGGCAAACTATCACTAAGTAACCTTTCGTGAAAATTCTTGTCATTTTTAAAAAATCAATAGGTTTTATTTATAGTACCACCATTTTTTAAAGATTTTCTATAACAATAACATAGTATTTTGACGCGAAGGCAAATACCTTTTCATGAATGTCCCTCAGTTACTCAAGTAGGTTATGCCTTTGTTATTTAACTTAGTTAGAGTGTCATTTTAGCCTTTTAACTTGAAGTCAAACATTTTTTCGTGAATTCCCCCAGTTACTCAACTATATCACAACTTTTAACTGGTTGCCTACTTTTTTCTTAACCTAATTTTCTTAAAAAGGGCCAATGAAATGAGACTTTAGCTTAACATTTTTTATCACATTCTTAGCCTACCTCATTTTTTCTTAGCCAATCATTCTCATGAAGGGGTACTAATGACGCCTACCAATTTAATTGAACACAAAAGATTTCATAAAATGAAATAATAGGTATCATATCCTAATTAACATGCATATCCATCTCAAAGATACTTAAAACAAAAAATTCATAAGTTAATATGCATTTACAATTTAAATGACCATGTTCAAAATAAGCCAATTCTATTCAATTTTTGTCATAAACACATTAACACATCATGCAACAAAATGTTCAACCTAATTAAAAATTAACATAATGCAAATGCCAATTTCACACACAAATGGCACGCAAATACATAAATATCCTCGCATTTAACCAATATATTATCCTCAATATGGAAACTAAAACAATAAATAACTATAAATAAAAAATAAGAGCAAAAAATCTTATGTATATTTAGGTGGCGATTGCATATGATATGGAACTTAAAGACACTTCATACTATAAAGATCCATCAATTCAACTCCTTAAAAAATAAAAATAACAAAACACCTTCAAAATAAAATAAAAGTAAAAGTAAAATATATCTTAATTCTTGGGTTGCCTCCCAAATAGCGCTTCTTTAACGCCACTAGCTTGACGTACCCTCCATATCTACCATTAACCTAGGTATACGATGAATGGCTTGCTTCCACCCGTTTTGCCCCATGGCAATTTAGTAGCCTATAAATAGGCCAAAAATTGCAAGATAATAAGGACATAATTGATCAAACTAAGAAATCAACGTAAGTTCAGTAATGCCCTTTTCTATAATAGGTTGTTAATAAAATAAGGAATGATGAAACTCTTTGAATCATCAATTGAATCTAACAGTTTGTCCTATAAGATGGTGAACTGGCTTGAACAACAACTTCATTCGTCAATTTGACGTTTGTCTCCTTGTCAGTCTGAGGCATTAATAGGCTCTAAGAACTTATTGTATTTGGCTTAGTGTCTTCAGTTGAAGAAAACTTTCTTTTAATACACAGTGGCTAGCTTCACCGCTAGAAAGATCTTCCATTAAAGATCCAAATGAAGCGTAAATGTTCAATACATTAGTGTAAGAGTTTCTCCACTCTAAATTACCAATATGCTTATATGGTATATTTAAGTCCAGTTTCGCAAGCAATATAGATGCTCCCACATATAATTTGGTTCTTGACAATGATAATTGTAATCATTACCCCCTCCTATAAATGTCACCACACAAGATGGATGTCGGTTGTGCTTTCGTGTTACTTTGAAGAATCCCCTAATTCCTTGTTAACAATGCATTGGAAGGTTGCTCAACTTGAACCTCCAAGTGATGAATGGAAGAGGAGAGATTCTTCATTAGTTAATCAAGTTTGGTTTCAATCCTCCTCTGACTTTCATCTAGGCTATCGTCAGAGCTCAGCATGTATATTATCTTGTCCAACATTGACTCAAAGGATCCGTGCCTATTCTATTATAAACTTGGTGGACCTTACGTTCTCATATGATCTCCTACATTATTAATTTATAAATAATTTGGGTGGTACTGTCAATCAAGACTATATGCGCTATAGTAACTTCTATCCATGTTATAATGCCTTCACTAGGTTGGAAGCAAAAGTTTGTAAGTAGCTCAGTTTGAGGTTCTATTTTTTCTTTTTTTACTCTTGTGTTCACCTGCACTCACACAAGAAAAGTACTACAATCCTTAAATCAAAGGAATTTAAATGGCATGAGATGCTAAATCAGTCCCTGATAATAACACACACAAAATTGGTTATAAGTTTTATATAGAAAACTTTCAATACTGCAAGTCTATGAATCTTAACTTGTAGTACAAAAGGTATCATTCCCACGAAGACTAATTAGACACCTAATAAATTGAATAAAACTTTGTCCAAGGTACTAAAAGATTGATTGATTTAAAATAAATTACTAGAATTGAAATAAATAAATGAAACAGTTGAATAATTGAGCTATTAATAAGATTAAAGTTAATGATAATTGAAAACTTAGGAGTTATTTTATCCCTGTTTTGTCTTTCTTTTATCTTGTTAATTAAAACATGCTTGATCCTAGATATATTAAGATTTTACTTATCCTCTCTTGAGATCTAATCAAGTAATCCTAATTAAAATAGAAAATAATAGAATTATAACCTCTCGATTCACAAGACTACTTCTAACTAGTCAATTGGATTTGAAGCAATCCCAAGGATAATTAATTAACAATTAAAATCTCTCTTCAATCTGATAATTGGAGATCTATTAAGCTGCGAACTCTTATTATACACCTTAACATATGTAATTTGATTCACTCTCTCGATTTATTACTAAGTATAAGTGTAATAATTATCACAAAGCATTCATAGATGTATTGAATTTAATAAGAATAAAGTTTAACAAATCAGATAAGAACAATCCCTAATATGAGTTTAGAAGCTCATAATCATGTTAATATTATATTAATTCAAATAAACATCCAAGATAATGAAATGAATAAAGGGAAAAGAAAGAAAAAAGTTTATGTCTTGATTTGGAAATTTGGAATTTTTGAAGCATCTCTTGATGTCTCCTATTGATCTTTTTTTAATTAGGTGGTTGCTGCCTTTTTTGGTGTTTTCTTTTTCCTTAAATACTTCTTGAGGGTGCTAAGGTTATTTTAAGGATTTTTTTGCTTAATTTGGTTCCAAAATAGAACTGAAATGTCAAAAATACAAAAAAACTTGCGAGCTAGAAAAACTAAAATTTACTCTCGACCCCCACGATCGTGGCCTATTTCCATGCTTCCAATTCTTCTCTTTTCTTCAATTTCCTATTTCCATTCACTCACAAATACATCAAACACCCCTTGAAACATAAAATTAAGATCAACTTCTTGCTATAAACCACTCAAACAATTAAAACACATAAAAACACTAACCAAAACACATTTTTAAGTCCTAAACTTATGATTATCATCTAAGAAAATACTTAAAAATACACTCAAACACCTAAAAAACATACTATAATCTATAGCTATCAACAAAGAGCTAGAAAAAGAAGTTGCAAAGTTGGAATTTACTGATTTGAAATACTTAAGGAATCTATTTACATGGAGTAACAAGCAAATGGGCAGATCCTTAATTAGGAAAAAAATAGATAAAATTCTAGTTAAATAGAAAGTATACTGTAATCTACACTTATCTTTCATAATAAACCTTCCTTTGAAAACTAACCATAGGCTAAAGAAAGCTTTAGGCAAGTTGGAATTACTCCACACCAATTCTGATCAGATAACTGATGTATTAGGCTCCATAAAGATATCATTGCATGTTTTATTAGTGAATTGACTTAAGTTAAAACTCAAAATCTAAACATTATATTGGCAACAGATGGAAGGAGATGTAGGGAGCTCAAAGGTGAAATAGCCATACGAAAGTTAGGTGTCTTCACCATTTCCAATTTGAAACTTGATTTTAGTGGCTAGCTTATCCCTTAGTTTAAGCATATGTTTTAGTGTCCAAGATATACTTAAGTTACTAGCCAATTTCAAAAGACTAAGGTCTTTTATAAATTGGATGTCTACCTATTTTACCCATAATGAATCTTAATCTATTAATAGTTTCCATATTATTTTTGCAAGGAGGACCTTCTTTATGATTCTAGTTGCTTTCAACTTGCTTCTTAGGCAACCACACTTCCGTCTACTTCATTTTTTCCTTGGAGAAATTCAACACTTTCCCACTCCATAAATAGTTCTTTAGGATTCTTTCAATGTCCTTAAGCTGTGTTGCTTGGGTGTTTAATAATAGAATAGAATAGAATGGAATGAGATGGAAGAGGAAGGTTTCACATTACATCTCATTCCATCCTAAACAGTAAAAATGAATTACCTTTGATTTTGCGGAATTTAGGATAAAATAAAAAATGATAAATATGTACTATTTAATACCCTCAATAATTTTTCATAATACCAATTATAGCCTACCCTACCCTAATAACAAATAAGACAATACATCTATTATTTGTGTTGGGACCAGGTGACCACTGTTCATTGTTTATTCTTTCTCTATCTCATCACCAAGTTCGTGAAAATGGAATTTGCATAAGTTAAATTTCCATAGAATTGAGTTTCTATCTTTTTGGACGTTTTCATTTAAATCAACAAAAATTCTAGTTGATTAATAATTATTTATTCATCATATTCGTGAGAATTTTGAAACATAGGAACTTGGCTGTTTTGAACAAACAATTCATGACTAGGTAACCACTGTTCATTGTTCATTGTTCATTTTACTTGGAAGTTTGTCTATATTGTTCGTCCCATGTTTTTCCACGTTTAATTTCTTCTGTAAATACATGTAATGTTTTGTTTCAATGGCAAGGAGAATATGTTTTGTTTCAAGGATAGAAGAGTCATTCATTATTATTATACATACATTACATTACATTACATCCATCTTCCAAACAACATTTCAATATATTACATTATGAATCATTTCATCTCTCCCAAACAATAATTTTCTAATATTACATCAATTTGCATTCCATTCTATTATATTAAAAACCTTACGTCCAACAAACATATAGCCTTAGTAACTTTGTAAGAAAGAAAAAGACGACTGCTCCAATAAATTTGCAAGCTGCCTAAGACTAACTTTGTGAGTAGCAATCTTCCTGCAAAGAAATGAAACCTGTTGCACCAAGAACCAATTTTCTATTGATAACATCAAAAAAACTTGACAATATTGGTAAGTTAGTATATAATTCACAATAGGTATCCCCGGATATCTAAAAATGGATTGTATGCTTTAAATTCCTAAATTTTGAGTGACCTTTTCATTGAATTTCACTAGACCAATAGAAGCTATTAGGTTGTTTTCTCCTTGTTAATTGTAAGCCCTAAAAGTTTATAGAGTATGTTAAGAGAGCTAAGTAGTAAATTAATTGAGGCATAATGAGCTATGCAAAAAGAAAATCATCTGCAAATGTGAGGTTGAATAGGTGAATTTTCCTACATTTTTAATGGAATTGGAAGTTCTTAAATTAATGATGTTGCTCTTGATGATTCTTGGGAATGTCTCCATATAAAGACTAACTAATTACGGGGAGATTGGGTCTTCCCTGCCTCAATATTTTAGCTTCATTATAGCCTTTATTAAGTCACTATTATGAGAATATTGAAGGATATAGTTGTTACATATTGGTGAATCCAGTTTGCAGACATAAGTGGGAGGCTAAAGGCTTCAAGAACCTAAAATAAAAATCCTAATTCAATTGAAACAAAAGATTTATTAAATTCTATTTAAAAAACAATGACTCTAATCTTGGCATCAATAAATTCTTGAAGAGATCCTACGATATTAAAATATTATCACTAATGCTTCACCCTTTGATAAATGCTCCTTAACAAGGACCTATTATGAATTGTAGAATGGTTTGAAGCCTTGATGATAACATCTTGAACATAATTTCGTAAATCAAATTGTATCATACAATTGAGCTATAATTTTGGAGCATTAAAAAGTTTTTCAGTTTTTGGGATGAAGCAAATGAAGGTTCTGTTGTACTCATTTTTCTTTCCCAAAGAAAAGAATTTTAAGATAGTCTTAGTGACCATATCCTCCTCTGTGCTCCAATTTTTAAAAAAAAATTACAAAGGGAAGCCCTCAAATACAAGGGCTTTATTAGCCTCCAAGTTGAAGAGGCATCCTTAACATATTGCCTTTGGAAAGGAGCAGTCAAAAGTAATGCTTATTGTTCCTTGATTAACTTAGGGATGAAGTCTTTAGCATGGTAGGTGTTGTAAGAGTTTTGGATTTACCACAGGTTTCGGAGAAGTAATTGAAAGCTACCTCTTTTAAGTCTTCATGAATAAATTTTGGAGTACCGTCTTTATCTTTAAGGGGGCAATTTTTTTTTCCTAATGATGATGGTGTTATGAAAGAATTTAGAGTTCTAATATCCTTATTGAAATCAATGGACCATTGATCTCTGCCTTAATAGAGAATTTTGATCGTTAAAAGCTGTCACATATCCATTAAAAGCTATTTGTTCTTCCATTATTAGTAATTTGTCTCCTGATTTGATTGCTAACTGGTTTTATGAAACAAATCGCTTTTCTCTAGTCTCCTTTATTGGCTCAATTATGTCCCTTCTTACTTCTACTTTGAGCTTCGTAAGTTCATTCTTGATTTCTTTAAGCTTAAAGATACATTTTAAGGACTCATATCCCATCACATGGCTTTCAATGCCCCCAGTCACTGTTGTATTGTAATCCATCGTAACTGTTAAATCTAAATATGGATATTCTAATAGAGCCAGGAGTATCTAGTGATACTTTAATTAGTGAGTGATCTAACATCATAAGGGAAGAAAATTACGAATGTTGTTTGGAAAGTAGGAGATCTAGTTTACATTGACAAGAACTTTATCCAGCTTTGTTTCTTATCATTAAGCTCCCCCTTGCTTATTACACTAGTTAAATTGATGTACATATCTTAAGTCTTCCAAACCAAAGAGACAAATTTTGAAGTTATCTATTTGGGGAATTTGTGAAGCATCAACCTCATGTGAGTCAAGCATATTGCTGAGATCTCCTACAATAATCCAAGGATGTTGCATGGATATGGCTAGTTCTTGAATATCCTTCCATAAGGGGTGCCTTTGAGGAGCCAAGTTGTAAGTATACAAAAAAATTAACTTCTGCAAAGTTGTTAGTTTGCAAAAGTATAGATAAAATGTGGAGAAAATGATTAAAATTTTACTATTATCAACCCTTATGAAGAAGGGATCAAAAGGTACAACGACTCTTCTCATTTTAGTAACATTGGTAGTTAAAAGAGGAGATTCTCTCACAATGGAACTACATACAGAACTCCATGTCAAGTATCTAAAACATGAAACAATGCTTTGTTAGATATTGTATGATTTATGATTAGTCATACAAACCTCCTTGCTTTTTTCAAATTATGCCCTTGACACTATTGTTTTCCTTATAAGGTAAGATTTCATAAAAGATATGTACCGGTAGTACACCAAAATTATCATACTTAAAAATTTCGGGAATGTGATGCATATGTGATGTTTGCAATACCTGACAACTTTCAAGTTAAATTCGGGAATGTGATACGTATGTGATGTTTGCAATACTTGACAACTTTCAAGTTAAATCAATTAAATACAAATTTGTTAAATATCCACAAAAATGTCTAGGATTTCAATTTTACTATAACAAGATGTTTATGTTTACACCGAAAAATGAGTTCGACTCATTTTTACTGTTTTGGGCCAAAAATCCGAAGCTCAAAGGAAAGCTCATAGTTCGGAGTTCAAAAGAAATCCATTAACTCTGGCCCATCAGATTCTAGTATCCAGTGAAGAGGTTCTGAAGGCCATAGAGAAATCGACAGCTAAAACGGACACTCTATTAAACACTTTGGGGAGTAATCAAATTTTGGTCGCGATCAGTGGATCTGCCATGCCGGAGAAAAACAAAAGCATAGGCGAAGGAGGGTCAAGCAAGACACTGCATCAAACTGAATCACAGGCCAACAAGCTACCTGTAGCCGCGGAAAATCAGTCAGTGGCACCTACGGCCACTCCAACTGAAAGTGAAGATTCGGCAGCCAAGACTGCCATGTTAGGAGAAACTTCTCCTGTGAAGGAGCTCCAGGGACAATCCACTAGGATTGACAACCCCAACAAGGAGAAACAACCTGTGTCCACCTATCAACCACCACACAAAAGGGACGAGACACCGAAAGTTATTTTGCCTCCGATGTCCATCAACAACAAGACCCCTGTTCAATTCCACAACTACACTGGACCAACGACTTAACCTCATCTTTATGAAGAGTGAATGAGCTCAAGGGGCAACAAGAGTTTGGTGACCAACTATATGCAGGCCTTCCTAAGGGGTATGGTTCACCAGGCAGTTTAGCAGCTGGCGACCATGGACCAGGCGATGTATGGGCAAAACACTCAGATGATAGATCACATCACCAGGGAGGCGCTGCACGAGATTGACCAAGAGTTATATGGGCCCGGGTTCAATCAAATTGTTTGTCCTGAATTTAGGAAGCCTTATCCTGAGTTCATTGACAGGGAAGCTTTTCTAAGGGATGTAAAAATTCCAAATTTTACATTGTTTTCTGGAGAAGAGAGACAGTCTACCATCGAGCACATAGCGAGGTTCACCACTTAATGCTCAGAATTTTCTAGTTACGAGAACTACCAGTATCTGCTCTTGAAATTGTTCCCAAATTCGTTAATTGGAGCTGCTTTCTCTTCGTACGTGTCATTGCCAAGAAACTCCATGTTTGGTTCGGCAGACATAACAAGACTCTTCCGCGCTCAGTTTTACAAAAGTGAGCCCGAAGTCAGTATCGCGGATTTGTCCAAACTCAACGTACTGGAGAAAAGGCGGACGATTTTATTGCCAGGTTCAAGAGAATGAGAAATAAGTGTAGGATCAATATTCCAGAGATTGAATTCGCGAAGATGGCGCAAAAAGATTTGGACCTGAAGCTGAGGAAGAAATTTCAAAGCGTGAATTTTAGAGACTTTTTTGAGTTGGCTATGAAGGTACACAGAATACGAGGAGCTGCTCAAAGAAGACAATAAGCTGAAAAAGCAGACTATGTGGTCTTATTTCAAGGAAGTTCATAGTGCTGAAGTAGAAGTTGTTATAGCTGCCGTATCTGATACTAGAAGCATAGTGTGCCCATATCTGACAAAGATGCCTCCTAGAATGCAACAAAGTAGCGACAAGAGGGGAAACAAGTGCACATTCGATGTAAGTAGAACATTTGAAATTTTCGATTATCTAATGAAAATCGATTTTATTTCTTTTCCAGAAGATCACGTTCTGCCTACCAAGGAGGAGATGAAAGCCAAAAACTATTGCAAATATCATAACGCGTGGACTCATTCCACCAACATGTGCTGGGCCTTCAGGAACGTGATCCAGGATTGCATTAACAGGAAAATTCTCAAGTTCCTAGAAGAGGCAATGCTCATTGACAAAAATCCATTTCCCGTGGAGTCAGTGAACGTAGCAAGTGTTGACATAAGGAATTGGCTCAACTAAAAAAAGAAGCAGGAGCACACAAATTAAATGTGGAGGCTGAAATGGTGGAACATGTGGAAAAGGAAAGATGACATGATCACTACTTCTAAAAGGCAAGAGAGAGTCAGTGTACTAGAAAGGATCGGTAACCGAGTCACCGAAAATAACAGTGAAGCTTGTGCCTAAGTAGTCATCAACCTTAGTGATTACCCGAAATTTGTCAAGTCACCGATGCCCAAAAAAGCTGGAGAGTAGGTTCGGGTAGAAAGCAAAAGGAGAGATAAAAAGGGAATACTTACTGATGCTCAGAAAAACGCAAAAACGAGAAAAAGAAGGTGACAGCGCAAGAAGTTGGCTAAGAGACTGTTCCAGGAAAAAAAAGATCTGGAAATAAAACTTCAAATTCAACCCCAGGCTCACTTGGTGGAGAAACAAAAGATGCTTGATAAAGGAAAGAGATTGGACAACATGACCAAACAGATGGTTGAGCACCGTGAAGAAGGAATTCAGAAGAACAAATTCATAAAGAAGGCAACAGAGGATGGTGATATCGAGGAACAGGAAGAAAGTTAATTCAACGTTGGTGATGTCCCTGTTTATTACCTGGGAGTCGCTTCGG
>JAOTAY010000006.1:19912448-19932023 GCA_025629805.1 Erythroxylum baracoense
CAGCTCACCCTTTTACCAAACAAACTGCTATACTTAATAAAAGATTCAGGGAGCTTCGTTATTCCCTATTTTATTGATAATTTGTTAATGAAAAGGACATTACTAAAATTAATTGGATTTATCAACTTTATCGATATTGTCCTTCTGATCGTTTTACAATTTGTAGCTTACTCGCTACAAAATTGATGTTGAATGACAAGGGTGGAAGCAAACCACTCATAATTGATCTGGGTTGAGTTTCCAAGGATGACCCTAAATTGGCACGTTTAGTAGTTAGATTCAAATTGTTGTGTAGTTAGATTTGTTTTAAATTCTAAAATAAGTTTTGAATGATTTGGAATGGTTTGGATTGCTAATTCTTTTACTCTTTTGAACACTTATAAGATAGGGAAACATTCTCGATGTCAAGCGGATTTGGTCTCAACACTATCGCCATCACCACCTCCATCACCGTAAACGATTTTGTGTTTTAACCCTTCTCTTTTCATTTTTGTTAGTATTTTCTTCTTATGTTTTCGTATATTGTGTTATAGTTCCCCTTGGTGTGTTTGTGTACCCTTCTCACATTGAGGACAATGTGTTGTTCGAGTAGAGGGGTTGTGTGCTTTTACCTTAACTGTGAATGTTGCTGATTGTATGATAGTTTGTTTAGGTTGCATGATATGAATTGTGTGAAAGCGTCAATGGCTAAGACTCGGGATAGATTTAGCCTTAAACATAGTATTTTAGGTTGCAAAGATTTATTAGCTTGTGAAATTAGTGACCTAAGTTACTTAGGGCTAAATATATTGGTTAATTAGGATACGATGTTGATAAGTGTAAATTGCATCGTATTTTAGGGCATAGTTTGATATGTGTTTTTAGCTATTAATTTAATCATTTAGTAAGTGTTTAGGTTAGAATTGTGTTAGTTTGTTAATTGTTTATGTCATAAGAGTTTTATGGGTTAATACATTTCTTTGAGCTTAAATATTATGTTTTTCAGGTACTTTGATGTATTTGCTAGTATTTCAGGGTCAACATCAAAGAATGGAGAAGTTACGAAGACATTCGGGCTGAAACAACAGCCCATAATCGTGGCATGTCAGTCCACGATAGTGATAGAAGCATCAGATTTGGCCTATGATCATGACAGAAGCCTGGGAAATGGCCCATAATTGTTGCCTACATCGGACAGACATAGAGATACTCAAGAACGACAAGTTTCCAGGGGATTTTGGACCTTTTGGACCCCAAAAAAGCCTTAGGGTTACCTAAAACACAAGAGGATATTCAAAGAAAAAGAAAAGAGGCAGAGGGAAGCTTTTTCATTAGCCAACTTGATAAGCCCTAGAGATAAATCATTAAGAGTTAGAGAAAGAGAAGAAGGAAGAGAGAAGAGGAGAAGAAGCTAACTCGATGTACTTCTTAGATCAGGAGGTTTCCTGACATCGCTGCCTCCCATCATCCATTTAGATTGTACTTCTTATTTAATTTCAATTTTATTATTGTATTTAATTGAATTGAATAGTTGATGATAAGATCTAGAATGTTGAGGATGTTCTAAACTCACATTTGGAATTTTATTCTTGAATTAATGGAAATTTGATTGTTTATATGTTTATTGGATTTGTTGTGGTTTAATTCTGCGATTGTATAATTCGATAATAAACTGAGAGGGTGAATTGAATAAAAAATGATTAGATTGTACTAATAAGAATTTAGTGACTTAATATAAAAAGAATTAAATCAGATCGAGAAATTGCATGAAAGGAGATCTTGCAAGGATTCTTATAGTTTATTAGAGAACTTCAGAATTAATTAGGGTTTTGGATAGGTTGTGAATTGAGAGATTGCAACCTTAGGATATTCTAGAACCAACAATCTAATAATTTATAATCAGTTAGGATAGCATTAAGGATATGTAAAATTTCCTTTCTCTTAATTGGTAATTTATTTCAGTTCATACTTGGGTGTGTTAAAATTGCTTAATAATTAGTATATTAGTATTTGATTCTTAATTGATTGACTGAATTAAGTTTTCGTATTAGTTTCGTGCAATTTGAATTTCCGTTATTGTTTTTGGCCTTAGATTTTAGGATTGGATTAACTCCCTCCTTATGGGATCAACACCTTTGGTATTATGCTAATGAAATGTGCACTTGTAGATTATTGAGGGTTAATAATTAAAACTTACGTATAACTAAACCACCCGATCAAGTTTTTGGCACCGTTGTGGGGGAGGCGATTAGTTTAATTCTTTAGTTAAAGGCAATTTAGTTAGTTTTTATTTTCTATTTTTTCTTTCTATTTCTATTTCTAAATCTGTGCTCTTGCATGAACACGAGTCATGAGAAGTTCGAGTCATGTAGCTAAAACCTTTAAACTAGATATCACTCGATTATAATGATCAATTAGGAAAGCTCGATGTGAAGAAGAAGAAGAAATCGCAAAAGCAATAGTGGTCGACGAATTTCAGCAAGATTTGGATCACAGAGTGAACCAAGGATGTCAATAAAGAACCTTTATGGATTTCGTAGGACCAAGGTTTAATGCAACTAACCAAGGAGTAGCTAGGCCGTCCATACAAGTAGCCTTTTTTGAAATTAAACCAGCCCTCCTAAACGTGTTTCAACAAAATGTGAAATTCTATGGACTAACGATGAAGATTCCAATGCAGATATAGTAAATTTCCTTGAAATTTATGATACTTTTTGGTATCATTAGATGGCAGAGGATGCGGTAAGAATTAGGCTTTTCCTTTTTATTTTAAGGGATAGAACAGCTGGTACCACTCCCTAAACCCAACCAATGTCACCACTTGGGATCAACTAGTTTGTGCCTTTTTAGACAAGTATGTTCCCCTTACTAAGACTACAAAGATTATCAAGAAGATTACCAACTTTTAGTAAAGTGATGAGGAATCGATCTATGAAGTGTAAGAGTAATATAAGGACTTGCAATGAAAATGCCCACACTATAACTTACCTAAGAAGTTCTTATTGCAAACGTTCCATAATGGTGTAACCCTACATACGAGAGGCATGGTTGATGCAGCTTCAGAAGGATTACTAATAAGAAAGGAAATAGATGAAGCAAAAGAGCTGATAGAGAAATGACAAGCAATAGCTGCCTATGGACAAATGAGCAAAGTAGACAACCCACTACCTTCTGAGAGAAAAAAGGAATTGTAACTGTTGATCAAATGATGAAGATGCAAGAAAAAATGGACAACTTAACTCGACAGCTTAACAACATGAAGGCTTCATCCTTAACTTCTATAAAAGTCTTGCAATTAAAGTGTGAACTCTGTGGATAGATGGACTATGAAACAGTGGACTGCTTCTTGATGAAGGATAACAATACAGAGCAAGTTAATTATATGGGAGCTCAATATAGACGAGGAGGGGGAAACAATCCCTACTCTAACACATACAACCCTGGGTGGAAGAATCACCCTAACTTCTCTTGGACGAACAATGTTGGAGGACATTTCAGACCTCAAGGGCAACTAGGTTTGCAATAAGATAAACCAAGCTCAACGGAATCCAAGTTGGATAGGATTTTAGATAAAATTGAAGGCATGGAGGATGTGCATAAGAGGCTTGAAAGCAAGTTTGAGCAAGTCAATAAGAACCACGCCTCTTCAACACATAATCTGGAGGTTCAAGTAGGTCAACTAGTAGAGGCAATTTCAACTCAAAATGTAGGAAACCTTCCAAGCAATACCGAATCTAACCCAAAGGAACAAATCATGGCCATTACTTAGACCCAGGAAAAGAAACTTGAACATACGACATAAGATAGAGACAATGGAGAAGGACAAGCAAATATGGAATTCCTTCTAAATGAGCTCATAATTAAGCCAATCAAGGAACCTCGACCTGAATTTCTATACCCTATTCTAGCTCAGTGCAAGTCAATTTCAAGTAAGGCAATGAGGAATTATAAGGAGGTTAAATTAAATAATATTGAGGACATAATGAAACAACTACAAATGAGATTCACACTAAGGGAATTAATCAATAAGAACGTTAAATAGCTCATAGAAGAAGAAAACCCTAATATAACACAAAAGAAAGAGGACCCAAGGATTTTTACATTCCTTGCAGTATCAAAGGAGTTAAAATAAATAGGGCATTCACAGATTTTGGAGCGAGTATTAATATGATTCCCTATACAATTAGTCAAAAATTGGAGTTAGAAGCGTTAGAACCTATTATAATGTTAGTGAAGACGACAAACAGAACAATTCATCACCTGAAGGGGATTATTAAGGATATGCAAGTACAGATTGATATTTTTACGTTCCCCATAGACTTCTTTATATTGGATATTGAAGAAGATGTGGAAAACCCCATAGTCTTTGGATGACCATTCTTAGCTACCGCTCACTCAATAATTGACGTTGATGGGGGTAAACTAACTCTCAAGGTTAGAAAGCATTAAATAACCTTCATTGTGTCAAAAAATGACAGCAATTCTCCCTTACTCCCAGCTAGCATCAAAGAAATCGAACCTCAAGGACAATGGGAAGATATTGAGGATCTTGGGAATGCATTTAGAAAGAAATGATCGTGAAGGAGAAAGTGGAGGAAGGTGATGTAGAAGGAAGATGGAACCCAAGGCATGGTAGCTCATGTGCAAATGGTAAGATTGATGATTGCGCTATCATTGCACTATTCATTTAAACCACTTTGAGCACAAGTAAAGCATCGAGCTACTGACGTTAAAAAAGTGCTACATAGGAGGCAACCCATGGATTGTTAATTCCATGTTATTTCCTTTGACTTTTAAATAGTTTGAATTCTATAATAAGGTTATTTTGGTTCCAAATAAGGTCGGGAAGGCATAGGACTTCTACATAAGTTAGATGATCGAGGAAGTAAGCAAAAAAGAGGTTAAAGAGCTATAAAGAGGTAGGAAGTGATCTCGGGAATGTGTAGAAGGACAAAAGAAGAAAAAAATCAGAAATTAGTGAAAATATTGCAGGCCACGATCGTGGTCTGCGGCAGGGTAAAACTGTCCATGTAATTTTCAACTAAAATTTTTACCATTTTACCCTCCCTTCTCTTATATATTCATGTCATACTTCATTTTTTTACTCACTTTCATTTTAACTTTATCTCTCTAAGATTAAAATCTCCAAACACTCTCACTTCTCTCTAACCAACTTCCAAATTTTCACTTTATTCTAACTTCCACCTACTTGCAATCTAGTATACCGTGAATTAAGTAATCAGTTAAGTGAAACCAATCATAGTGACAAAATCAAGTCTCGAGTCGAGGGCAAAGGAACAGGGCGGCAAATTTTGGAGCACCCTTCCTAATCTACACAGAGGAGGAAGGTATTCGTTTCCATTCCCTTAATGTTAAATAAATAGTAGTCCCAAAATATTTTGGTTTTGATATGCTTGATAGGCTAGAATTGCAGGATAAGGTAGAGAATCTAGCAGAAAGAATTTAATGGGCCAATTTTATACACTTCCAATATCTTATCTACTAGGAGCTCACTCTCAAATTCTTCATTTCCCTTTATTTCAAACCTAGTAACCCTAAGGAAATGTGGTTTAGGTTGCGGGGACGAGTTTATGAGCTAAACATTGAAATCATGTGTGATATTTGTGGGTTCCTTGAATCTTCCATTATCGATCAACACGATGATTTTTGTGCTTCTCGTTATTGGAACGAGCTTACTGGGTTAGAGCGATTAGATGCCAAGAATGCCCACAACAACATTTACAAACCTATGAGCACTTGTTATTACATCAATTCATATGTCAAATGCTTTTTGAAAAATTAGAAATCAACAAGTGCTAAACAAAGGAACTTTTTTCTTTTTGTGGTGCATAGATCATAACATCCTAGTATGAACCTCCATACAAGTGTTGAATGTTATTGTTGCGACTCTACGTAAGAGGAGCAATAATTTAGGTATGGGGTACTTGCCTTTCGCCATTGTTAAGTACTATGGCGTGGACGGTAGTGGCCTAATCATCTACCTCCCTGATTTTTTAAATCACCATCATTTATGGAGTGCTAAAATCCTAAAGTCCCATAACATGGAACTTCGGGACATCAGCCAAAAGACTCATATGAAGATCAGGGCTATTTAGGTAAGTTGGAGCATAGTGTCACCTCAGCAGGCAGTAGAGGACTCAATGAACAAGGAATCCAATGAGGAAGAAGACACAAAAAAACCTGGCAGGAAGAAAGTGCACGAGCCAATCTTCACCAACATCAAGGTAATTACAGATACACTTGCAAAAAACTCTAGAAGGATGAAGGAGATGGCCTGAACACAACGACATTAGAGCTAGGATATACACTGAATTCATCATTATTTTGAGGCTTAAGGCGTCCAACTGCCAACTCCGACACCATCTCCACCTCCATCACTGTGAGGCTTTGTTTATAACCCTTTTCTTTTAAAGTTAGTCTTAATTTTTGTTTTTGTTTTATTCTATTTTATGTTCTCACCATTTGTGTTTATTTGTCTCCTTCCCATATTGGGGACAATGTGTTATTCAAGTGTGGGGAGGGTTGTGTGTTTCGCTTTGAGTGTGAACTTTACATATTGTATGATAGTTTGTTTAGGTTACATATTGTGAATTGAGTGAATGTGTCAATGGCTTAGATGAATTAAAATCAATTTAATTTTAGGCATAATCTGTTAGGTTGTGAAGAGTCATTAGCCCGCGAAATTAGTAATCTAGGTTCTTTGGCTAAATATGCAAGTTAATTAGGACTTAGTGTTAGTTTATCACCTTATAAATTGTCACATTCATTCATAATTTTAGGTCTTTCGATTAAGTAGCTTTGCTAATATTTTTCATGGAAATAAAGCAACAAGGTAGGCATTAAAAAAATGTTTGCTAATTTTTAAATAAATAACTATTCCGCTAACCTTTGGGTTACGAATAGAGCTAGTAGCTAGTTGAGAACATGATGTAGCCGAATAACCAAATCCACACGCATCATAAATGTGTGCCTTTACATCAACAGGCTATAATAATATTCCAACCAAGCAACTTAATAGAAACATGACTTAGTCAAGTAACCGGATCGATATTCATCACTAATGTTTGCCTCCGTGTAAAATACTAGGTTTATGTCTACAAAAAGTAAATAAAAAATGTGTTTTCCAATAAAAACCTACCAAACTTGTAAATAGCTTGACTTTTCATGAAAACATACTTAGGAGTAGTTATAGAGTTTGAATGACCAAATAATTATTAATGTGTGCGTACAATTGAAAAGGGTAAATAAATTGACATTTGGGTCTTGATTAATATGTATGTTTAGTCCAGAGCTCCTAGATGCGGATTATGCATGTTAATGATTTGGAATAACTTGAATGATTGTGTTTAAAGTTAAATTTATTTCATGAAGTTAAAGCCATTGTCTCATTACTGCATTGTGTGCTTTGTGATTTTATGTTGCTTTTTGTTTTGTTTGCTTGAGGGTAAGCAAATGTTTAAGTGTAGGAATGTTGATAAGTGTAAATTGTATCATGTTTTAGGGCATAGTTTGAAATATGTTTAGTTATTAATTCAATTAGGTTAGAATTGTTTTTATGGTACCTTGATGTGAATCTTTGTTCTTTAGGGTCAACATCAAAGAACGGAGAAGTTTCAGAGACATTCAGGACAAAACAATGGCCTACGATCATGGCATGTCAGGCCATGATTGTGACAGAAGCATCAGATTTGACCAACGATCGTGGTCTACATGCCACTATTGTGATAGAAGCCTAGGAATTGGCCCACGATCATGGCCTGCATTGGGCAGATGCGCAGACACTCAAGAACGTCAAGTTTCGAGAGATATTTTAGACCTTTCGGACCCCAAAAAACCTTAGGATTACCCAAAACATAAGAAGATATTTAAAAAACAAGAAAAGAGGCAGAGGGAAGCTTTTGCATCAGCCACCTTAAGAAACTGTAGAGAGAAATCATCGAGAGATAGAGGAAGAGAAGAAGGAAGAGATAAGAGGAGAAGAAACTGACTCGACGTACTTCCCAGATCAGGAGGTTCCTGACGTTGTTGCCTCCCATCATCCATTTAAATTGTATTTCCTATTTAATTTTAGTTTTATTATTGTATATAATTGGATTAAATACTTAATTATAGGATCTAGAATGTTGAGGATGTTCTAAACTCACATTCGAAATTTTATTCTTGAATTAATGAAAATCTGATTGTTTATATGCTTATTGGATTTGTTGAGGTTTGATTCTACGATTGCATAATTTTGATAATAAACTAAGAGGGTGAATCGAATGAAAAACAATTAAATTAGACTAACAAGAATTAGGTGATTTAATAAAACAAGAATTGAATCAGATCGAGAAATTGTGCGAAGAAAGATCTTGTATAAGTTTTTGATAGTTTATTAAGAACTTCAGAACTAATTAGAGTTTTGGATATGTTGTGAATTGAGATATAGTAATCTCCATAATCTAATTAGGATTTATGATTTATGGTTAATGGTTATAACTCGAGGGAGAGTAATTAGCCCTAGGATAGTCTAGAACCAACAATCCAATAATTCATAATCAATTAGGTTAGCATTAAGGATAAGTAAAATTCCTTTTCTCTCAATTGGCAATTTCTTTTGGTTGATTCTTAAGTCTGTTGCAATTGCTTAATAATTATTATATTCATATTTGATTCTTAATTTGATTGTTGAATTAAGTTCTCGTATTAGTTTCCTGCAATTTAAATTTTTGTTATTTTTTTGGCCTTAGATTTTAGGATTAGATTAACTCCCTCCTCGTGGGATTGACACCTTTGGTACTATGATAACAAATCGTGCGCTTGATGCTATATAAGTTATTGTTGACTGATTGACGAAGTTGACTCATTTCTTACCAGTAAGGGAGAATAATACACTGGATCAGTTATCTCAAAGATATGTGAATAAGGTTGTAAGATTACATGGGGTTCCAGTGTCCATTGTATCAGACAGGGATCCTAAATTTTCTTCGAGATTTTAGAGAAGTTTACAGACAACTTTGGATACAAAGTTGAACTTCAGTACAACATTTCATCCTCAAACTGATGGACAGAATGAGAGAACAATTAAGACTGTTGACAATATGCTCAGAGATTATGTTTTAGAGTTTCAAGGAACATGGGATTAGTATATGGCTCTGGTTGAATTCGCTTACAATAATCATTATCACAGTAGTATCAGTATCACCATACGAGATGAAGTGTCGTTCGCCTTTATATTGGGATGAAGAGGGGATAAGGATTATTGAAGGCCCAAAACTAATTCAAGATATTGTTGATAAAGTGAAATTGATCCATAGTAGAATTAAAGTAGCACAAGACAGACAAAAGAGTTATGTGGATCAGCACCGTAGGGATATGGAGTACTGAGTAGGACATAAGGTATTTCTGAGAGTATCGCCTTGGCATAGAGTGCTAAGGTTTGGTAAAAAGGGTAAGTTAAGCCCTAGATACATTGGTTCATATGAAATTGTTGAGAGAGTTAGACCATTGGCTTATAAGTTAGCCTTACCAAATGAGATGTCTCAGATTCACAATGTGTTTTATGTGTGTATGCTCAGGAGATATTGGTTTGATTGGACACATATGTTATCGACTTAGGAAATTGAAGTTATAAGTAATCTGAGTTATATTGAGGAACCGGTAAAGATAGTGGGCTATCGAAATAAGTAGCTGATAAACTGAGTGATCCCATTAGTGAAAGTTCTTTGGAGGAATCATTTCAGTGAAGAGGCTACTTAGGAAATAGAGGAGAATATAAGGAGACAAAACACTATATATTTGATCAATCAGGTAAGAATTTCGAGGACAAAATTTCTTAAGGGGGAGAATTCTAATATCCCGTTTCCATACTAAGGGTTAGGACATAAGATCCTAGACTATAGCATATGAGAAATAGCATAGAGAATACATGAGGCGCATTGCATTCACATGCATACCATGAGCATACACACGAACTTTTGAATTTTGTGCACATTCAAACACCGTTTAGGCACTCATTTTACATTTTTCAAGGTATGGATGATTTAAAATGATTAGAATGTGAATTGTGAATTATTATGTCGTAAATTTTGATTTGGTGAATGATAAGTTTTTTATTTGGAATCTATTTGTCAAAATTGAGAGATTTATGAATTTATTGGTATTTTTACACTAGAAAAAATGCCAAGTGGCAAGACAAATTGATTTGTGGTACTAGAAATAAGTGACAAATGATAGTAGAGAAAATTGACAAGTGGCTTTAGGATTTATTGACAACTGACATAGAAAATTGGGTGACAAATGGACTAGAGATTAAATGGTATTGACTACCATAATTAGAAGTTATTAATTTGGTTAATTAAGTGGTTAGTGTCATGACATGTGTCATGACACTCACCAAGTCTTTACACCCACGATATTTTTCATCTTGCAAGGCCATCTCAATTATCTTTCACTTATACTTTTTATTACTTGCTCTCATCTTCTTCATTTTCTCTCTTCTTCATTCAGGACACTCTCTTCTCACCAACACTCTCAACATTGAGCTTTACCAAAAAATCTGCACCTTGCTACTTCCATCTTAGTTGACTTCTTTTTATTATTAAAGACCCAATATATTTCACCCTTAAATGTTGATGATCGTATAAGCATGAAAGGCTAGGGTTACGTGATCTTCAAAGCTTGGAGTTAAATAAGTAAGTTAAATATATGGATCTTCACGGCTTTGTTAAATGAAACATATATAATGATAGTTAGAGGTGGAATGATCATGAAAATGGTGTTGAAGTGTGTTGTAACATGTATGAGGAAATGAATAAGTTTGTATTATGTTTTTGGTATAAATGATCAATAGTAGGTTATGAGTTGTGTTATAGATGTTTTTGAGAAGGGTTTTGAGCTAAACAAGTATGTACAATCTTTATGTTCATGGTTTGTTTTAATAGAAGCAATTATAATGATGGTTTGAGATGGATTGATTTAGTGAAAATGGTACATGATGAGTGCAGAAATTTTGATAAAGGAATGAGACACTTGTGTATGTCTTTAGGTGTATGAAAATGTGAGTTATAAGTTGTTATGTAGATGAAATAGATTGGGATTTAAGGTAAAATAAAGGTTAATTTTTGTTAAAGAAAATACTAATATAGTGTTCTTGAAATGAGAAGAACTAAGATGATAGTGAATGTTAGAGATCATGTTCCTTTTTTGTATGATAGATAAATAATGATTTATGGATTTTATTGAGTTGAAATTGAGGTAAAAAATGATGAGCTATACATATGATGTGTTTGATATATGATAAAAAGGGTTAAAAATCTAGAAAAAATTAGGAATGCATGTATGATGGTATAAAGTGAATGATAATGAATCTACTGAGTAGATTTTTGTGAGGTTTTATGTAACCAATATGGTAGTTAGATTAACATGAAATAAGGTTACGAAAAAGAGCATGAATTCTGGAGAACTTGATAGGTAAATGATGTTTCTAAGTATGTGAATTAATGCAGAAATGATGGAAGAAAAGCAGAGCACGATCGTGGCCTGGTTAATTGGTGTATAAATGAGTGTATTGCATGGTTTAGAAGCACAAATAGAACACCAACATCCAGACATTGTCGGGACGTCGAGGCAATCGCTATCTGGAGCTTGCAGTGAGTTAACCTAGATGTTACTCACTAAGATTTAATTTGTTCTATTTATATTTCAGTTATTGAACGATGAATGTTTTGAATGTGATAATTTTGAACATTGATGGTCCGAGGAGTTTGATAATTGAGATTGTATTGGAAGTGCTTCACTGTATGTGAATCTAAAAGAAATAAGTGTTCTTAACAAATATGTTGAATGTTGGACTTAGGTTTGATGAAAATGTGAAAGTGAATGTGCATACTAAATGAAAGTGATTGACTGCATATAATGTGAATTAATGCATCTCATTACATAGAAATACATAATCATAAAAAGGAAGTTGTGATCGGAGTGGCCAGTGAAAAAGAACTTAAAGCTTAGAAAATGTGTATAAAGAGCCACAGGCTCACTATTAAATTAGCTTGGTGTCCACAACGGATACGGGACAGTTATCAATGATCCTAGTATCTACAATAGATACGGGACAATTAAAAAGGCACTCGGTCACAACAAAGTAACAATGAATGTGAGTCACATGTGCATTTCATATACAAATTGATATGTATGATCTGAATGTTTGAAATAAAATGTTCTAAATGAAATGTAATTGATATTATATATTTATGATGTAATTTGATTGTAAAGAATTGAATTATGAATTGTTCTGTGTTTAATATGAGTGAGCACATCAATGATGGCTTGCTCACTAACTTATCTAGAGGTAAGTCAACTATTCCCAAGTGTTAGTGCTAGAGAGAGATAGTAGTTCTTTCATCATTGTTTGCTATCATAAAGGGCCAAATTTGGCCTTATGATAGGTTTGAGGTTCATATAGAGAAACAATAATGTAATAAATATAGGCCCTTAAGATGAATATATGGTTGACTTACTCAAGAGGTTTGACAAGGAATTTATTGAGACTCAATAGATTTTGTGAATGAATAGAGGGGGAAGAGTTGTTTAATGAAATTAGAGGAACTACAAATGAGGAAGATACAATATAATCAAACGTCAGTTGTGTTAAACTATTGAAGCAATAAGATAGACCCGCAGAAGAAATATCAGGAAACAAAGATATGAGACAGGATTAGAAAAAATTGTAAGCATTCCCTAAATTAGAAATTCAGTAGTGTGGAAAACATTTTATGTTCCCAAAAGATGATATGTCAAAGATTTGAAGTCTTTAAAATAGGGAATCTTAACATCTTTATCATTTATGCTTTATTTCATACCCTAGAAAATAATATAAATATGTTTTTTGTTTTAGTTTAGTGCGCCTATAAGGTTGTAAAAGAAAAAATCACGCATATACGGAAACTTTAAATGACTAATAGTCATAAGTATGATAGAATAAGCCCTCATAGGGAGAGATGTGACTATTAATAAGAGAACGAATGTAATTAATAATATAGATAGCAGTAAAGTATGCTTCACCCCAAAGGGTTTTAGGATGGAAAGATAATATAAGAAGGGCTCGAACGTTGTCAATAATATGTCTATGTTTACATTCAGCTCAACCATTTTGTTATGATGTGTTTAGGCAATATCATTGAATGATGGTCCTTTGTTGAGCAAGGAAGATGGTGAATTTTTTATCTTTATATTCCATGGCATTACCAATGCAAAATAGTTTAATCTTACAAGCAAATTGAGTTTAAATCATATTAAAAAAATAAATGAAAAATAGTTCAGATCTATGTCGCATTAGATAAATGTTGGAACCCCACCCTGGCGAGTCACGTGCCTGACGTCCTACATGACATCTGCACGGGCATCCCACAAGGGAGGGATTCCTCACCAGGTTAAATATAAAAAACAAACGCATTTCACTAGCCTCCGATCAGAACTAATGGTAGGCCCTAAAGAAATTTTCAATCTAACGACACCAAAACACTCAATTTGGTTCAGAAAATATCTAATCCTTTCACTTTGACTTAACCCCTAAATTTCGAAAATAATATAAAACATTATTAATTTATATAGAGAGGTAGAAAAATGTCTTAGAAAACCAAAACTTCGAAAATCATATCAATCGGAGGTCGAAAAAAAAAGTTACAGCCAAAAGAGTGGAGAGAGGACAAAAATCCGAAGGGAAAAGAAATCAGAAAATTTACATAAGCAGCGTCGCACTGCGACCGTCTCGCGGCCGCGAGAGGCGCGGCTGAACGCTCGCGCTCTCGACCTCCTTGCAAGTGCGAAGCGCGTGCTAGATACAAGCGCCCGCGACCCCTCGCGATCGTGAGAAGCGGCTAAACGCTCGCACCCGTGACCCCCTCGCAAGCGCGAAGCGCGGGCTGATTGCGCGCACTCCTGACCCCTCGCGATCGTGAAGCACGCGCTCGCGACCGCCTCGCGATCGCAAGGCGCGCCTTGGATGTGCGCACTCGCAACCGCGAGCAACTCGCATTTGCAAGGAGCTGCATGGCCAACCCATGCACATTATCAATGCATACAAAGGAATCTTTACCAATTTTACCAATTCCTATGACTTCACCCTGCTGGTTGTCTCCAAAAGTTACTGATCCTCCCTTCTTATCTTAAAGATCTAGGAACATAGACCTTCTTCCCGTCATGTGTCGCGAGCATCCACTGTCTAAATACCATTAGTGCTGGCTGCTTTTTCCAAGGAAGGAGATCTACAATAGATATTGTGTTCTTTTTAGGTACCCAGATTTTCTTGGGTCCTTTAGGGTTAGTCTTAGAAATATTTATAGAATAAAAAGAAGACTGGTGAAATTTCTTTTTATACGGAACAAACTTCTTTTTGTATTGACAATTGCTTTTCGTAAATCCTAGACCACTCTTATCATTAGGGTGTCGATAATTTCTAAGCATGTCATTCATTTTCTTCGTAATTTCAGCAAAGTTTGATAAATCTACTGAAAGAGAATTAATCCGTTGCTTTAACTGACTAATTTCTTCAGATCTATCAATAGAAACTTTTTTCTTCATATCGTCTACTTGTTTCTTAAGATAGACGTTTTCCCTTTCTAATACCTCCGTGTTCCTCAAGTTTTCAACAAACTTCCTTTTTAGGCATCTATACTGCTTTAGTATAGCATGTGAATCTTCTAATAATTCTAAATATGCATCTTGAAGTTCATTAAAGTTAGAAGTTACCTCCTCGTCACCTTCGGCTACCAAGAATATATTTGCTTGTTCTGATGCTTCTGAATCAAAATTAGATTCAGATGAATCCAAATCTTCCCAAGTTGCCATCATACTCTTTTTATTTCCTTTGTTCTTCTTCGGTTCTCTTCTAAGCATCGGACATTCAGACTTGTAGTGTTCTAGTTTGTTACACTCGTAGCAAATGATAGAGCTCTTGTCGTTCTTGACTTCATCTTTGTTATTTTTCTTAAAAGAAAATTTCTTATTTCCTTTTGCTTTCTTTTTCCACATCCTTCTGATCGTCCTTGAAATGAAAGATAATTCGTCGTCATCTTCACTTGAATCTTAATTAGATTCACTGGTGTCATCATTCTTGACTTCTTCGATCTTTAATGCTTTTGACGAAGAACTTCTATTTCTCTGAGTCTTGTGATTTTTCTAACCAGCTTTTAATGCTATAGATTTGTCTCTTTTAGGTTTATCTTCCGCATCAAGCTCTACTTCATGTATTTTCAAAGAACCAAGTAATTCATCTAGCTTTAGTTTACTCAAGTCCTTGGCTTCTTGTATTGCAGTAACTTTGGGTCTCCATCTTTTCGGCAGAATTATGAGAATCTTCCTGATATGGTCTTGATTATCATAGATTCTCCTAAGAGAATTAAGTCCACTAACGATAGTTTGAAATCGTCCAAACATCTGATCAATAGACTCATCTTCTTTCATTTTAAACAGCTCATACTGATGTACAAGAATACTGATCTTGGACTCTTTCACCTGGTTTGTGCCTTCATGTGCGATGGATAGAGTGTCCCACATCTCCTTCGCAGTTTCGCATCCATGAACTTTATCATACTCACTTCTGCTTAAAGCACAACTCAAAAAGAACTTGGCCTTTGAATTTAGTTAAAATCTGGCTTTGTGATCGGCTGACCATCTATTAGTAGGAATGGTATTTCCTTCATCATCTACTGGTACGTAGGGTCCATTCTCGATAATATCCCAAAGATCAATGTGTGTGGATTCTATTAAAAGCCGCATCCTATCCTTCCAATAATAATAATCTTCACCATTAAACACAGGGGGTCTTGTGACGGAGACACCTTCAGCTATAAATTAAAACATGTGATTCAACCATAGATCTTTGTCCTCACTTTGTAAAGGTGGTTCTTGGAAACTGAGCTCTAATACTAATTAAAGTAAATCACACGTTAGTATAGAAAATATGTTCATTATAAGATATACACAAGAAGGGGGGTTCAATTGTGTATCCTTTTTGCGAATACAAATTCTTTGTATTTCTGATAAGAACTTCTCTAACTTGTTAAAGGACTATAACAAAAATTGTTATGAGATAAATCGCAATTAACTTTTATATACTTGTTTAAGAACAAAATATACTAAGTTGAGATAGAGAGAGGATAGACACTGCGATTTTATACTGGTTCACCCCTAACCGTGGACTACGTCTAATCCTCAGAATTCGTCTGAGTATTCAATATATTTCAACAAATGTACAAGTATTCTTTCTTTCTTCTCGAGCCTCTTTAGGTCTTATACACCAAGTATTCTTTTTCAGCTATTATAGCCTCTCCAGGCTCTTAGCCTTTTTCTTTCTCTCACTAGAAAGATATCTTGAGCTATTGTTAGAGTAATTTAGTTCTACAATATCGCACTACAGAATTTTTAAGTATACACTTGAACACTCAAAATTTGTAGAATCAAGGATTTCACCAAAAGTTGTTTAGTCTTCGACACTGACAAGTATTTATAGTCAAAGTCTCCAACCGCTTCTTTTGAATCTTGATAACTGCTTCTTGATTCTTGAAAATTGATTCTTGATTCTTGAAAACCACTTATTGATTCTTGAAAACCGTTATTAAGTTGAGTTCTGTAACTAACTCCATCTAACTAACTGCTCGATGTACTCACGTATCTTCTGCTTTGTATTGTCTGTGTTTTCTTCTGTGTCTCTACTTCTTCTGTCTTTTACTTCTTCTGTGTTGCTTCTTCTGTGTTTTGTTTCTTCTGTGTTTCACTTCTTATGTGTTTCATTTCTTTTGTCTTCTACTTCTTCTATGTTTTATTTCTTCTGTGTTTCACTTCTTCTGTCTTCTACTTCTTCTGTGTTTCACTTCTTCTGTGTTTCATTTCTTCTATCTTCTACTTCTTCTGTGTTTTGTTTCTTCTATGTTTCGCTTCTTCTGTGTTTCGTTTCTTCTGTCTTCTACTTCTTCTGTGTTTTGTTTCTTCTGTGTTTCGCTTCTTCTGTGTTTTGTTTCTTCTATCGTCTACTTCTTCTGTGTTTTGTTTCTTCTGTCTTCTACTTCTTCTCTGTTTTGTTTCTTCTGTGGTTCGCTTCTTCTGCGCACTTAACACATTCGTCAAACTAGTTCATTTATTTCTAACATTATTATTAATTGATTGTCATAAAAATTAATTATTGTAAAGTCCTCCTGAATTAACAATATTTTCCTCATTAATGAGTCACCAATTGTTGCATCAATAATGCCTCATATGGGTGGATTAACTTTGTTGTAAAACATTTGCAAGAGGAACTCCCTTGGCAAGTTATAATATGGACAGCTCGTTTACAACTCCTTAAATAACTCCCACGCTTTATATAAAGACTCCCCTTAGTTTTGCTAAAAATTTGTAATTTCCTTTATGAGCCTCATTGTCTTTGTCAAAAGGAAGTACTTAGCCAAAAAAGCTTGCACCAAATGCTCCCATATTGTGACGTCTACTAGGTTGAATGAATTAAACCATGCCTTGGCTCTATCTTTGAGTGTAAATGGGAAGAGCTTTATCTTCTCTACGTCTTCTGATAACCTATTATACTAAAATGTATCACCAATCTTTAAGAAATTAGCTATATGAGCATTGGCATTGGGATCCTCAATGGTTAAACCATGAAATTTTACATTGGTTTGTTGCATATTTAGCAATGTTAGTTTAATTTCAAAAGTGTTCGCTTGTTGTGGTGATCATGTAATTCCTTGATAATTATAATTGAACCTTGGCCTCAAGAATTCCATAAGGTTTCATCATAGCATTTAGTTCTTCGAATCTCTCTTTCTTACATTCTGATGTCTAGAGTTGATGTGTCTTTTACTTTGCTTGTTGTTCGCCCAAGGTTACACGTGCTAAGTTTTACTAATTATAACCTTGGTAATTATCACAAGCACACGGGTCGTTCACATAGTACCTAAGGTGTCGATCCCACGAAGAAGGGAACTAGTCCTAAAATCTAAAGGCAACTAAGTTTGCAATTAATCTAATTAACCAACTAATGAAGAAATTAAATCAATCAATAATCAGTATGAAAAATTAAAGTTCTAGAGAGTAAACAAAATAGCAAAATCACAGCCCAACCCAAAATCGACCTAGAAATTACAAAGGGAGAGAAAAAGGATTTTAATTCGAAACTAAAAAAACCTAACCAATTATGCAATTATTGAATTAACGAGTCTAGGCGGTCCTAGGGTGAATAACTCTCTCTCTCGAGTTATAATTCTTAACCCTAATTAGTAATCCCTAATTCAAATTATGGGAATTGCGATCTCTCAATCTACAATTGGTCCAAAACCTAAATTAGTTCTAAAATTGCCTATTAACCTACCAGGAATCTATGCTCGATCTCTCGTTATACGACTCTACCGGTTTGATTCAATTCTCTACCTATTGATTCATCTAACTCTCATTAGCCCAAATCGATGATTTTTACTCGACTCACCCTCTTAGTTTGTTATCGAATTATTAAGAATACAATTGAAATCATAATAAACTCAATAAGAAAACACAATCGAATAAATTTTATTAATCTCAAGAGTCAAAATCTGAAAGTGAGAATAAACATAAACTCAACATTCACATAACAAAACTCAACACCTATTTCAATTCTATACATAAATAAAACTGAAATAAATGAAAATATTGTCGAGAACGAAATCTCGAAACGGAGATGGTAAGAAATGACCTATTCTGGAAAGTACTTCGTGTCTAGTACATCTCCGTGTTTCTCTTCCTTCGTCTCTTTTTTCAATCTCTTGATTTCTCTCTAAGTCTCTCTCAGATTTGACAGAATTTCTCTCTTTTGGCATGACTCTCTTCCCTCGTTAATGACTCCAACGGTTGTCTTGTAGTGTGCTATTTATTCTATAGTAGCCCTAAGTCAAATTCAGGGTCGAAACGATCAGAAAAATCACTCAAAATTTGAGTTTTCGTGTCAGCTTTACGCATGGCATAACTGTGGCCCTGCCTGCCACGATAGTGGCTGGTGATTTATCATTTCTGTCATGATCGTGGCCTGAAGTACAAGATCTTGGCCTGACTTGACACTCTTTATCACGATCGTGGCCCTTGGCACATGACCGTGGCTCGGCTGCTTCTGGCTCTTCCTTCTCTGCCAAGATCATGGCCTATGTCTTTTAGCCTGAAACTCTTCAAATCTTCATCATTTTTCCCCGTTTACCCTACAACACTAACACACATATCAAGGTACCTCAAAAATATAACAATTAAGCTCAAGGATTTACACTAACCCATAAAAAACACATAAACATACGAACTAACATAATTAACACATAAACATAGACTTAACTATCAATTTAACGCTAAATACTTACCAGATTACACCCTAAAACATCATGCAAAATGCAACTATCAACATCCCCACACTTAAACGATTGCTTGTCCTCAAGCAAACAAAACAATAAAAGACATAAAAATACATAACACATAATGTAATAATGAGACAATGGCTCTGACTTTATGAAATTACTTTAATCTTGGACACAATCATTCGAATTATGGCAAATCATTAACAAACAAAATATGTGTCTAGGGGCTTTGAACTAA
>JAOTAY010000006.1:19969385-19979415 GCA_025629805.1 Erythroxylum baracoense
ATTAATAATATAAAAATATTATTATTAGGGTAAGGAGAAATAATATAAAATATTATTAATTATATACAAGGGGTTAGTGTTAGAAGAAATAATTGGTATTAAAAAAATTATTGAGGGTATATTAGGTAGTATGTATTTATTAGTTTACGTATTTTCATTGTTTAGGATGGAATGGAACGTAACATGAAACTCTCCGCTTCCATCCCATTTTATTCCATTTCATTATGAAACCCTCAATCAAACGATGGAAGTGTATTATGTTACATTCCGTTCCATTCCAAACTCCCGAACCAAACATACTCTTAGAGAAGTAGGAGTTTGATAGAGGTTTTATTACTTTGAATACCTCTTGCTCTTTAAGTTCTAAGTTTAAGAATAATATTGTGGAGGATTTAAGGGTAGGATTATAACATGTACAAAATATCCCTTTGTTGTTACAAGTCTGGAAACTAAGTTTAAGGATGGAAAACCTGAAGCTAATAAATGTGCCTTTATGGATTAATTTGTATGGGGTTCCACTAGAATACAATTCCATTATGGGTTTAAGCATGTTGGCTAGTTTCATTGGTGATCCAATAAGAATGGATGAAACCACTACTCAAAGAAGGAGAGTTAGATACACTAGAATTTAAATGAGTGTGAACATCGGAAAAAAGTTGTTTAAGGTTATCCCCATTCTTAGACTAGGCGATAACGACAAACTTATGGAAGATACAGTTATCGTGGTCTATCAATGTAATTCTCAAGGAGCATGAGAAAAAAAAAGGGTAGCTATTGTTAAAATGTTTGTCAAAGTTGATTATGTAGAACTTATAAAAGCTGATAACTTCTTTAAAAACAACCAATTGTTTGATATGCAAAAGCAAGCCTCAAGCATAAGATGTTCCATACATTTGAGACTGGGGAGACCAATATGCAAAAAGAAAAGTAAAGAGACACTAAACCAATTCCTAAAGAAAACTAGGTAATGAAGTCACTAAGAAAAGGAATAAAATGTCTTAAGATATATGTTAAAATAAAGGGGAAATTTTTACGAGGGCAATGCAAGATGCAAAGAAAGATATTCTAAAATCACACACTTTATCTAAGGATAAGGAAAGAGAGGAGAACACTTAGAGGATAAATGGCTGATCAGGAAGAAGTTAGATAAAAGGCTTATCAATTTAGCTTGAATGTCCATTATCCCCTTTAGCTCAAGTTTTTCGATGGCCCTCTCAATTCTGATCAGTGTCCCTATGAAAACTCTATTCAAACTTTTATGAAAAGATTATAGACTCCCTTCAAGTTCATAAATCTTGTAGCTAAGCTGGAAGGTTATGATGAGGTTATAGCTAAAGGGATAAGAACTTATGTTGATGAATATGAAGCATTTAAGATTATATGGAAGCCTTACATAATTAAAATAGAGTTGAAACTTCTCCATTATAAACAATTTAAAGGGATTATGTTATCCTCAGTTTCCCCTACTAAAAGTGACTTCTATGAAGCTCTTGAAAAATTATATCTAAATCTATATAGCTTAACCCTAAAACACCTTAAGCAAACCGCAATAATCAAATATTTAATAACTCTACAAACTCATTACTCCCTAGTGAAACAAAAAGATAAAGTCCTTTGGTTAAAACAAGGAGATGTTAGTTTTGCCTATTTTTATGGAGCCACTTAAGTTAAAAAATTTATAATAAGATAGGGGGTATCCTTGCCAAAGAAGGTGTTTTTAACTGACATCAAGATAAGTTTAAATAACTTGCTTTTAATCACTTGTAATTACTCTAAGGTCTAATAGTTGAGCCTTCCTCCATTGTTCAGGAGCTGAATTCTTTTATCTCCTTAGGATTAACACATTGATTGATTGATTTTAAGATTAAATATAAAATTACCCGCAAGTGCATAGTGTACTTATAGCTACCATTATCATATTATCTAGCAAGTATTGGTTTTAATAAAGAAAATAACACTAAAACAGATAAAATAAAGTAGGAAACAATAATGAGCTCAGAAAAAAGAAAATCACTTAGAAGATAATCAATATCATGAATTAGTGTCTAGTTTTCCTCGAAACTATGGCTTTATGAAAGACTAAGTGTTTTTGTTTCCATTCTTCAGTTAATCAACCCTAGCTCTTTGCTTTATTAGAAAGTAATCATAATGGATGGCTTGTGTATAGCTTTTTAGGGCTTCCCTCTCTTTCAGCTGCTGAATTTGAGATCTAGGACTTATGTAAACTGCATATTGAATGGATTCCAGTTCATTTTTTATTGTATTGACAAGATGATGTGTATTGCCAACATTGGCTTTATATAAAAAATTCATTTCATTCATATAGTACAATGATTCTTCCATTCGAATGATAGGTGCGATTGGAGATGATCTGCTAGTTGGTACGAAGATAAGTCAGTAGTTTGCAGCACTCCTTTCTTATTCTAGTTTCCAAAATTCTGGCAATGGCTACTTTATCTTGCAAAATAGAATCCTTGATCATCAGCTTTTTATTAGGGGCATTAGCCCCTCTCACATTCCGCGTGAGGATATTCATGTCTCCCTAAGGAAGGCTGCTTTTTTCTGCTTGATTTTCTTCTAACAATTGTCTTAAAATCCTGTGAATATATTGTTGAGCCTGCTTTTTAAGTGCTTCTTAGTTGTTCTCTTCCAATTTATCTGTGCTTGTTTATGAAAGCTTGTATCGATTTTCAGTTTGTTCTTTCTTCTATTACATGTCTTGCATTTTATTCATCATCTCAGTTGTAGTTTTGTTTGCTTTGTCTACCATGTCTACGACAGCTGGAACTTCTATTGTGTTTGCTTTGTCTGCTATGTCTTTTGCAGCAAGAACTTCTGTTGAGGTCTCTTCATGTTTTTCCTTTTGCTAATTACTCATTTCCAGTAATTCTTGGTGTTCTCATATTTTAAACACCCTCCCTGTTGGTCTCCACATATATTTCTCACCTAATTGTGGCCTCCAATCATATGTAACCTTTAATTGATCCTCTACCGGTTCTAAGTCCTCAATCAACCAAATGTAAGGTAATGGTTTCAAGCAGGTTAGATAAGGAAGTAACCAAAATGCAAATCCTAGCATAGTTATTACGTTTAATTTCTGTTATGGATTGATCCAATGTTATTGGTCCTATATGACTTATATGATGATTGAGCCACTTGGTAGTCCAATATTCAAACAGAACTTTATATAGGCATATCTATATGGGAATATTGTCATGTGTAAGGTCTTCTAATTTGAGTCCAAACCTGGGTGTGCAATAACAATGGTTTATTTTGCACATGCAAGGGTCCAGATTGCAACACTAACTTGACTTCTCCTGAGCCAAAAATCAAAACAGAAACACATCTTCATTGTTCAATAACACACCCACTAATCCATGTTGTTTCAAGTTATTGAATGCCCGTTACTTTGTAAATAGAAAAGCAATCCTTTTATCAATGAAATTCCAAAGAGTGTGGTTCTCTAATTGTCTACACCAGCCTTCAACAATTCCATTGGTGAAGAGAATTTTATACTTTTAAGTTTCATTAGGAGGATAATATGTTAATTTTAGTTCTGGTTTAGCATGTACATGTCCTTCGAATGGGGTTAATGAGGCTTGCAATAGGCAGGTTAGTTAAGGTTGAAACAAAATTCCTAGCTGAGTTATTGGAACAATTTGAGGCTAGGTGTGGGAAGCATAAGTCTATAGGTACAAGTTATAAATTGTTGATAAAAAGCTAGACAAATAGGGTTAAAAGGTAGGGGAGTTTTTGGAAAAAAGGTGAGTTGAATACAGCCACTGATGAGGTAGGTGTGGTCTGTGAGGGTGGTAGGATGAGTGATATATGGGGATCGAGTGAGTGTGAGGATGTGTGAGATGTGAGGTTTTTGGTGAGTGAGTATTGATAGAGTTATGAATAATAAGGCAGTATGCAATATGTTTGGATGGATGGTAGAATGTGGTAAGGAAGAAGGTGAGTCAGAGGTGTTAGAAGCTAGGGGAAAGATTGAAGAAGGATGTGAACAGTAAGCTTCCAATATCTTAAAACACGTTTTTGTTTGGTCATTATCTTGCCTTAGATTCTAGTTAACTTAGTAGGGCTTCTTTTGTTATAACAAGATGGTCTAAAGTTTGCTTTACACTTAAGCCAACCTGACTTATTTACCTTTGCTTTTTATTAAACTACATTTCTTATTAATTCATTTTCGACTTTAAAATTTTTTGTAATTCATGAATGTCTAAAAGAAATTAAAATTCCAATAAAAAACCTTTAGAATTTTAAAAGCTACCATATGAATAGTAATTATCATTACACCACTTGTATGACAACCAAGTCAAATTGGTAAGATGAAGCTCTGGAAGGCTAGCTTGAAATTTTGACCTTTTGTAATAAAGGCCACCATACATCATATTCAAAAAGCAATTTGCATTGTACTAAAAAATGAATCATTTATGTATTTGTTACTTACAATAGAAGTAAAAAAATTTATTAATTATACAATGTCAGTGGCTAACACAAGCTCCAAATTATAAGGATTTGGAATAAAAAAGATTATTCATTATTGAGGCTTAAACAATATAAAAGGCCAGCTTTAAATTTTTAATAGATCTTTGAGCCTATATGATTCTTAATTTATAGATCTCTTAATTAAAATATTTCATTTATTATATTGTAGAAGGCATTAGCCAAACCCCCTCCCGAAGGAAATAGAAAAGGATTCAATGTGTATCATAACATTTTAATAATGGCACTAATGAGATACTAGAAATTTCATATGTAGCTTATTTGCAATGGCACATCAAATTAAATTAAGTAACTAAGCTAAACAACAAAATAGGTATCCTAACTCTTCAAATGGCTAAATACTAGATTCTGTAAATATTTGCTCAAAGTTCTCAATCCTTTCGATTTATAACATTAAGGTTAAAAGGTTTTCATAATTTTAGATAAGAATTATATTCATTACCCAAGAAAAAATGGATATTTGAGGGATGGGAGGTGAGAGTAGGCTGGGATTGGTTATCATACCAATTAGCAGAGTGAGTACCCAACACAAATAGAGAAAAAATTTGAAATATTATAGTTCTAGTAAAAAGCATAAACGGTTGACAAATGAAATCTAAGGAATAATGACAAATTACTTAATTAAAAATCAATCCAGATAGAACCTATTAATGTACAGTGTTGGGGGCCTTTACTTCCTAGATGTGCATGCTCTCATGTCGATTGATAATCTTTTCGACCATCTCTTCAAGGGGAGGAAGTCTTCTTATTAAGGGATACTTGTTTACCTCTTCATCTAACCTATCAGTTATGCCAAAATTGGATATTTTCTTTTTTTAATAGATGTAGTATATTATATACCATAGTCATATCTCACATTTTAATATGTTTTGATCTTATTTACTTCATCGTATAACAGATGTATTAATTCTCTTAATAAGAGTCAGTGCCCACCTTTCAACAACAACAACAACATCATCCCAGCATAAATCCCATTGAGATGCAAGGTTTGGGGAGATACAATAGTATACAGCCTTACCCTTAACTAACAGAAAGGTTGTTTCTGATAGTCCCACAAAAAAAGGTTTTGAAAACTATTTGAAGAAAACAAAAGCCAAAATTATAAACAAATAATTGTACTAAAAAAGAATAAATACAATAAAATAAGAATAAGTAAAACCAAAACTAAAATAAATAAATATTATATAAATAAATACAAATACAAATAGATAATAAATAATAAATTCTAATACTAATAAAAATTAATAGATAATAAAATAAAGATTAAAAATATTAAAAATACTATATAAAAATACTAAGGGAAAGTATCATAAATAAAGGTGTTTAGGCTAAACAAAGACGCAATAATCGAAGGAAAGGTTCAAAAAACCTATGGATAAAGAGTGACCTCCTTATGTAGGATCTTTTACTCGTATCCTAGTTTGCCAAAGTTTCTTATTGAGGGCCAAGTCTTTGGTGAGCTTTAGAATAGTCAAGTCCTTTTTAATCACCTCACTTCAGTTCTTTTTAAGTCTTCCCCTTTTTCTATTACAGTCCTTAAGTACAATCTTCTCACATATTCTCACTGATACATTAGGACGTCTCCTCTTAACTTATCCAAACCACCTAATTCTTGTCTCCCTTAATTTACCATCAATGTTAGCCACCCTTTTAACCTTATCTCTTCTTGTAAGGTTACACATCCAATAGAGTATCCTCATCTCTTCTATTGTAAACTTATAACTATATACACGTTTGATGGCCCAGCACTATACCCTATAGAGCAAGGTTAGAATAAATTGCTAAATGGTAGAATTTACCTTTTAACTTGAATGGTATCTTCTTGTCATATAAAACTCCTAACGCACCCCTTCATTTAAGTCGCCCTGATTTGATACGGTAAACTATGTCTTTATTATCTCACCATTGTTTTAGATGATGGATCCAAGGTACTTAAAACATTTTTTTGGTATAACTTATGAACCAATCTTTATCACCACATCAAATGCCACCCTATGGTCTAAAAAGTTACACTATAAATACTTAGTCTTATTCCTTCACAATTTAAAGCCCTTCAACTCTAACATACCTCTCTAAAGTTCTAACTTGACATTGACACCCTTTATTTCATCCACTAAAAAAATGTCATCATTAAACAACATACACTTAGGCACATCCACTTGGATTTTTTAGCGAGCTTATCATCAAACAGGAAGGGCTTAATGAGGATCCTTAGTATAGCCTGATATCGATAGAGAAATACTTGTATCTCCTCCTATCATCCTTACCCTAGTCTTAACACCTTCATATCTATTCCCAATAACCTATATATACATTATAGAAACTCCCTTGACTTCTAAACACCTCTACATGAATTCCTTAGGTACCTTATCATAAGCCTTCTTTGAGTCAATGAAATCTATGTGTTGGTCCTATTGTCGTGGACCATCTTGGTATGAAACCAATTTGGTTATCTAAAATAAGTTCACCTTTTCTCACTCTTTTCTAAATTACCCTCTCCTATAACTTCATAGTGTGACTAAGTGACTTAATGCATCTAAAACTATTACAATTTTGGATGTCCAGTTAGTTCTTATGTAAAGGAATTAGTGTACTAAGTCTCCACTCATCTGAAATTTTGGTGGACTTGAGGATTGCATTAAAAAGCTTGGCTAACAAAGTGAGACACTTTTCTCCTAGGCTCTTCCACACCTCTATGGGTAGCTCATCAGGTCCTACGTCCCTTTCACTCATCATCTCCCTTAAAGCTCCTTTAATTTATTCTCTTGTGATCTATTGGCAATAAGTGAAGAAAGGGAGTGGAGTTCCACCATCAGCCACATCAGAGGTCTACTAGACGGTAGATAGAAAAGGTCTGGGCAAGTTATTCGGGAAGACATAAGCTAAAATAAAAGAGTGAAATCGACAAAATACCTTACCTCTTAGATGGTGATTCCCTTTCGAATCAACTTCTGTTGAAGACACCTTCCAGATCTAGAAGGCTGGAGGTCACCAATAGAGGTTAGAGACTCGAAGTACACCATCAGTCGCTTACAAATCACCTCTTTCCAAAACAAGAGATGTGATGAAGATTTGAGAAAGCTATAGATCGGTATGCCCTAAGTGTCATAATCTGTTGGTTTAATTCATTTCCATATGATGTCATTTCCTTGCTACTCAGACAAAGTAGACTTCCAAGTGGGTCTATTTTCCCACGTGATGAGCTGTATCTTCTCTATTCTTTAATGCAATTATTTAATTTCTCAAAAAAAGTGAAGTTATGATATTTCTCAAATGTGTTAAGATCACCTAAGAATATGTTGTCATCTCCTCCTTCATTAAAAATTCTATAAAAGTATCTCTACCATCTTCTCTTGATGTTTCATCCTTTATACAACAGATTTCATCCAAGCCTATCGCTTTTCATTCCCTAACTCTCACTAACTTAAATATATCCCTTTCTTTATATTACTTTCCAATCATTGATATAATTTCTTGTAAGCTCTAATTTTGTATTTTAAGATTATCTTCATCACCTTTTTCATTTCCATTTTGTAGCCATCATTGAATTCGTAATTTTTTATACGAGTTACCAATGAAAATAAAATTCCTCTATTTTAAATTCTCTTAAATTAAATTGAATCTACTTTCCTAAAATTATCTCATAAGATCGTATTAAACATAATCTTCTAGTAACATTCTAAAGTAGCAAACCTTAAATCTTAAACTTAAAGAATTAGAAAAAAATGTCTTCAGGGTATATAATGTAAGGCTTATTTAACCTTTAGGGTCTTGCACAATATAAATTGAGATTTATGACTTACATGAATCGCTTGTCATGGTCATTTTTACTCACATGGTAAGAGTCATATGCTATGTTATTAACTCTTTTTCATTTAAAACGTATTGATAGGTACAATTCATAGTATGTTTTCCTAAGTGTTTTAGTGTGTTTTTTAGATTTTATTAGATGATTATTATATGTATAGGCTTAAAATTGTGTTATTATGAGTGTTTGTGTAGTTTAGAGCTTTATTTCAATATTAATTTTATAATTCATGAGGTGATGATGTGTTTGCTAGTGTTGGAAATAAGATAATTGAAGAACAAAGAAGATAGAAGCTACTTGAAGGGTGTCACGATCATGCATGAGGAGCGCAATCGTGTCAGGAAATTCCCAGGAACACAATTGTTATTCCTACGTTATGATCATGACAAAGACTTCCCAAGGGCGAGTTTTTCACCTATTTTAATGTTTCAGGGTATTTTTGGAATCAATTAAAGTGGGAAAACCCTAGTTACACTCCTATGACCCAAACATGTTATTTAAAGATGTGAAACACACCGAAAAACTCAGCAGTCAACACAAAAGAGTGGATCAAATGTGGGAGATCAAGAAGAACATACAAGAATTTTATTTTTTTCTTTTCCTTTTTTATGTGCAATGTGAATTACAAGATGTTAAACATGTTTATGAAGCTCTAAATTTCATATTAAGATTTATTCTTGATTTATTTTGTGACTTTGATTATTGTTGGTTTTAATACATATTATAATGTTTGTGATAATTGTGCATGTTTATACTTGACAATAAATTGAGAGTGAGTCAGAAGTACTCAGAGTTAGAATGTACAATGAGAGTTGGAAGTTTAATAGGCCTAAAATTATCAACTTAATAATCTTTCAAAGAGAGATTTTATTTAAGAAATTAATTTTTCAATTAATAGCTTCAAATTTAATTGAATAAGTTGGGGAAAAATTTATGAATCGAGAGTATGCAAATATGGAATTTTCTAATTCAATTAAGGATAATGTACTAAGTCTTGAGAGAGAGTAATCAATACCTTAGGAAACTTAGGATTAAGCACATAATTGAATCAACAATAGTTAAGGAACAAAATAAGGAAAGAATAAGTCCTAAGTATTCAATCTTGATTAAGACCCTAAATTTAAATATTAACTCATTATTATTCTATTTATTTGCTTTGTTTTATTATTATTTTTAATTTCTACTATTTATTTTCATTATAATCATATTCTGAATACCTTAGACAAAGTTGGGTTTCAAATTGTAACCCTTACATAATCCTCGCGGGAATAATAACCTTATATACGATAAGATACAATCTGTATACTTGCGATTTATTGAGGGTTTTATTAGATATAAAACTTTCTCAATAAGTTTTTGGTGCCATTTTTGGGGATTTAGCTTAGTACTATTTGAATTCCTTTAATGTAAGGAATCACCATTCTTGTGTTTTTGTGACTACATGAACATAAGAATTACTCACAGTTTAAGTAAGATCTAAGAAACTCTAGCACTTGATATCACAGGATAAGAAATAGAAACTTGAAGAGCAAGACGCTAAGAAAAGATCGAAAGAATAATGGAAAAAGAGCATAATCAAGGAGATCAGCAATAAACACTTATGAATTTCATGAGACCATGGTTCAATGCTGCACATCAAGGCATCACTTGACAGTCGGTTGAAAGTTGTGCATTAGTGTGTGTTTTTCTAAAGTATTTACCATGTGTTTCTTG
>JAOTAY010000006.1:19979515-20001029 GCA_025629805.1 Erythroxylum baracoense
TCTCAAACTTATGATTTGGGGTTTGATCTAGCATGTTCTTAGAATAGAAAGATTAGGGTTTTGATTCAATAGGATTAAAGGGTTTCAAGAACCTTGTTTTTCTTGGGGTTTCCGTATCAAAATGGGTATATACAAAGAAAAATGGATTTCCTAACAACAACAATGTTCGCTACAAAGCAAGGTTGGTGGCTAAAGGGTATGCTCAAACGGAAAGAATTGATTACAATAAAGTTTTTTCTCCAGTTGTAAAATATTCCTCCATTTGATTTTTATTAGCTTTGATAGCACAGTTTAATATGGAACTAGTTCAATTAGATGTAAAAAATGCGTTTTTACATAGAGACCTAGAGGAAGAAATCTATATGACTCCACTCGAAGGTCTTAAAATTGCTAGAAAAGAGAATATGGTGTGCAAGCTTAAAACATCGTTGCATGGATTGAAGCAATCTTTGAGACAGTGGTACAAATGATTTGACAAGTTTATGATGAAGCAAAAATACACAAGAAGCAAATATGATCACTGTGTGTATTTTTGTAAGCTACAAGATAGATCATACATCTATCTTCTCTTATATGTTGATGATATGCTGATAACTTCAAAGAATCAAAGAGAAATTGAGAGATTGAAGACTCAGTTGAATCAGGAGTTTGAAATGAAAGATTTGGGTGAAGCCAAGAAAATTCTTAGCATAGAGATAAATAGAAACAAAAAGTTGGGGAGACTGTGTTTAACTCAAAAGCAATATTTGAAAAAGGTACTACAACGTTTTGGCATGAATGAAAAGTCAAAACCTTTTAATACTTTGCTTGCTCCTCATATAAAGCTCAGTGCATCCTTATCTTTAAAGAAAGACGTAGAACGAGAGACATGACTAAAATACCGTTGCAAATGTGTTTGGTAGCTTGATGTGTGCTATGATGTGTACAAGGCTTGACATTTCCCAAGCAATAGGAATCATGAGCAGGTATATGCATAATTTAGGCAAGGAGCATTGGCAAGCTATGAAGTAGATTATGCAGTACATTTTGAATACTGTATATATTGGAATAATGTTTGAGAGGGATGAGAAAGATACTCATTGCTTAGTTGGATATTGTGATTCCGACTATAATGGTAATTTAGATAAACATCGATCAACTACTGGCTATATGTTTACTCTTGCAAAAGCACCAGTCAATTGGAAATCTACCTTATAGCCAACAGTTGCTTTGTCGACTACAGAGGCAGAGTATATGGCAGTTATAAAAGTTGTGAAGGAGGCAATTTGTCTTCAATGATTGCTTGATGTATTGAGAATTAGATAGAAACATGTCAAAGTATATTGTGATAGTCAAAGTGTCATTCATTTAATAAAGAACCACATGCAAGGACAAAGCACATCGATGTTCACTTTCATTTTGTACGAGAGATTATAGAAGATGGTGGAATAATAAAACAGAAAATCCTGACCTTTGAAAACCCTGCAGACATAATGACAAAAGTGATGACTGCAGTCAAGTTCAAATACTGTTTGGACTTAATTAACATTTTAAGAATTTGATAGCAATTGGAGACACTACTGAAGATAGTTTCATTTGCTAGAGGATTTTGAGAAAAAAAGACTGGGAAATATATCAAGGTGAAGAATTGTTGACTTGTGACATATTTTGATATCCCATATTGGAAAATTATGAAGATGGGAAAGACTCCTTAAGTTTTAAAAGGAGGTTTTCTTCATCTTGTTAATCATCCCAACTTCTTTTCGTTTGAAATATTTCGCTTCAAAATAAATGAAATATTAATTTAATAGTGTCTAAGGAAGTAAGCATAATTAGTTGAACCTTTTTAAATTATGGTGTTCTTTACTTGTCTATTTAATAGCTATTGTCAAGTATAGTTGTAGTGAATTATTGTGTTATTAAATTACATGTCTAGGAAAATTCTATCTAAGAGGTTCTATTTTAAATAGGACCGTTTATGACCTCTCTAGTCTTTCCTATAAATTTATCTGGTATAATTTTTCAGTACAATCGTCCACACTCTATTCACTTATACAATAGTGTTCCAAGTAAATTTGTTATTATAAATAGAAATTAACCCGAGTTTTCCCAACACTTTATATTTAAGATATGCTCCTTTTTTTGGGTTTGTTTCTCTCTAAGGAGGACTTGTTCTTTTGATTTAATTTTAGATTGTTTTCTCAAAGTTGGTTCCGATCGGTGGTCATCATGAAGCTTTTTTCTTCTCTCTTTTTGCCATTCTTGCCTAGGTTAACTAGATTATTGCTAAGTAGCCTATTATAGGTATTCCACAAGTTTGTGATCCTAATTTCAAGTTATCTGGTGCTTGGAATGGCATTTTGACAGTTTTTCCTCTTCATTGTTGCTTGTCCAGTTCCCCTTTAGTATCGCTTCGATTATCGAATAGCAGGAACGGACACAACCCTTTAGCGCGGACTGCATACTTTAGGAGCACACTTGAGTGGATGTTGTAAACACAGTAAGTTGAGTTGAATCCAACTAATACAATTTAAGAGCAAAGGAATCGGATCAGAATTTTGCTTCCGCAGTACTAAGTTCCAAGGGCAGTTAAATATATGCGGTTCATCGCATCTGTAAGTTATGAATTGGTTTTTGCAACCATAGATAATGGGAAAGTTGGACAGAGCATATGAAATCGTTACCGTTGTTTGGTCAAATTCAACATGGATTGAGATCATCGTAAAATAGAAATGTGATAAAGTTAAAGGTAACTTTTCATCAACGCTTTCTGGTCAACTTCATAAAATTTTAATGTTTTGGCATCTCTTATGTGGAGATTAATGCTTCTTTTTCCAAACTATAGAATATAAACTCAAGTACAATACGGAAACGGAGCAATGAAAAATTTTATTCAGATTGTCGTGTCAGTTGTCTATACTCTCCGAAGCATCACCCTCCTGCTAGTCTTGAATGTGGGATTCTCGACACTCATTTATGGCCTTGACTTTGCTGAAGGTATTTGAATAACATTTATTGGTGATGCATGCTGTAGATAGAATTGATCACAAGATGCATAGGTTATGTTGTGGGCCATATGGGTCATCGGATTTTTCAACCCAACTTCAGGTGCTTGGGCTGCAGCTTGCTGCTGATAAAACTGTCCTCCCAGTCCATTTACGTGTACATCGCCATTTGTATCCTGATAATGGACGGGGTTTATTGAGATCTTTGAATCTTCCTCAGGGAGTTGAAACGCTCCACCCCACGGGTCTGATTGTGGCAGGTGATAACTTCCGTCACAATACGTACCAATTAACAACTGATTTTGGTGATGATTCAAAACTTCATCTTTGGCAACTCCCTGACTGCAAGTTGATAGGCTGTACCTTTGACAAGAAACAGGATCAGGTTGAGAGTGTATTTCCCGAGCGAAGTCTGGATTTGTATGAAACAAGCGTTGATAAGAAAGAGCTGAGCTTAGTTGTGTGGATGAAACATCAGCTACCAGTTCTCCAGCTTGACAACTTGCTAAAGCATCTCCATAATAGTTTATGGTTTGGTTCCATGCTCTGGAATTGTCATATACATTGTTGCTAATTTGGCTATCTGAGGGCGCGCAAAATCAATAACTATGTTATATAGATAGTATGTTTTTACTATAATCTGGAATCTTAAACTGGAAATATGGCTTGAGAAGCAACGTGAGCACCTGATGTCGGTGAAGTCATTTGATTAAAAGACTGAAGAAACAGAGAATGACAAGACCGACTTGGTCCACCTAGTCCCAAAGGTGCAGTAATAGTTGGGCAAGCGAACTGCATTCCTCGGTTCAAGTTTATCACATTCAGCATACGTGCATTATTGTTGAATGTTGAATCTGTCAGTCCTCTTTCATTTGGAAAGTTTGGCGACCGTGACATATTTGGGAAAGGTTTCTTGCTGAGTTCCAGTAACCGGCCATCACATTGCAGAAGCTTCTCATAGTGTTTTTCAAGAGTTCCTGGTGAAAACACCAGGCAGTGCCTCCTGAGAATGGAACATTAGATCAGATTAAGCTTCTTTAGTAATTTGCATCAGAATAAACGGTAGCATATGACATCCAAACCTGCAATGACAAGCTTCCCCACCAGTAAAGTCTGACGTTGGACTCCAAATGGTATGCTTTCTTGGCTGTGGATCAACCTCCATGAAAAAGTTAGGTCTCTCATTTAACTGCATCAACTCAATGCAACAAATTAATGGATGGAACATGTAACTAGATTCAAAGCACGAACTATAAGCTCGCAAAGACGCAAGGAACAAGGAGAAACAGAAGAAACCTCAATTTGCAGAGTAGCTGAATCATTCTCCTCAATTTTAGCTTGAATGGCTATTATATTACTCCATTGAACTTCAATCTTTCTCTTTAGCCTCCCAACCAGAATCTCCCACACCAACTTCCTTTTAGAATAATAACACTTAGCCACTATGTCACCTTCGTTTCGTGACACTCTCTACAAGAGGAAAACAATTAAAAGAATTCATTACAAATGAAACCATTGTATTACAAATGACAAGCTTGTGACTGTACCTCCCATGATCCAATTCTGAGAAGTAACGCACTAAAATTAGAAGCCTTCAGTTTCCCAGAAACGTCATCCATGGGATGGCACAATAACTTACGATCGGTGTGAAATTCATTCTCACGCAAGTTCTTCTCCATAAATTCATATAAAGAGGGTGTAAGGTTGAGTTTCAAACCGAGTGGTCGCAAGCTCAAAATTTTATTTGCCAAGTTAGTCTGAATCATCATAAGTACTTATGTTAAAGTTAAAATATATGTATTGCGTATTGCGACAAAAGAACGTGGAATATCATACATCGACAATTATACGTGTAAGCACACGGAAGATGTAAAACCTGTTCATCGTCCTGATTTTGAGTTTGCAGATTTCCTGTAATCTTGTCGTTTGCAATACCAGAGACATAATCGTAAGAGTCACCATCAACTGGGCCACCGCCACCGCCACCGCCAACAGCAACACTATCAGCATCAACCCATGTTAAATCATGATACATGAGCGGGCAGAAATTGTGGTCTTCTTGATAGAAGAGTGGAGTCAAATTGTTGCAGCACAGGAGATATGATGCTGTTTTGGAGATGCACATAATGCAGAGACCTGATCCCGGGAAAGCAGGAAGAGAGACACAGGTGGGACAGAAACAGGATAATGAGAAACGAAGAAATATATAGGTAGTTATAGTAGCTGTAGGAACAGTGTTGGAGGTGAGCAGGGAATTAATTACTGAAACTTGTAGGTGTTAAGGAGTCTTGTATTGTACGAGAGGGAGAGAGCATACCATAAACTGCCTTTTCTTGTGCCTTTTTCCAAATTTATTTTCCTCTCTAATGAATATACTAATGCCTAAGGGATATTGAGTCCGTGACGAAGAGAAGATTCTAGTTTTGTTTCAATATAGAAGTCCTAACGGTTTTAGTTTAAGGGCGTTAAAAAGAGGAGAAAATCTAGGGGGTGCAGTCTCTCTCAGAATCGGGAATCCACCAGTCTAACTCTTTATCAGGACGTCACCGTATGACGCTCACTGACATTCACATCATGCAAAATGGGATACATAATCGATTAAGATAGATGGACAGGTGTATGTTTGAGTCTGAAAGTTCAGTACAATCTTAACGTAAGGTAAGAGATAAAATTTTCATATAATTTTATTAAAAAATTTTATAATTTCTATTTTTTTTGGGGAATCCTTTGTAATTTAAACATGTTTATAATGAATTTTTGTTGTTCTTAAATATTATTGAGATGAAGAATATTAGAGATATCGACGATATTATAAGACTTACTTTGTAAATAAAATAAGGTTTATTCACAATCGTCTTAAGATTTTTTTACAATTATCCCACAAAATAATAACACATTTCCATCCACCCGCCTATCAATTTTCACTCGATATTTATACTCTTCACCCTCGTCTTAAACTTTTCTTTCTTTTCAACATCCACGATTGTGAAGGTGACGGTGTGCAATGGGGCAATGGTTGTGGCTGTTAGGAGGTGCGATGGTGGGTGTGTGCTAAGATGTGTATGGCTCGAGATAGTGGGCACGTGCAATGGCAGGTGGTGCATGCAGTATGGTGCGATTGGAATGAAGAGGGCAGAAGGAGGACACGTTGGAAGCGAAGAGGAGAGTGAAGAAGCATTGACTAGAGAAGGCATCAGAGGGGGCGGAATAAGATTGAAGCAAAGAACCAATCATAAGTCGTTGGGAAGAAATTGGGTGGTTCGGGCCTTAATGCTTACAGGTATGTTTGGTTAAACTTAAAGTTTTTAATGAAATAGAATGAAATAGAATAGAATGGAACGTAAATGAATGTAAACAAAATTTTGTTTTAAACACCCACTTCAATCCAATTGCATTTTTCCCTTCCGGTAAATCCACCTTGTTCCACGTTCCATTCTTTTCAATTGCTCTCAATTCTTCCATCATTGCTTTTCTCCATTCCTCTTTCTCAGCTACTTCTTCGTAAGTTATAGGGTTTGAAACTGCAAGAGCAAATTGACAAGAATCGTATATTTCTTTTAAAGATCTGAACTTTCTAGGTGGTGTCTCATTCGATGAAGAGTCTCGACTTGGTGATGTGGAATCTGAACTTGGTGATGCAGTAGAGGAACCAACTACTGAATTTGCTGTGAAGGTTCTGGAATTTCACTTGAAAGGACTCCAATAGGAATTTGTTGCATCTTTTCTTCATCTCTTTATCAATTCCAGCTTACACTTTCATCAAATACTACATCTCTTCTAATTAAAATCTGTCTACTAAAAGGATCACATAATCTATATGTTGTAGAATTACTACAATAACCAATAAAGACACATTTCTCATATTTCTCATCAAGTTTATGACGAAATTGAGAATTTACTAAAGCATAAGCAATACATCCAAATATCCTCAAGTGACTTACAGATGGTTTTCTACCATGCCAAGCTTCAAATGGAATTTGATTTATGACAACCTTTGTAGGGGATAGATTCAGCAAGTAGACTGATGTTGTCACAGTTTTAGCACAGAATTGATTGGAAAGCCCCTTTGCTTGTAACATGCTCCTTGCCATCTCCACCATGGTTCAATTTTCGGCGACACCATTTTGCTCCCGAGTGGAAGGAGCTATCAACTCCCTATGAACGGCATGTTCTTCACAAAAAAGATTAAATTCTTTGGACAAGAACTCTCCTCCTCTATTTATGCGAAGACCTTTGATGCAAGTACCACTTTGCTTCTCAAACTAAGCATTAAAATGCTGAAATTTCTGAAATGTTTCTGATTTCTTTTCTAAGAAATAAACCCAACTCATGTGACTATAATCATCGGTGAAGAGCAAAAAATAATGACTTCCACCAAAAGATGCAGTATGCATAGGCCCACATAAATCGGCATGTATTAATTGAAGACACTCTGAAGCTCTCTATGTATTTCCTATTGGAAAAGATTTTCTAGTTTGTTTCCTATAAATACACCCCTCACACAACTCAATATAATTATTTTTTGGCAGCCCATGAACCATACCTTTGTCACCCATTAATTTCAAGCCTCTGCTGTGCAGATACCCATATCTAAGATGCCATAGCTGCGAGTTTCTAATCTATCAGCAGCAAGAGCCAAATTCTGCACATTTGAGAGTTGTAATAGGGACATCTTGTTTTGAGCCATACTGACATTGATCATCATTTGACCTGATTGTTTGTCTCTGATAACACAAGCACCATCCTCAAATAATATTGAATAACCTCCAGCCATTAGTTGCCCCACAGTTAACAAATTAAATCCCAAATTAGGTACAAATTGAACATCATGTAGGAGCTTTACTTTATTAGTGCTGGTTTCAAATGCTACTATACCCTTTCCTTCAACTTGAATTTCTTTGCTATTTCCCAGCTGAACTTTTACCTTTTGTGATTCATCAAGCTCTTTGAATAATGATTTTGTACCTGTCATGTGATTTAAACAGCCTCTATCTACAAACCACAAATCATTTGGAGTATTGTTAGTACCAAATTGAGCCAGAAAAAGCTTACTTTCTTCGCCATCCTCTGCTGCATAGTTGGCTGCTTGATCTTTATACCAACAATCAACTTTTATATGGCCAAATTTCTTGCAGTTATGACATTGAATGCCATTCTTGTTTTTGCTTTGCTCTCCGGTCTGCTTTTGTCGCCCATCATATTGACCCCTGCCTGTTCTTTGGCCACGACCACGTCCACGAAATCATCCTCTGCCATGACCTCTACCTACTGAAGTTTCACCTTCTCTGGTTTTGTTGGCTGCTTCCTTCACTTGAAAAGCTTGCTCGTCATTCTTTTTAAGTGATCGATTAATTCTGGCCTCATGCGCTTGTAAAGATCCCAATGAGTTCATCAAAGTTAAACAATGACAAATCCTTTGACTCTTCAATTGCAGCAACTATATGGTCAAATTTTGGAGGCAAACTTCTCAACACCTTTTCCACAATTGTCTAATCAGTAATATTCTCTCCATAAGATCCCATCTGACTGACTATTAGCATTGTTCTAGACAAAAAAATCAGCAATGGACTCTCCATTTTTCATGACTAAGGTTTCAAAGTCCCATCGAAGAAACTGCAATTTCACAGTGATCACCTTTGAATCACCTTGGAATTCCTTCTGCAAAATTGACCAAGCTTGCTTGGATGTGGTTGTTGCTACAATTCGACAGAAAATCATGTCATGAACAGCTTGCTGAATGATCACTAATGGTTTAGAGTCTTTTCTCTTATTCTCCTTCAATCTGCTTTCTTCATCTGGATCTGCGTAGCCATGTTCTACTAAGTCCCAAAGATCTTGAGGTTTGAGCAGAGTTTTTATTCTGATACTCCAGAATTCATAACCTTCTCCTTTGAAGATAGGTATGAGAGGTTGTGCAGTACTCATTACATTACCATTGTTGCCATGATAATTCTCTCAAGTGTTTCACTCACCTTATGTGTTTATCTCTCTCTACTCACTCAAGTCAAAGGCTTTGATACCAAGAACTGTTGGAACAATTAAAAATCAGAGATAGGTCGTACTAAAAAATTATGCAGATTAAAGACTCAAAGTTTTTAAAAATTGTTTCTGTTTTTCTGCAATTTATTCAGAACTGAAATGTGCCTTTATACAGGCTTACAACTTAACTTAAAGAGCTACAAATTCTCAACTAATTACTAGAAATTGAGCACTACTAACACATTAACTGAAACAGAGAAATATAAGTAGATTGAGGCCAAAATATCTACAACGTATCTTTGACCAATTCTTGAATTATCCTTCAACATGTAATATTAAAAAATTGTTGTTTGAGAGGGATAAAAGGGTTCATAATATAATATAGCGAAATGTTGTTTACATAAAAGGTTTATAATATAATATAATGTAATGTTGTTTATAATTTTATATTCTATTATAAATTTTCCAAATCGGAGTTTTTTTATTTTGATTGTTTAGGATAAATGAGATGTAATATGAAACTATCATCTTCTATCTCATCTCATTATAAACCTTCATACCAAACTATAAAATAATATTATATTCTATTTCATTCCATTAATAAATTCCCAACCAAACATACCCTAAATATTTTACACCTCTGCAAATTTACAGGGGGATGGGCACTGCTCACACAAGGGTCGCGTCTTTGTAATATTTATACCCTAGAGTATTTTTTTATCCATATTCTTTCTGCTGCTTTTGTAGTACAAATCAAGATACTAGAGCAGAAAGAAGCGAGAGAATCGTTCGGTGTCAAAGGAGACCAGAGTTTATCAATGGTTAAAAGAAAGATTGATAGGAGATGAAATTAAGCTTACGGAATGGTATTGTCGATGTGTACGCGAAATTTGCGATATTGACTTTCGCCCATGTGATAAGCAATACATTGCAAAAAACAAAAAAACAAAAAGTGGCTTTTTACTTTTTAGGTGGATAAAAAAATTTCAGTGCAGATGAGACACAGAAATAGTCCATATATGTATATAAACAAAGTAAACCCACTGTTTCATTCAGTCGACATTATAAAAGAAATGCACTAACTGAAAGCTTGTCAACGTTAGAAGTTGATTTATGTCTGATTTCCGTAACCGTAAGATTTGTGGAACTGCCGTTTTTTGAAATGGCAAAGCAATCAATATTGGAAGGCGGTCGAATTTGGGCACTTGAGTACAAGCATATGAACGATGGTATCTGCTCTTTGTCAATTTTATGTCAGAGTATTTAGTCTACACAAATTTTTTTGTACTTGCACGACTAACTGAATAGACCGAACGTTGCGTCTACAGCCATTCGACAGGAAGATAAACGAAGTTTAACGTGAACTGTTCTGACCTACTTATTCTTGAGAATAACAGCTCAGCTGTCAATACAAGGAAAGGAATAAAACACTTGAAATTACATTCTTGCAAATGGGGTGGTTTCTGTTTACAATAGTAAAAACAATTAAAGAAGCAGTGGCATATCAGCTCCCATTATCTTCATGCACTTACCTAAAACAAATCTAATAGTGTACAAAATTGGATTGGAACCAGGCTGAGAGAGAGCCCAGGAAAAAAAATAAGTAATTCATTAATTATCACTGTGGTCATAGCAAAAGGCTAAATCAAATATCTGGCTATATTCATCAACAAAGTGGACTTCAAGACCACCTTTCACGTTTGGTGCAAGTTCATCATAATCCCTCTTGTTCGCTGAGGGAAAAATAATGGTCTTCACTTGGCTCCTTCTTGCTGCTATAGTTTTCTCCTTAACCTGAATGTTTAACAAATACAAACTTTTTTAAGCTCTACAACTGAAAAGAAAATGACAGAAGAAAGGTGCTCAAATAGATGGAAACTATGAAGCTTAGACGCTTTGTAGATGTAATAATAAAAAGAAAATAAAATGACAGCAAATGTACATTACCCCGCCAATAGGAAGGATTTTCCCTGTTAGAGTAACTTCCCCAGTCATTGCTAAATCTCTGCGCACAGGCTTCTTCATGGCTAGTGAGAGCAAGGAAGTAATCATGGTGCAGCCAGCACTGGGCCCATCCTTTGGAGTGGCCCCTCCCGGAACATGGAGATGCAGCTTGAAATTGACAAAGAAGGGATTCTCCGGATCCTTTTCACTCAATATTGCTCTGGCAACAGTATGAGCTATTTGGGCACTTTCTTTCATCACTTCTCCAAGTTGACCAGTAAGATGAAGGGACCCTTTACCCTCTCCTTGCTCAATATTAGTCGTCTCTATGTACAATGTGGAACCCCCCATTGCAGTCCAAGCAAGACCCATCACAACTCCCACAGGAGTCTGTTCATAGATGCGTTCTGCATGGAAAACTGGTTTCCCAACAAAATCAGCAAGGTTTGATGTGTCAACCAACACCTTTTCAACTGCCTTAGTTACTCCACTCTCAATTTTCACAGGTTCTTTTGCATCCTGTCAACATTTTATCAAAATAATAATAATAATAATATAATGTTCCAAAACGTTTGCATACCCAAAAGATAATGATGCAAAATAGTTAAGGTCATTTCACAACTTCCCAAGCACCCTATCATGCAATCTTCTTTCTTTCCCAAAAATATTTCCATTTGGTTTGAAACAAAATCGCATCTAACTCAAGAGCAATCCAAGTTCTTAGATTGAACCCTTCACAAAAATTAGAAAAGTGACATGAGACAATGAACAAGTTCCAAAAGGAAAATCAATGTCTCCTTTAAACAAACACACTCAAAATAAAGTGTCCAAGTGTCAACACCCAATTATCCAGTTCTGCAACACACTAACATACCTTCGAATCACTGGATTGGTCAGTTGCACCCTGAATTTGGCCAGATGGTTGATCCATCGGTATGACATCAGCTTCTACAAACTTTTGCACATTTTTTTCTTTGCAACTATTCTCCACTGATACTCTAGACATTTCAGCAATTTCTGCTCTTTCTTCATTTGGTTCACCAACCTGAACTTTTGAAACTGGAGATTCATTTATCACTCCTTGTCGAACAAGTTGCAGTGCTATCTGAACAATTATACAAATTAAGAATCAGTTGATGCGTAATATCTATTCACACATATTTTTCATCTATGAAATTTTACTTTCCTCAATAAGCAATTTATGCATCTTTGAACCAATGGAACAAGTAGTTCCTCCTACTTTCCACCTGGATAATCAAGTTGATGCCAATACAAGTTCTCAGCAAAGGAAAACAAACCTTTCGATAGATCTTATCTATTTGCTTTTGTAGGTTCCTGACTCCTGCTTCTCGGCAGTAATTCTCTATAAGTGCAAGAAGAGCAGCATCAGTCACTTCAACCTGGAACATATTAGGTCATAGATGTTCCATCAGGAATAGTCATGCAAACAAAACTCATATTACAAGCTGCAAGTAGGTGCAATTCACAGTTATCAACAAGCATCCATACATGTCATTCACAGATTACAGAACAGTTAGTCACTATTTAGATGCATGGTTATTGCCCATAGTTAACACTATGAAGATGAAGTACAATAGCGGGAGAGAGAAAGGAAGATAGACAGACCAACCAACCTGTTCAAGCTTAATGCCGCATGATTCACGAGTAGCCTTCTCCAGATAATCTCTTGCAATATGCATTTTTTCATCAGTAATATAACCTGCAATAGTTACTACCTCCATTCTGTCTAATAGCGGGCCAGGTATCATGTCAATCACATTTGCTGTGCATACAAACAGAACCTGCAGTTAAATATTCAAAGGATGAACCATCAGGTTGAGAGGGGGGAAAAAAAAGAATTGAAACCCAGAACAAAATAATTAAGATGCCTGGAAATCTCTATAGTATTAAACCTTTGATAGATCAATTGGAACATCCAGGTAGTGGTCCAGAAAATTTGCATTTTGCTCTGGATCAAGAAGCTCCAATAAAGCACTTGCAGGATCACCAGCATGTCCTCTTCCCAGCTGACGTTATAAGAAGCATAATAGCTAAACTTTAATGCAAAACAAAATCTTGCATACGAGGGATAATAACAGCAGAACCATCCTAATTTTAGACACAGAATCGGAAATTAAATAAATCATTCAGAAATACAACAGAAGTTTTTTGTTTTCTTAGTAAAATAAATGAATAAAAATAGTTACGGAAGAAAATTTTTGTAGGATGGAAATTAAAAGCCATAAAATCTTACACAAACCAAAATTTCCAACAATTACCTTGTCAATCTCATCAATAAGAACAAGAGGGTTTGCGGTTCCCACATTTTTCAGGCACTGGACCATCTTCCCTGGCATTGCACCAATATAGGTTCGACGATGCCCCTAGATTTGACTTAATTAAGTGAGGAAACGCATGAATGATATTTCATATGGCTAGTTAATTCATTTTAAACCAAAAAAATGCCTCGTTTACCTTAATTTCAGCAACATCAGATAACCCTCCTACAGAAAACCGGAAAAACTTCCGGTTCAAAGCGCGTGCAATTGAGCGACCTATGCTAGTTTTGCCAACTCCAGGTGGACCAGAAAGACAAATGATTTTTCCTGCAATGTGTTTGAGGAAATAAGAAACTCTATTTTGTATTGGTTTTCATTGGCAGAGATGCTGATATAAGCGTAGTTAAGTAGATATTTGAAAAGAAAAAATGAAATCAACTGATTTCTTTAATCTTCAAAACATCCAACCAACCTTGTGAGATTCCTCTGAGTTTTCCAACAGCAATAAATTCCAATATCCTTTCCTTAACATCAGTCAATCCATAATGGTCTTCATCCAGAATGTTTTGAGCTCGAACTACATCAAAATTTTCATCACTGCAGTTGAATTAAAAATAAAAGCTAAATGAAAAATTTTACACCACCAGTAATCCCAATATCAGTTATCTCAAAAACTAGCATATGACAAACTATTTTCAGATACCGCTAGCAACTTTACCAATTTGATAATGCTAAAATTATGGCAACATAACTGATGAAGGACAAGTCCTATGATTGGAAATTCAAGGAAAATGAGGGAACCTCACGTAACAAGGAAGAACAAGAGTAGATCGAGAACAGAATACACGGAATAAAATAACATGACAAAAGAAGAATAAGAGAAGAAGCGAGAGCTTATGGAACATGGGAGGAAAAAAAAAAAGAACAGATATCTAAAATTACTTTAACATTACTCCTAGAGAAGTTTAGCAATGAACAAGCAGAATAAGAAACAAACCTGTAATCTCCCCAAGGCAAAGCAGTCAACCAATCCAGATAGTTACGAGTCACATTAAATTCACTTGAACTGGCCTCTAAAAGCTGCAATTTTGTAAGCTCTTCTTCTATAACCTGCAAAACCTGAGCTGGAATTTTCTCCTTCCTTGGTTCAATCCTTTCCCGAAACTTTACTGCATCAAAGAACAGGAAAAATAGGAAATTCCACACTACAAATATAGAATTTTAATGATTTCTTTTGTCCATATCAAGGCAGGAGCAAGAAATCAGGCATGAGAATGTGGCAATTTACAACAGCAAGATTTAAGGAAATTAAATAAGCAACAATCATCTTTTTTATCTACATAATCTAATTGCTAAATCCTCTTTCCGCACACTGAAATAACCATCTCATGCATATACTTTCAATCATACAATACGACTAAAGATATATTTTATGTGATCAACCAATGAAATTATTGGGATAGTTGTAGACTCAATTATTTGAAAGGCCGTCTTGTGTTAAAATTGCTGAGCATCATATGTGACTTATACGCTAACATGGTTAGCATATTCTTCAAATCCAGTATGCTTGAACTTGCACATTTTTACCATCTTCTACAAAGTGTCACCATAGCAAACATTTGTTTGCCATTAAAAATAAAACAAGACAAGTAAATTAAAGTAGAACTAACCAGAAAGAGCCGTCTTGTCATCTGTCTCCAGCCCTAGCTCCTGAATAACATATGCTTAACCTTAAGTTATTACAAATGTAAACTATACTTGTAGCTAGAGGACATTTCATTTCTGATTTACATTTAGTGGTAAAATAAAACCTAAATATCAAATAAGAACAAGATAAAAGACGACCAAGTACCTTCTTTATGGCCTTAAGCTGTTCATTCAATAAATAGCGACGTTGCTCTCCACTTATCTTTTCTTCAATTGCTTTTGCAATTGATTCCTAATTGAAAGAGCCAACAGTCAATATATAAGATTTGAAACATCAACAATGCCCATTTTTCTAATAAAAGCAACAAGGATACCTGAATCTTGCTAATTTCCATTTCTTTTTTCACCAACTCCAGTGTGAGTTGCAAACGTTTATACACCTGAGTAATCAATATTGTATACCAAACAAGATACCATGAGGGCTGATCTTTGACCAGATAAAAGAATCAAATTAAGAACAGCTTAAAGCATGCCAAAGATACACTAAGGTCTTCAAATGTAAATAAAGCTATTGCTATGACCTACATCCAGCTCTTCAAGAACTTTTTGGCATTGCAGTTTGTTTGCACCAGATATTGCTGCCCCAAAATCTGCTAATCGCGGAAAATTGAAGTCTCCAATATGCTGCAGATATTGAAAGAGAGAACCCACAGCAATCAATCTTACATAACCCATTGATTTTTACAGTCAAGTTATTTACATAGGAGATGTCTACCACAAAATCTTGTTTCTAGCAAGCCAATTTCACAAATTAATGACATTGAAACATTTAAGCAAGAATTTTTTCTGACTTCAGTTTTAGTCCAAGTTCAACAAGAAAAGAGCACTCTGGTACTTCCCTTCTAAATTTTTCCACTTTTGCCTCTGTCTTGGATAAAAATTAAATTATCAAAAGATACACTTTTTGGCAATTACAACCAATATTTAGAAAGCAGCTCGAGTTGGCTTTGATGATAAGGGTGGCTAATTTAACCCATAAACTAGCAAATGGAATTAAATCATTAAACCAATAACCATTATTATGCAATTTGAATGCACAAGGAACCAAAGTAGAAGTGATAAAAAACTCTACAAGAGATTTACTGATTGTAGGCCAGCAAATACTAGAAATGATCAAAAACTTGAAGGAAACAAACCTGAGTATATGTCTGTACATGATCCCTCCAGAGGGAATTTGTTTTCAGAACATCTCTTAGTGTTGCTATGACCTCAAAAGATGTAGCTTTAATGACATCATCATCCTTATTATATGGTTTATCCTGCAAAAAGAGAAAAGCAATCAACAGATAGTGACCCTTAAATACCACATGAAGAGTCAAAATTTCAAAAACAAATATAAATTATATGCACCTTCAAATGATCAACTTTGACAGTAAGTGGATCCTCATTGACCTATCGAAAACCAGCATTCGTCTCAGCTTCAAGAGTTCTGCATATATTTGCAGCAACAGAAGAATAAACAGAAATGAAATTTAGCATCCATACTCACCATCTCTGTTATTCTAAGCCGTCTGTGGCCAATAAGGACAACTTGTTCTCCTTGGATAGAAGTAATCTGGTTTATAACATTATTAATGAAATGTTGTTCAGATATCTAGACCTTTATTCATACAAAAAAATTAAAAGTGATGAATTGAATAAGATAGAAAAAGCTGAAGAAAAAATTATATACCTGAGCAAGAGTTCCAACTTCATGTAGCCGATTAAACAACTCTTTTCCCTTAAATTCATATATATTTTTCTCCGAATCAGATCCAGATACAACACTGGGATCAGTCCCTGGTTCATCTTTAAGAAGAAAAGCACCAGCATATGGGGCTTGCCTTTTTTGGCTTTCCTGCAAAGCTGCCAGTAATTTTGGGTCCTATGTTGAAAAGCAAACACCAATGTAAAGTTTGATTTAACATAAGAAATCAACAACATAAAACTAGATTATTCAGAGATATGACTAAGGTTAGAACTGAGAGTTTGATAAACCATGCACCTCAATGAGCATACTGTACACTTTATCACAATAATGGCATCTTATATATGTACATTACAGCATAAAAAAGTTATTAGACCCAATATCTAGAGCACAACAAAAAACTGATCAACAGAAAAAGTTGATAGCATTTCAAAGTAAATAAAAAGCAAAAACATGTAATACCTTCACATAAATTGGCATGTAGAATCCCGGAAATAGGGGCCTATGTGGCAATGGTAGTGCCATTACCTGCAACAGAGCATAGTAAACTGTTAATTCCCTGTAAATGATGAATCTACATAATCCTCAAAATTGAGCACATTTCATGATTGATAACAAAAGGTGGAGTTGAGAAAAGAATACCATTAGTACTCATAAAGCTTGCCACTATACATACCCTTCTATCACTAATTTCACAAAGACTCCATACTTCAGTACAAGAATTGCACAGGATGCCTTCCCACTTCTATTGAACCTCAAGAAGTAAACCACTAAAGAAACCATCTTTTGGTATCAAACTGCAAGTTTAGATTCAATAATTAAACTAAACTAATGATTAGCTACTATCCTAAAATGCCAAGACTGGTTCTAGGAGAAGCCAATTGCGGACCATAGCTGATTCCGTGACGTTCACATTGAGGAAGCTAAAGAAAAGTTTAAAGGAACAAACTTTGAGGAATACAAGTGGGAGTTGAAAATGACAAGAGTCTAATAACATGTCAACAAACCGAACAAGAAAAGACTGTTCTCTATCTTTTCTTTATCTCTCATTTACTTATAACCGTATTATAATTAAAAGAACCAATTATTACCAGACCGAAGCAGAAAGCAAGGGTGGTAAGATAAGAAATAGAAAAGTTTGTTGGTCCAATTCATCCCGAACCAAAAGTTACAAGAAAAGAATAAACTTAGACGAATAAATGTGCAAATTGAAAATGATAAGGAGTATAGAGTAACTTATTAGCACCCAATTATACGTTCATCTCATTGTGATTTACTTATGCCGGGTGGGGTGGGGGGAAACAAAGAAAGGGCAGGGAAGGAGAAAAAGAAATGAGCTTTATTGCTCCAATTCAGTTGGCCTCACGCCAACCTAATAACGAAACTACATCAACAAATACATTTTCCATGTCTTTTCCCCGTTTCCACACTAAACACAGAAAATTCCCGAAGACAAAATCTTTGAATGCACTCACTGTTAGATAATCCTCGGGTCTAGGGTTTGTAGGAACGATTGCTGATCGACTACTTGTGTCTGCATTATCTGCCTCCGGCTCGCCGCTCTTTGCCTCCGCCTCCGCCACCTCGCCGGTTCCATCATTTGAAGAGTCCGAGCAAAAGAAGGCCTTTTGATAAAAACCCGCCTCCCTGTGATTCCTCCGAGTCGATCCGGTGATCGGGCTCAGCGCTTGCAACAACAAAGTCGTGGATGACTCGGTGGAGATTCGAAGGCACGGAGAGGCCACGTGACTGTAGAGCTGGCGCGAGGCAGAGGAAGAGAGCAGCTTCAACATTTTATTGGGCAGTGGATGTTGAAGGATTGAAGGAAGAAGCCGGGAATTGGAATGTTGAAGACGAGGGTGGTCTAGTGTTGAAACGCCACGAAAAGTGGAGCTTGGTGTGAGGGAAGGTATTCCGGGGAGTTGGGTGTTTAAAATAAACCCCTTCATAAACCCTATCGAGCTTTCTCACTATTTTTATATTTTACAAACATTTATAAAAAGGTTTTTATTTTTTGTTATAATAGGGTCGAGCTAAAAATAGGAAAACAAAATCATAGTTTATGACCACGTAATTAATTGAGCATTTAAAATAATATAGAACAATGAAGCATAAAATACTTAATTCTTTACTTTCAATTGACAAGATTAGCACTCCCTATTTTTTACGTGTCTCTCCTCTCTTTTTTTCATTTTCTAGTTGTCTTTTCTTCCATCTTTTTCTTTTTCTTTTTCCTTTTCGTTTTTCATTTTTTAAATATTATTATTTTTATTTATTTGAAATAAGGAAATCAAGTTTAGAAGAGGAAAATATAGAGGAGAGATACAAGTTGTTAGAATCATACCTATTCCTAATTCAATATGCAACTATATGTTATGATTCTTTCACAGATATTCAAGCAATTATTCGCTAAACCCAATTATACCATTTTAAATACTCAACTCGCCCTTATGGCAGGTATAATGAAGAGGATAAATAATCAAAGTTACGATTTATATTTTGGGTTTAAAGAACGAAAGAGTTTAATGTTAAGCTCAACACGGACTCACTAAAGATAAAATTATGATGGCTTTTTAAGAAAAAATGGGTAAATTCTAATTGCCTTCATCATTTCAATATTTGCATAAGATTATGTGATCTTAACTAATATTCACAAACAAGTTCTAAAGTTCCTTAATCATGAAGAAACACTCTCAACAAAGAACACTTGATTTTGGTGTTTAATATTTCAAAGAGGCTCAAAATCTTACCAAAGAAAGTGTCATTCATCCATCACAACAAGTCAATGTCCTTTTAATCAAAATCCAAGTCAATCATCCTAAGGATGCAAGTATACTTATTCACTCGCATTATGAATTTCTAATCCCGACCAAGGGATCAAGTTTGCTTCATGACAATGCATCTCTAACTATTAAATGGAAAAAAAAACACATAATTTTTTTATATAAACTACTAGTCCCTCCCTCCCCCCTCCACTTAAATATCACTTTGTTGTTAGTGTGATAAGTAAATAGAAGAGGGACCTAAGATGAAAAACAACTATCAAACAAGGACAAAATTAAAACTAAGAGAAGTTAAAACTAAAAAAATAAAAAGAAAAAGGATAGAAATACAATACTAAGGTGGGTGTGGTGGTTGTCCAAAGCGAGCATTCATATTAGCCATGAAGTTCCTAATCTTCACCACTTTAGCCTCAATGTTGTGTATCCTCTCATTTGCTTTCCTTTTAAATGCTCTAGATTGGATTACATAATCTACAAGACCCTTATCATGAAGGTGTTTTGTTTGTTCCTTGTAGATTCTTGAATTCTCATAAGCCTCATTCCAAAGCTAATCCAATTATGAGATTCGAAGTAAACACTCCCTTCCTCCATGATCTATGTTCATGTTCACCGTCTTGATTGCCTACAGTGCTCTGTGCTCAACCTTTAAGGGCAAATGGTAAGCCTTCCTAAAAACTAGCCTATAAGGATTCATCCCTAAGACAGATTTGTAAGTTGTTCAATATGCTCATAGTGCATCATTTAACATTGTTGACCAATCCTTCCTTAATGGGCGCACAATCTTTTTCCGAAATCCCCTTAATTTGCTTATTACTTGTTTTCACTTGTTCGGATGTTTGTGGATGCTATAGGGTTGCCACCTTGTGGGTGATTGTATATTTCCTCATAAGCTTTTCAAAAATTTTATGGCAAAAATGACTTCCTCCATCGCTTATAATTTCTCGTGGAATCCCAAACCTGCTAAAAATATTTTCCTTCACAAATTTAACAATAACATTAGCATCGTTAGTTTGGGTGAGTATTACTTCTACCCATTTAGATAAGTAATCTACTGCAGCAAGTATATATTCAAATCCAAATGATTTAAGAAAAGGGCCTATAAAATCAATACCCCAAACATCAAATAATTCAACATTCAATTGGTTAGTTAAGGGTATTTCATTTCTTCTACTTATATTTCCAGTTTGTTGGCATTATCACATTTTAAGCAGAAGAAATGAGCATCCTTAAACAAAGTGGGCCAATACAAACCGCTTTGAAGAAACTTAAAAGTAGTTTTTTGCCCTCCAAAATGACCTCGACAGGGGAGTTCATGATAAAAGGTCAAGATACGTACCTGTTCTTCCTCTAGAATGCACCTTTGAATGATTTTATCTTTGCAAATCCTACAGAGATATGGATTGTCCCAAAAATAGTACCGGCTTAAGTGCAAAAGTCATTTCCTTTCCTAAAAAGTCATGTTAGGTCTTAAAATGCCATAAGCAAGATAATTTACATAGTCAGTGTACCAAGGCATTTTACTAACAACAAATAACTGCTCATCAGGAAAGTTCTCAGCAATTGTATACTTTCTTTGTTGTTTAAGAGTTTCTAAATTAAGAGATAACGTAGACAAATGATATGCAACAACATTATCACTCCCTTTTTATCATTTATTTTCATATCAAAATCTTATAACAACAAAATACACCTAATTAACCACGATTTTGCATGTGTTTTGGTCAAAAGATATCTAAGATCTACATGATGAGAATGGATTATAACTTTTGACCCTAACAAATAAGATCTGAAATTTTACAATGCAAAAATCATCGCTAACAACTCTTTCTTGGTAGTTTTGTAGTTTATTTGTGGATCACTCAAAATTAGGCTGGCATAATAAATTACACGCAAGGATTTTCAACTTTTTGGCTCAAAACAACTCCCATAACAAAATCAGAAGCATTACACTTAATTTCAAAAGGCAAAGACCAATCAGGGGTCATAACAATCGGTGTAGAAATTTTCTTTGAGAATGTTAAAGGCTTTAAGGCATTCCTTATTAAAATCAAAATGGACATCTTTGGCTAACATTTGACATAAAGGACAACTTTTCCGAAAGAAATCTTTAATAAACCTCCTATAAAATCTAGTATGTCCTAGAAAACTTCT
>JAOTAY010000006.1:20001129-20025147 GCA_025629805.1 Erythroxylum baracoense
ACTAGGGATTATTTAGATACTAACATAATTGCACATGATAGGAATCTCATTATCATGATCTCATCATGATTTCCTTCGTATTATGTTTTGTATCATGGACTTCATTAATTCGATTTAAGATCAATATCAATTCATATATAAATGAATATCGAATTAATAAAAAATGCCTTTTGCTTTATTAATCAAAATAAAGTATGTATAAAAGTGCTAAAGGTGATTGCCTTTAGAGCACTACTCTAACAATGTAATTCAGCAAAGAGGGTAAGAAGCTAAACCCTATTGATATTGATTCTAATAAGTAATAAAAAAACTAGCACTATAGTAAAAAGTAAAGCTGAAGGAAAATTTCTACCTAATTGAAATTCAATTTAAAAATTCAAATGAGATTAATAGTTAATTGGTTAAAAAAATACAAGATTGATAAAAAAAGCATATATATATGTAAAGGTAAAATGTCAAATCTCGTAGCCCATTAATATAAACATAATTAATGCATCATACTAATATTGCAAAATTGAGAAAAGTTTGGGATTTTTTATAACCTAGATAATTTATATTCATAAATTAAGGTTGACATCTAGTAATGCATCATGACCAACCAAATATTTAAGAATGTCAAAATAGTTTTAATTCATTTTTTTGTGCATAATTTTTGTATGTAATTTGATTTTTTGATCACATAATGTTTCAATTAGATATAAGGTATGAAATAAATATCTACTTTATTTGAGTTCAATCATATTAGTTCTCTATCATTAATCATTGATTTTATTAACAACGTTTGTAAACTATTTTACAAAGTCTTATTTCACTTTGACCAACAATTTATCAAATAATTTATCAAATCAATACTAACTAAGAATAATAAAACATTTTTCCTAATCAATTTAGGGTGATGAATTCTATATTAATCACTTAACTACCTCTATACAGTTCATGTTATATTCATTGACTACCGACAAAGCTATCTTTAACAAAGATAAGTCATATGTAGTATCAACACATAGCAATTCCTATATGCGATACTTTAGAGATCTAAAGTCAAAGGATCACTTATAAAATCATCACAATAAAAATTTTCATAAATATAAAAGTAATATTCCACATTGAATTCTCATATAGGTTTGGTTTAGTGAACTTGTTCTTCAACAAACATCCACATATTTTTTTAAGTATCTTTAAAACTTTAGTTTATGAGATCGACTACTTCTTTTATAAGAAAGAAACATAATGTGTACTATTTTTTATATTTTATTAATGTCTATTCTTAATAAAACAATGATAGGAACACTTTAAGGATAATATATAAATATAATATGAATATCATAATTATCTACCTCATTTACTATATATATCTACCTCATAGACTTTATCATATACACCTAAATATGTATAAGATAAATAATGTCTTTAAATTTAAAGAATTATGTCATTAAGTTGCAATCAATCAATTTGCTATAAAGTATAAATCAATATTATCTTTCTCTGTTATATAGTTACACTAAACCGAATATTTTGAGATTGATGAAATCCTTCACTAAAAGATTATAATGCACCATCTTTCTTTTGTTAAAAAGGAATGGTTTTCATTATTAGTTAATAATTAATAATTAATATATTTTCATTTGAGGTTGGATAAAAGATTTGATAGGATATTAAATTTACAATGTTTTAAGTTTGGACATTAACTGATATGCCGAATAACAATCAACTCTCTATGCTATTTCGCATAGCCATATGTCTTTTCTTTTCCTTTTTTTAGACTAAACCATAACTAGCATTCTGTAATGATTTCTAAATTTAAGGGTTTAAAGGAGGGGAAAACTAGGGGGTACAAGCTTTATTATGTAATTTTTTCATTCTTGATATTCAAACATCAAATACATAAATCATACGTAAATTATGAATCATACGTAAAATCATTCATACCCATTCAAATCTTGAATACAATAATAATCACATAGATGAAGTGAATAAATCATTTACCTTGAGCGGATTTTGTTATGATGTCTAGAAAACTTTCAATGATCACAAACTATTTTCTGTCTCTTAAGCCTCTTTCTGTACGATAGCTTGATAGATAGCCCAATACACAAATACGTTCTATATTTATTTTGTTTGTACTTCATTAAGGTAGAAAGAGGACTAGTTTATATACACTTCTCTATTTACATTAAATCTTGAACGTCCATAAAGTATTAAATCATCAGGTAAGATTTAATATACTATTGAATTAAGAAAAGCCCTAAACCAAGGTTAATATAGGCCTACATAAAATATGGACCATAACATCATACCATATATTTCTTACATTCTCCCACTTGGCCAGATGTTTCATCATTACATTTAATAGTATAACATAAGGTTAGCAAAAAAAATATATTATAAATCTTTAACATCATAAGCACCTGAGCACAATAAATCATATAATGTGGGTTATGGCGGTTATACACAGTATAGCGGTATACTCCTGTCCATATACCACTACATTAAGAACTTATTTTGTTTAGGTTTATAAATTATATATAAATAACATACAGTCCACATATTTGTTATGAAAATACATACAAATTTCTTATTCAAAAAATCATGTATAAATAAAGATCATGACTAAGAAATATAAAATTTAGAAACATATTATTATTGCGCTTAAGAGTGTTAAAACATCATCATCGAACATTATTATCAATCATCAATATAACCAAGACCCATCCCAAGCACATATTCTTTTAATGTCTTTAGTTGTAAACCTTTAGTTAGAAGATCTGTTACCATGAGATTCGTCCAAATATGTTCTATATGCACTCTTTGTTTCTGAATCTCCACTTTAATAAGAAAATACTTTAATTCCATATGTTCTGTGCCTCTAAAGTATTTGTAATTTTTAGAGAAGAAAATTGATGCAGAATTATCACAATAAATTTTCAATGACTTTCTTATTATATCAATAACCTCAAGCCCAGAAATAAAGTTTCGTTGCCATAATGCATGAATTGTAGCCTTATAATAAGCTATAAATTCTACTTCTATAGTGGATGAAGCAATGACAAACTGTTTGGGACTTTTCCCTGAGATTGCTCCTTCAGCTAATAGAAATAAATAGCCAAACGTTGACTTTGTACAATTATCACATGTGGCAAATTCTGAATCTAAATATCCATTCACTTTTAAATGATTAGACCTCTTCTAAGTGAGCATGTAATCCTTTGTTCCTTGAAGATATCTCAACACTTTCTTTACAATCTTCAAATGATCAATACTAGGATTACTTTGATATCTATCTAACATCCCTACTGTAAAACTAATATCAGGTCTAGTACAGGTTCGTAGGTACATCAAACTGCCCACAACAGAAGCATATGGAATTGCTTCCGTTTCCTTACGTTCCACGTCATTCTTTGGACATTACATAAGACTAAATTTATCTCCATTTCAGTAGGGACTACACCCAATGAGCACTTACTCGTGTTAAATTTCTTAAGAATTTTCTTAATATAAGCTTTTTGAGATAATCCTAATAAACTTTCTGATCTCCTACGGAATATTGAAATTCCTATCACATAGGATGCCTCTCTTATATCTTTCATTTCAAAATTTTTAGAAAGAAATTATTTAGTCTTATGTACAAACCCAAATCATTAGCAGCAAGCAAAATGTCATCAATATATAGAACTAGAAATATAAATTTACTCCTACTGATCTTCCGGTAAATACACCAATCAACAGTGATTTCCTTAAAAGCAAAAGAAGTAATGGTATTATTGAACTTAATATACTATTACCTAGAAGCTTATTTAAGTGCATATATTGACTTCTTCAATTTACACTCCATACTTCCTTTACCTTAATGGAAAAACCTTTAGGTTGATCTATATAAACTTCCTCCTTAAGATCCCCATTCAGAAGTTGTTTTCACATCCATCTAATATAGCTCTAAATCAAATTAAGTCACTGATGCTAAAATTATTCTCAATGAATCTTTCTTTAAGATAGGTGAAAAATGTCTCCTTATAATCAATGCCATCTTTCTGATCGTAACCTTTGGCAATAATTCTAGCTTTATATCTTTCAACATTGCCACTGAAGTCGCGTTTGGTCTTAAAGACCCATTTAAAGCCAACTTGGTTAGAACCTTCTGGTAAGTCTAGAAGATCCCAAACATTGCTTTGAGCAATAGATTTCAACTCTTCTTTCATAACATCAATCCATCTTTTAGACTTATCACTACTTATTGCTTGTGAAAACAAAACAGGATCATTATTAATGCCACAATCAAAATTTGACTCTTACAAATAAACCACACAATCATAAAAAATAACTAACCTTTTAACCCTTATAGGTTTATTTAAAGTTATACCAACTGGTTCATTTGCATGAGCTGGTGGTAAGTTAGGTTCTTCATAGGGTGCTTCTTCATTATCCAAATGTTTTTCTTGATTATTTTGATCTTCCAAAGCAGAAACAACATTTGTTTTGGTTATGGGTTTAAGAACATTTGTAGGTAATAGAACATTAACCCTTATTTCATTAATATCCACAACTTGATTTTCAGCACTCCCCTAACCTCACAATTCTCTTAAAATTTGTCATTGGTTGTTTCAGTAATTCTAGAACTATGGTTCAAACAATAAAACCTATACCTTTTGGATTTCTCTGGGTAACCAATAAAATAACCACTAACTATTCGAGAATCCAGTTTTCTTTCATACGGATTATAAATTCGTGCTTCTGCTAGATAGCCCCAAACATACAGGTGTCTTAAATTAGGTTTCTTTTCAGTCCATAACTCGAAAGGAGTTTTAGGAACTGCCTTGCTAGGAACCCTATTTAACAAATACTTAGCATTTTCAAGTGCATACATCTATAAACTTTTGGGTAATGAGGAATTACTCATACTCTTAACCATATTCATTAATGTAATATTTCGCCTTTCTACCACACCATTTTATTGCGGTGTACTTGTCATAGTATGCAGTGCACATATGCCATGACTTTCGAGGAATTTAGCAAATAGACCAGGACACTATACCATGACTTTCGAGGAATTTAGCAAATAGACCAGGACACTATCTAAATTCATTATACTTTCCATAATATTCACCACCTCTATTAGATCTTATAATTTTCACTTTTGCATCTAATTGCCTCTTAACCTCCTTTATAAAAACTTCAAGGGTATTTACAACTTGAGATTTTTCATGTAGCAAATAGATATATCCATACCATGAAAAATCATCTATAAAGGTAATGAAATCTTTTTCTCCATTAAAGGACAGAGTGTTAAAAAGTTTGCCAATGTCAGTGTGTATTATTTCAAGAAACTGACTGCTTCTTATGGCTCTTTTCTTAATATGTTTGGTTTGCTTGCCATTAATGCATTCCACACATAAGCCAAGATTAATAAAATTTAGATTTGGTAGAAACTCATTCTTTACTAATCTTTCTAACCTTTCTTTAGATATATGAGCCAAACATTTATGCCACAAGTAAGCAGAATGTTTATTCACCAAACTACGTTTTATTCCAACATTATGATTAACAATAAATAGGGATTTAGAAAAAACATCATCAAGTTTCAATTTATATAAACCATCCATAAGCATTCCATAACTAATAAAGGAATTACTCTTGTACAAATTGAAACAACCATGTCCACCCTCAAAGATATACTCACTAGCATCAAGTCTAGAAATAGAAATTAAATTTCTTGAAATTGAAGGCACGTAAAGAGTGTTCATTAGATCCAAGTGATGCCTAGTGTCTAATGTTAGCATGTAAGTCCCTAAACCATTAATTGGGTCCTTCATTTGGTTCCCCATAAATAGAAAATTGCTAGTTGAGCTTATGGTTTGGCTTGTAAGGAATGCCTGCATAATATTAGAAACATGAATAGTGGCACCAGAATCAAACCACCAAGTATTAGAAGGAACTTCAGATAAGTTTGATTCAAAGCATACAGAATCATAATATATACCTTTCTTTTCGAACTAAGCCTTATGTTTTAGGCAATCCTTTTGATAATGTCCTTCTTTCTTGCAGAAATGGCATTTATCTAACTTTTTTCCCTCCCTATCACCGTCAGTAACTTGTGGAACTTTAGCAGGTTCTTCTTTCTTAAAATTCTTAGTCTTTGGTTTGAGTTTCTTTCCAGCTCCTCCACCCACTAAGTTAATAGAATGAACTCTTTTTTTCTCTAATCTTGCTTCCTCCTGAATAAGCTTACTGTACAATTCATCAATATTCCACTTATCATTTAATGTGTTATAATTGATGTTAGCATTCTGATTTTCAGTGCTAGGAAGAGTAGACTTAATGTTGTTGGCAATTTTCATTTGCATAAAGTTCGAACATATTCTATTAGACCTTGCCCATGCCTTATGGTGTGCCTTTTCAGTCTCTATACTTGTATATTTAAGGTCAGTAGGCTTATCCTCTAATAACGCCAATTCAAGATCTAAAGTACCTAAATGGAAAGTGACTTGTTCGTTCCATTCAGAGAAATTCACACCAATGAACAAGGTAACAGATGAAGCTTGAGAGTGAAGACTCATAATTACAAACATATAAACGCTCACCAATTAACAGATTCAGATAGGAAGCATATACATTAAATATATTGAAGGTTTCCTTTGGGTAAACACAACAATGCATATCATCACCAACATTAGAATGTTATTTAAACTTTATAAGAAAATTAAATAACTTCGTCAAAAATATATAGGATCTTTGGATAACTATATAAATATATGACAAGAGTATATCAATTTTCTCTTTTATATTTATTAGTTATAAAATATTGATTTACCTTTGGGTAAAGTCCTTAATTTCTATCAACTAATAAAATTTTCATAATAGAATTTTATAAAATACATAAATTATATGACCATACATTCAAAATTAAATTGGCCACTTTGGTGACTAACAAATTAATTTTAATCATACTGTCATATATATATATATATAAAGAATAATAATAATAATAATAATAATAATATATCTATAAGATGAAATTAAAATTAAAATTTTGATTATAGATCAAAATATCATTAATATGACTAAAACATAAGAAAGCAAAACTTTAAAAATAATTCATCCGTCATCGAAACTTCATTCAACAAACCTGTAATTTTCCATTCAAAATACAATTCATATGCAGCATGGATAATTTTTTAAATTATAAACACCAATAAAGGGTAACTCAAAGTGTGAAATAATATGCATAGATAACTTCCTAACCATACAACCATTACTGTAAGTAATTTCGAAGAAGGATAGGTATTGTTACTAGCCAAAAAATTAGTAATAGTGAAGAGAGATATGCACGTCCTCTAAGAAGAATCTCATGGTGTTGCCCTACCATTCTTTTATTTTCAGGGTAATCATCTATCTCAACTGAATATTCTAACAATTGATTTTTCTTGAATTGAATAAGGTATCAATCTATCTTCTTTGTTTCGTAAATGATGCAACATTTTTACTAATTCAAGAGTTGTAGTTTTATTGGCTAAGAAATCATAAACAAGTCTTGAGAGGGTTATAGTAAAGATAGTCATTAAAACTAAATGATGAAGCTTCAAGAAGATCGAATGACGATCTCCCAGTGTTCAATTTTTTTATTAGGGAAAATTATTCTTTATACAAAACCCTAAAATCATAATTTTATTTTTTAAAATCATAATTGAAAAAATCATCAAATCAATAATCTAAGGATTATTATCTATTCAAAATCCATGACATTGATATCACATGTAAGTTTTTCGTTCTTGATATTCAAACATCAAATACACAAATCATACGTAAATCATGAATCATACGTACAATCATTTGTGCCCATTCATATCTTGAATACAATGATAACCATATAGATGAAGCGAATAAATTACTTACCTCGAGCAGAATTCGTCATGATATAGAGAAAAAACTTTCAACGATCACGAGCTAGTCTCTCTCTTAACCCTCTTTTTGTATGATATTTTGATGAATAGCCCAATGCACAAATACATTCTATATTTGTTTTATTTGTACTTCATGAAAGTAGAGAGAGGGCTAGTTTATATGCACTTCTCTATTTATATTAAATCTTATACGTCCATCAAGTACTAAATTAACGATTAAGATTTAATATATTATTAAATTTAGAAAAATCCTAAACCAAATTTAATATGGTTCTATAGAAAATATGATCCATAACATCATGCCATATATTTCTTACATATCAAACATCACCTTATTTGTCGAAAAGAGAACACTTTCTTCCCATTTCAAATGATTTATTTTTTAGTAAAAAAACTCAGTTCTGAAATTACTAAAAACAACTTTTTACAAACTTCACGAGTATTTTCTTAATAAGTTTGCTCACACTATGGATTTTATGTATTTAAATAATTTTAAGAGAGTAAGAAAAAGAATGACTACAATTAAGTTTTTCAGGCCAGCAGTATATTCAAGAAATGAATATATTGATGACCTAACCTTTTATAGGATACCAAATTGATATTACAAAGGGAATGTGTTGTAATTATTTTTATGAAGTTAACAGAATGTAGCTACTGTGATGGTGATGTTAAAAGGATGGTGAGAGAAATAACCAGAAGAGAGAGAAGGAAATGACTCTAGAAGATTCGAAGAACGGTAATAACAATATTCGATTTAACATGTCCATATAGCCTTTAGTGAATAGCTTATACACATGATTCCGTAGAGATTCACTATGCGCTAGTGCATGATTACATGTATGAAGTTTTTATTTAAACGTTGCATATTGGTATCATCAACATGTTGTTGCTTTAGTAAAGATAATGTTGCCTCACGTGTCTTTTTTATCTTCCTCGTTTAATGTTGTAACAATCCCCCTTTCCTTAATATCTTTTTCGACTAAATTAATGTCTAGAAATTGCTTTTGTAAGTCATATAGATATTCCCATATTGCACTAGTATGTTTTCCATCAAACCACTGGATTATAACTTAGTGATAGCACGATTGTGTCTTTCACCATTCTTTTGTCCAACACTGCTACTGGAATTCTTTCAATGGAGGTAAGAAATTCTAGTAAGGACGATGATACTCTTCCTCAACCCAGATAAGCCTTTTTTAACAGTTACACATGAAATATGAGATGTATTGAAGATTTTGATGGCAACTCCAACTTATATGTTACCTTTCTGATTCATTATGTAATTTTAAACAGACTATAGTAAAAACATGATAGCTTCTGATTGTTTCTTCAATGAAGTGAGTGTTGTTTATACGGTTTTAATTTCAACAGAACCATCTCTCCTATCTCAAACTCCCTTTCAGAATGTTTAGAATCAACATACTATTTCATCTTATTCTGTGCCCTTCGTAAATAAAAATTCTTCACATTCACCATAGCTTCACGGTTCTAAAGAATTTTATCAACTTTAATTAATTTTGAGTCTCCCACTACGTATGGCGTATAAACTGACAGAGGATAACCATACAACACTTCAAAAGACGTGGAGTTGATGGTAAAGTGATAGGTAGTGATGTACCACCATTCTGCAAGCGTCATCCACTCACTCCATTGTTACGGTGATTTACTGCAAAAAAGCGAAGGTAAGTTTCTGAAGTTTTATTTACAGCTTCGATTTGGCCATCCGATTGTGGATGGTAGGTTGTCGAAAATTTCAAGCACACTCTTTGCAGCCTAAACAACTCCTGCTAAAATTTGCCCAAGAAAACAAGATCTCGATCACTGATTATTCATTCCGGTGTACCATGTAACTTGACCACATTGTTGAAAAATAATTCTACTATATTACTTGCAAAATATGGGTGTTTTGTCGAAATGAAATAAACATGTTTAGTAAATCGATCAATAACCACCAAAATGACTGATTTACCTCTGGATATAGGTAATCCTTGAATTAAATTGACACTAATCTCTCGCCAACTCCCTTCTGGAATTTTAATTAGTTGCAATAGACCTGGATAAGCTGAATTGTTGTGCTTATGTTTTTGACATTTCATGCAATTTTGTATGTAGTTACAAATGTCTCTCACCATGCCCTCCCAATGAAACATACTTTGTAACTTTTTTTCTAGTTTCCAATACCCATGTATGTTTGCCTATGGCATCATCGTGATTGATCTTGATGATATGTTCCCAGAGCACTCTTTTGGCACCTACTATCAGCCTACCCTTCCACTGTAATAGTCCCTCTTTCCATTCATAAGTAGTGGAATTCATATTCCCAAATTCTAATTTGTTGATTATGTCTTGCATAGAAATATCCTCCTTCTAACTATTTTTTTACCTCTTCTAACAATCCTCCATGCACTTGTGTTACTGACAACAATAGAAGTTCTACACTAGTGACTCGTGAAAGTGCATCCACAGCTACTTTTTCCTTCCCACTCTGATATTAAACTTCGAAATCATACCCGGCAACTTAGGGAGCCATGACTATTGGAAGGGAGTAGATGTAAAACACCAAAAACAAATTTCATGTGTCTTTAAAATTTCATATCTTGTGAATGATGTTTTTCGGCTAATGTAAATTTTATTATCTCTAAAAGGTGAATTAGGAACCGAACTCTGAATGACAAGTATTAAATTCAAATGATACCCCAAAAATATTGGAGTTGACTGGTATGGAAATGGTCCAAAAATAAATTCAATCGGATGGATTTATAATAGATCAAGATTGACTGTGTTTTAAATTATTTTCGAGTAAATTTGAAGCATTTTTGGGATGAAACATAAGGACATAAGAATCAGTCATAGTTATGGATACTTCAAGTAAATCGATCTAACTTATATGTTGATATATTTAGGTATAACATGTTATTAAGTGGACATGAAATTTCTATCAAAATTGGACAACTTTTTCTTAAACCATTTAATTATTTTAGACAAGAAATAATACATGTACAAGTCAATGAACCTTAAGCGGCAACTGTCATGTACATGAAGAAGTTCTCATTATGTTTGCAACAAGAATGCCTAAAAATCTTATGTTGTCAAACTTATGAAGGAGTGGATGTGAAGGAAATAAAATTCATTACATGGGAGACCAATTCATGGTGTAGACGTGTGTCATTTTGGTGAGACAAAATAAAAAAATTGTTATATTTAAAGGAAAAGAATTGTTGTGGATGAGCTAAAGAGTTAAAGGATTAATTAAACAAAGATGGTAAGAGAGTATATAATGGACATCTATTAGAAATTTACTTTGCAATGTGTAGGACAACCCTTTTCAACATGTAGCTTAAACAAGAATGATAGAGGAGCTACTCCACCTTCATTCCACCGAAGCCTCACTTATCCCTTAAACTAGAATTGATGTTATTAAATTACAGTTGCTCCCTTTATGCGTAGATCTCCAAGTTGTTGCCTTTAGGAAATAATTTATGTATGTTGTTTAAGCCTCCAACTATGGACAGCACCTCCATCAATACCAACTACATGCAGGGAAAAGATGGGCAACATGTTACCATCTGATTTTAGGTATGTTAAACCACTCTTGTCCTTCCTCTTTAGCTATTCATGTGAATGCTTAAGCTAGAAACATAAATTTCCTTATGAATTGGGTGAATGTTTGAGCATGATTTGAAGAAAGTGGTAAGTTTTCCTAACTTTGTTTAGTGAAATTTTGTATTAGGATTCTCAATTTCCTTGAGCAGTCCTAGTGTTTTGGCCATAACTTAGTCTACAGAACTCAAAATTGGATGATTCCAATTGTAAATGAAACCTAAGACATAGTACTAAAAATATCTAGAAGAGACCTAGACGTAATTCTAGCTAAATGATATTGAAAATTAAGATTGATTTTGGTAACCTGATACTGTCCCTATATTGAAGTAGCTTGTGATTTTTGGTACATGTTTCATAATTTAGAAGTTGAAATGGCATGATTTTTTATGATATGAAAACTAAAGATATAGGAACAAATTTTTAGAAGACTTCAAAACCTAATTTGGACGTTTGATATGTGAAAATTAAGGAACAAGTGGAGGCATAGTTAAATGAAGAGAAAAATAGAATGGTAAATGTAGAGAAAAATAGCATGTATATCCATATCTTATGTATGTAATTAAAAGGATTAATTGGCAGCATGTAGATGCTATATATGTGGTTTAATAGTTGTTTAATGGTAGCGTGTATGTTCTACATAGTTCAATGGTTCAATGTAAGGAAAACAGTAGGTATATACTATATACGTTATTTAAATGGAAAAAAGACAGCATGTATAAATCATGGGAGTTGTTCAATGGTTGAATGAAAAGAGAACATAATTTTAATCTTACAAAACACTAAGATTTTGGCTAAGCCCTTTGTTATAAAATTTGTAAAACAAGTTGGCAAGTTATGGATGTACTTGGTAGGTTTCAGGAACCCTTCAAGGGTCTCTCTTATAGCTGATTAAGATAATAAAGTTTTCTCATCATCGTAGGCTCGGGACTAATAAAGGAAAAGCACCAGACACATAAGGGTGACAAATAGTGAGTGTACCTTTAAACTAATTTTGTAAAGATAGTTTTTACCTTATTATAAAAAGTATGTTTATAAATAATTCCATTGATGCTACTACTTGAATTTAAAAGTTAATCTTCATGAGATTTACATATTTTTTGATTTAGCATTGAATTAAGATTTGAATGCACTTGCAAACTAATAAAATGTACACACGCTTTGAATTGGCATTGAATTGAAATTTACATATGCTTTGAATTGACATAGAAATGGATTTTGAATATGTTTTTAATTGGTATTAAAATGAGGCGCGCTCATGTAGTAATTGTGGTTTAGTCTATGGTACATCGTTAGGTCTTTATACATACAATTATATCAATCAGAGTACGTCCTAGCATGTATTGCATTGTTTGGGGGGCGTCTATCATTGACATAAGTGGTGTTGTGCCTATCAGTATGTCCTGTGAGTCGCCCTCTACATGTGTAGAGTATATATTGTGCTAGCACTGTTACGAGTAAGTGATACAGAACCAGCTCTGTAACCATTGATTTATATGTAATGCTAGCATCATTATAGGTAAGCAATGCAGAACCAGCTTCATAAAAATTGGTATATAGAGGTTAACTAGGCACAATTAAGCGATAAAGAAAGTTCATGAAAGTATTGATTGCCATCTTGATCTTAGAAAAATTTATATGTTTTGTTTTACATATGCATTGATCTTATGAAAAGAAAAAAAATGTTTTGTAAGAATATTGGTTATTAGAAAAGAAATTGTTTTCTTTTATAGAGGTTAATATTTGTATAAATGTTTTTGTTGGAAATCAGTAACACTCATTTAGCTCATTTAGCTCACCCTTTATTTTATGTTTTTAAATAAAACCTCTCAGGTGTATACTCAAGGGCTTCAGTAGCAGGGATTCCACCTCGCAAGTAGTCAACTTCATCAAGTGCTACTGTGTAGACATTTTATTTTGCCTTGTACATATTTTTTAGAGCTACTGTATATCTTTGAATATGTTTTGGAAGTATAGTTGTATAAAGAATGGATTTGTATAAAGTTTTTTTAAATGGAATGCATAACTTTGTTTTAGCTTTTCAAAGTTTATTGATGTAACTATTTGAGACTGCATATGAGTGGATTTGAAGTCCACAATTTAGAGTTGAGAAATTGATGTGATAATAGTATTGTTTTGAACTTTTACAGGGACTTTGAAAGTTTTAGGATGTCAAAATACAGTCGTTGTACTGCCAAAATTTTTAATAAACTGAAAAACAAAACTTCACAGTTTACATTTCTTATTATGAATTAAAGCAGTTCCTTAATAAGGGCAATAGGCTTAGTTTCACGAGAACTTTCTAGCCGACGCGGATATCAATTGGAGAGCCATCGTGGAGTACTGGGCAGGTCACCTAGTCATTATAGGATAGGGGCCTGTCAATAGATAAGCCCTACTCCAATAAATATTTAAGGCTCCGATGATCCTTTTTAACCACAAATGGTTTACAACTGAGGTAATGATGCCAGTGTTTGATAACTTTTATCACTGTTAGGAATTTGATAACTTTTATCACTGTTAGGAACTCTTTTTCGTAAGTCGATAAACCTTCATATCTTTTGGCTCATTTCTTGCTGAGAAACACAATCGAATGGTCATTTTGTTGTAAAATAGCCCCAATTCCCAATCCACTAGCATTTTCTTGGACCACAAACTATTATGAAAAGTCCATAAGCACTAGAGCTAATGAGATTGCCTTCTTCAGTTTCTCAAAGGCTATGTTTTCCTTTTACTGCTAATCCTATGTTCCCACTTTGTCTTTCTTCAACATCTCTGTTAGTGGTTTCGCAATCAGTCCGTAGCCCTTAATAAACCTCCAATAATATCCTTTAATGCCCAAAACTCCTCTTAACTCTTTAATGTTCTTAGGTACTGGCCACTCTTTGTTGGTCTTCACTTTTCTAGTATTTGTTTCCACTCCACTCTCTGAAATTGTATATCCCAAATGCTCAATATGTCATACTCCAAAGACACAATTATCCCCCTTAGAAATAACTAATTATCTTTAAGAATCTACATGGTTGTTGTGATATGTTGTATATCCAATTGTAAGGACTGGCTGTATATGAGAATATCATCAAAGAACACTAAAATAAAAAGCCTCAAATATGGCTTGAACAACTCATTCGTCAATCATTGAAATGTTGACCGGAGCGTTTGTAAAGCAAAACGACATTACCAAAAACTCATAATGTCCTTTATATGTCTTGAATGTCATCTTTGGGATATCCTCTAGTTGCATTCTAATTTGATGATACCCCGAACGTAAGTCCAATTTAGTAAGCCAACTTGCACCATGCAACTCATCTAACAATTCTTCGATAACAGGTATCATAAATTTATCATTAACTTTGTGTTTATTCAATTCCCTGTAATCCATGCACATACGCCAAGAATTGTCTTTTTTCTTAACAAGAACAATCAGTGCTACAAAGGGACCGTAGTTGTGCCTTATAAATCCCTGTTTGATGAGATCCCTAACCGACTACTCAATAACATCCTTTTGTGCTCCTAAGTAATGATATGGTCTACTGTTAATAGCTTCAATACCATCTTTCAGATGAATTTGATGATTGTATTTATGATCAGGTGAAAGATAGTTCGGCTCCTAGAATATTACTATATATTTAGACAAGACCACATTAATTTCATCATACGCACTCCACTGGTCCTCACTCACCCTCATCTATTGTATCTGATATTCAATGGGGATAATTAGCTACTTTATTAGTAATTGTCCCCTTTGTGAACATTGTAAAGCTTTTTGAAAATTTTTATAGGAAACTATTTGTGATCTTCCTCTATAGTTCCCATTTAATGTCACTAAGTGACCGTCACAATTAAACGCCTTAGTTATTTCTTTAAAGTTACACAACACATCATTCAAGTTAGCCAACCATTACACCCCCAATATAACATCAAAACCTCCTAACGACGGCACCAAAGCACTCATGGTGAACTAAATTCCCTGTATAGTCCATTCAAAGCTTTCGCAATACTAATGGCATTCCAATTATAGTCCCCCACCTACCGTTATTGACATAGGTTCTATCTCCCTAACCTCGCAATTCCCTTTCCTCACCATTGATATGTCCACAAAGTTATACATACTCCCATTGTCAATCAAGATGTGGATTACTCTCCTTCGATGCATTCCCACCAATCTTATCTATTTCAACTCCTCGTCCTCTGATAGTCAAAGCATAGCTTGCATAGACACATTTGGGTCGTCATCCTACCCTGTCACTTCCTCCAACTCATCCATATCTCCCTCACATTCCATCTTCCCATTGTCATCTTCCTTTGTAATCATATAAAACTATAGTTATTTCCTTTTACATTTGTGACCCTGGCTATATTTTTCATCACACCAGAAATAAAGCCCTTTTGCTCTCTTGTCATCAAAATCTTTACTATTAATTTGTTTAGAAGGTTTAAAAGGTCTTACCAATGTTGATGAACGTAATGTTTTTTTTGAATAAGTAAAATTGTATTAATAAATTAAATAGGAAGTTACATATGAGATCAAGAATAACTAGCAGCTAGTACAACAACAGCGTATGGAACGAGAGTCACAAAAGCTTAATATTGCCATCAGAGGAAGAGTTAGGCAAATTTGGAAAGCTTAGAGTGCATTTTCTCCCTTTCGCACAATTCCTACCAAATTAGGGTTTAGGAAGATGATCGTCGATCGTAGCAGGAGAAGGTGCTATAGCCAATGGAAAGAGAGGATCTTCAAAAATACGCTTCCTATTTCTGGAACTGATGTAGAGTGTAAGGATTGGAGTACTCAACTTCGACATATGCTTTTCATGCATCAAAGATAAAGGACACCTCTTACTTAGGTACTAACTTGCAACTTGAGTTGATTTCCTTTTTCAAGAATTTTATCCTCTGTATGTTAATAGATTATCCATGATAAGGCTAGATTAGGGCAAACTCAGTCAGACCTTATAAAACATAGCAGTTTCTCTCTGATTCTGCCAACTAGAGAGAAGAGAACCTCATCTTATGAGCGATGTGTGTTCTGAAATCTTCTGATGTTTCTCTCTCATTAAATCTCCTTAATGGACGAGGGGAAGCAGATGACATAGATCTGCTTGTTATATTTGGAGGTATGATTCACCTTTTGAAACCAGTCTAGAGCTTCCCCAAAAGTGGTCCCAACATTAGATATAAGACACAAGTCCTGTATTTTCTCCCATATGAACTGGGAGAAGGGGTAGAGGAAGAAAAGATGTTTCCTAGATTCTTCTTCTAACTCACAGAGAACATAAATCGAGTTACATGTAATATAGTGCAGTCTATCCATTGTACTTAGCTTATTCAACATAATGAGCTAAAGAATAATGGAATAGCTAGGCATTACAGCCTTATGCCAAATGATAGGGAACCATGGCTTTCATGGGTGATTCTGATTCTCCCATTTCCTGAATTTCGCAAGTTGAAAGGTATTAGGAAGGATATTAAGGCATTGAAATGAGTCCTCTCTATCTAAATTAGGGTGGTAATGAGGAGTGAGATACTGTAATTCCCTTGGAATATTCCATTGGCCCTTTAGGATGATGGATTTAACTTTCGAGTTGATAGGAAGGCCATTCCGAATCTGAAGAGCTTGAGGAAATCTGATAAGGGGTCCTTTACCAGTCCAATTATCGAACCATAGGAATGCTTTTTCACCATTTCCAACTTTACAAGTCACCAAAGGTTGTAAAAGGGGTCTTAATTTTAATAATTAAATCAAAGACCAAGAAAAGGAAGTTTTAAAAGGGATAGTCCAAAGACTAGAACCTTTAAGGATATAGGTATGAAACCAGCAGATCTATAAAGATTACTTATACAGTAGAATATTCCATAAATTTCTGATCAAAGCTGACCTATTAAAGGAGGCAATAAAGATCAAACCTAAACCCCTTTCTTCCTTCCTTTTACAAGCTTTTGACCATTTCACCTTTGCAAAGTGTCTGCCTAAATTGAGGTTTCCTTAAAGAAATCTTCTAAATAGCTTCTCGATGGTTTTGATAACTCCTTTACCAAGTGAGAAGTTAGAGGACCAGTAGACATTAAGGGAATTGAGTATAAATTTAATAAGTTGCAATCTTCCACTAAAAGACATAATTTTATTAGTCAATCTACTTAATCTTCTCTGTATTTTTTCTATCAAAGGAAAGTATTCAGAGAATTGTATCCTTTTAGTGGTAATCAGAAGACCAGATAAGTTAGAAGAGCTTGTTTCCTACACATGCTTATAATTGCAGAGATACGACCTTCCATCATAGTGGCACTATTAGCTAGGATGAAATGACTTTTTGTAACCTCCAATCCTAAAATATCTTTGAACAAAGATAGTGTAAAGATGAGTAATTCAATAGATTTACCATCGGCTTAGGAAAAAAGCAATAAGTCATCCACAAAGTATAAGTTGATAAGCCCTACCCTCTTATATTTACTGTGATATTTGAAGTCCTTACTTGTACTTACCTTCTGCATAATCAATTGTGTTAGGACTTCTATGCATTTGATAAAGAGATAAGGGGAGATAGGATCACCTTATCTAAGGCCTCTTGTACTCTTAAAGGGATCAGTTGTCCTTCCATTAACCAGAATAGAATATGATGGAGTGGTTATACAGGCCTCAACTCATTTGACAAACTCATGAGGGAAACCCAAAAGACTTAGGGTCTGTAGGACAAAATTCCATTCTATATGATCAAATGCTTTCTTGAAGTCCACTTTAATGATACAATTAGGAGGACCATTCTTTCTCTGATACCCTTTCATCAATTCTTGGACAATGGAGATATTATCGCCAATCCGTTTTCTGTGCAAAAAGGCACTTTGATTATCTGAGATCAGGGAATCTAGTACTGCCTTCAACCTATTTGCTAGAATTTTAGAGATTACTTTGTAGAGAAAATTGATGCATGCAATATGCCTGTAATCATTCAATGAGGAAGAACAAGAGGATTTAGGAATCAAACAAATATGATTTTTTTAATCTCTTTAAAAAGCACATCCCTAGAGAAGAATTCCATAATGGCACTCTTAACCATAGGGCCAGTGCCCTACCATGTTTTTTGAAAGAAATATCCATTAAATCCATCAGGTCTAGGAGCTTTATTAGGCTACATTTAAAACAAAACCTCCTCGATTTCTCTATCCTCCACTGGTTCAATAAGTGTTGCAGCTTGCTCCTGTGAGATCTTAGTATAAATGATGGAGTAAAGAGGGGTAGGAGTGGCCTGGGAATAGGTAGAACTATAGAAGCTCTTAAAGTATCTCTCAGCTTCCTTTAGGAGGTCTTCTTGTTGGGAGATTTCAAATCTATTTTGTAACTTGAGAGAAAAGATCCTATTGAATTCCTTCTGTCTAACATGGAGTTAAAGAAGAATTTAGAGCACCTTTCTCCTACAATTAGCCAATTGACCTTGGCTCTTTGTTCCATTATACTATCATGATCCCTAGCTTTGGATAAATAAGATATCATAAGGGTCTTCTTAGTGATCAATAAGGTAGGATTTAAAGGATCAAAAGCAAACTTAGCCTGAATAGATTCCAACTCTGCTGTAGTTATGGTAATAACTTATTGTGATGATGTGGTTCTTATGCTCATTAGAGATTTCATCTCCATCTTAATAGTCTTTAGCTTCTGGGTACACTTGAATTGGTGTGTGCCTTCAACTGAAACCTCCAAGCCCTTCTAAAGAGCTTCGAAAAAGCTATTATCATCCAGTAAAAAATTGTTAAACCAGAAAGGACCTCTGTGGCCTTGATGATGGAGTAAAATCTCAATTTGCATAGGTTTATGATCAGAAAATAGAGGATCCATGAACGTAGAGACACTATTAGGATACTGAGTGAGCCATTCTCTATTCATTATTGCATGATCCAATTTCTTTCTTAATGCCCATCTAATAGACTACTTATTACTCTATGTGTAGAAGTGGTTGTGGGACTTAAGGTCAAGAATATCCAATTTACTCACACAGTCATGAAAGTCGGTTGAGAAATTTCTCAAACTAAAGTTTCCATCAGCTTCAATTCTACATAAAGTAGAATTGAAGTCGCCACATAGAAGTCAAGGTCTATTTACAACCTTCTGAAACTCAGATAAACTTTCCTATAAAAACTTCCTTTGGAATACATGATTGGCATCGCAGATGCAAGAAGAAAATTTCCAACATTTTCCTGAATGGGTTTCCATTTCAGGTGAATAACTTGCATTTTACTAATAGAAACGTGGACATCCACCAATGCAGGATCATAACCAATAATGATTCTCCCATAGACATGAGCTTGATGATTGGAAATAAATTTCCATCTAGAGCCTAGTTTATACATTAATCTAAGATTCACAGATTTGATTTTGGTTTCAAAAAGAGAGAAAATCCATGGATTTGTGCTATAAACAAATTCCTTTAAAGCTGAGAGTGTTTTAGGGTAGTTAATCCCCCTCACATTCTATGCAAAGACTTTCATAATCAAAAATTGTTGTTTTGGAGCTCTTACCTTTGCTCTTATTGGATTTCCTTTTTGTAGCTATCAAAAATTCCCTAATAATAGGGCCATCATCTTTCTTATCCTTGGGAGGAGAAGAAGTGGTAACCAACTTCTCTTGATTTTTAGAGATATTAACAGAGATACCTAAGGGTTCAGCCACACGAGTATCATCACTCTTGTTAGTAGGAGTACTATCATCTATAACAGAGTCTCCCTTAATGATATATGTTTTACCACTATCTGCTTTAACAAATTCCCCTGGCCCATCAGTTGGAAAACCATCTTTACCATTTTGACCAGTTGAGTTTATGCTCGGTATTGATACCTCGGGCAGTCCATCATCTTGGTAGATGCTCTTTTCACCCATTAGCTCCACATAATCACCTTTTCGAAAGGTTTAACCTGTAGGAAGCCATCGTTTACCAAGAGAATTAATTGAGGGCTTCCATTGATATTAAACTGCCACTTGATTCTCATATAGAGATCCATCAAGTCTCAAGCTCATAATCGGGATAGATTCAAGAAGCTGGTTAGATAGATCCATGTTGATGCATATTCGAGCATAGCATAACCTCTTCCTATTTACAGTATGATCATCCAAATATAGGGGTTTGCCTAGATAACTACCATTCATGCTCAGACCTTTAGTATTCCAATATTTAAGAGGAACACTATAAAGATTTAACCATATTGGAACAGGTCTTTTTTTGTTGCAATCAATCTCAAAACTTGGCTGCCAAGGCTGTAGGAAAAGTGGAAATTTTGACACATGCCATGGCCTTTCTTCCATTATCTTGAGTTCTTGAGATTTATACGAAAATATAAACAATTGATATTCATCTTTTGCTATAACTACTTCAATAAAACCTTTATTTCTCTATGTTGATTATGCCCATTTTTGAATAATAGGAAATGTCGATCTTTTATCCCAGAAGAACTTATGAGGGAGTTCTCCCAGAATTTGACCCCTTATTGTAGAACTTCCAGATTTAGGGATACAATAATGTGACCAGCATCAGTTGTAGGTGGACAGAAGTGCAGAGAAAGGTTTGAGGAGCCACCTACCACATGCTTCTAAGTTCTCCTTGCTAGTATTGGACTGGTCAATGAAAAGGGAGACAAAGTTTGGGTTAAAGTAAAGGAGGGGAGTGCAGGAAGAATAAAAGGAGAAGGGAAAAGAGGAGAGTCAAAAGTCAGTGCAGCAGAAGAGGTAGAGGGTAAGGGTGAAGAGCTGTGAGCTTTTAGTGTAGCAGCTGGGTTTGAAAGCAAGGGTAAAAGAGGAAAATCCTCCATAGAGTTGTTTTGTTGTGTAATGGGTTGGGAGAATAGTGGTATCTACGTATGTAACAGTTTTTAAAAGGTAGGAAAAGTGGAAAGGTGCAGACGCCAAATGAAGAAATAAAAGAGGGCGGGAGGAAGGAAAAAAGAGAAAGACCTTACTGCCCTAGCCTGTCAAGCAGAGAACACAAAGATGATTGAAAAACAAACTAAAATAGAGGGTGGTTTGAGGATGTAGAGGGATCACAGGGAAAAAGGGAAGGATGAAAGGAGCATTTCAGAGTTGTGAAGAGGTTAAGAAGTGTGAATAGGAAGGAGGAGTGAGGATGCTAAAGCTTAAAGAGAGTTCTCTCTAACCCTTCCTATGGAAATCTTGATGAACATAATGTTGATGGAGGTGTTGGTAATATTCCATTCGGGCTTGGACTTTTGAATATGTTAGGTGTATGCTTTGGTCTCAGGTTTAAGTTAGAATACCCACCATTGTTCCTATTCCTTATCGTATTAACTCGATTCAACAAAGTATTCCTAGTAGATAACACAATGGCTTCTTGTTTATGAGCTAGCATATAAGCTTGATGCAATGAATGTGGTTCATATAACTTCACCGTCACTCCAATTTCTAATTTAAGCCCCTTCAAAAAATCTAATCAAGTACTCCTTCGATAATAATAATCTATTTGAGTGGTGATCAAATTGAGCACAGTAGTCTAACACCGTTCCATCTTGTTTTAGCTCTTCGAAATCTTTGACTGGATCATCAAAGATTTCTACATCAAACCTCTATTTAAAGGACTAAGTGAACTCCTCCTAATCAATCAATTCCACCTTTTTACGATTTTTTATGTACCGATGATATCATTCTTGTGCTCATTCGTCCATGTGTAAAATAACAATGTTCACCTTGGCTTTCTCTGACGTTTGATCCAGCTGAAAGAATTGTTCACAAAGGTACAACCATAGTTTGACGTTTTCACTATCAAATAACAAAAACTCAATCTTATGCAACCTTGTCAATATTGCATTTTCATCCTTCTCTTACGGTGGATGATTGCTCTGAGACATGAGATCTAACACCCTTGAAATTGTAGCTTCTGGTTCTTCCCTTTGTTTCTATAAAAATTACAAAAGCATCATTCTCAACTCCAACATCTCTCTTCTCAATTTTATTTTGAAACTCTAAAAATATCTTCTCATTCATTTCTTGTGAATCCAAAAGCACTCTTTTGCTCCTGTTCTATGACTCCACCAAACTTTTCATAATTTCTTCGAGCCTTAGCATCGCCACCCCTCTCGTTCCTTTAGCCATTGATTCACTTTTTAGACTGAAGTTATCTGATACCAAATGTTATAATTATTTGTATGAAGTTAACAAAATGTAGCGACTATGATAGTGATGTTGGGAGAATGGTGAGAGAAAAAACCAAAAGAGAGAGAAGGAAATCACACTAGAATATTTGAAGAAGGGAAATAACAATATTCTATTAAACATGTCCATATAGCCATTAGTGAACAGCTTATATACACGTGATTACGTAGAGATTCACTATACACTGGTGCATGATTACATGTATGAAGTTGGGTATTGGTATCATCATCATGTTGCTACTGTAATAAAGATTAGCAGGTAGTCCCTGCGCAAATGCATAATGGGAATTTGAAAACTTATAATGCCCAGTTGTTTTTAAGAATTCAAGGGTATCTATGTATAGGTTTTATTATGAATGGTTAAGATGTGTAAATGAATATTGTTAAAGCTAGAATTTGGAGGTAAAAATTAGAAATGTATTATGCAGGATAAAATTTTGTAAGGGCAAAGAGGAAAAGATACAATAGGTGAATATTTAAATTGGATTAATAAAAGTGAACAGAAAAAACTGACAATCCAAACAGATGAAGTAAAATCTGTTATAATATTTTAGTAAACAATATAGCAATTGTAAAATTTGATATGAATTACAGTAAATCAATGAAAGTTTAAAAAGAAATTTATGACTAAGGTAGAAAACAACTAATAAGTATGTGAATTAAAAAGAAATTTTTGACTGAGCAACTAGAACGAGAACAAGAGATTGGCAATACAAGACAAAATATAGGAGAAACATAGTTCAGCAATAGTTATCAGTAAATAGCGAAAAAGACAGTGAAATAACAATAAGAATAGTTTGTATGTGCGTTAGGATTACATTTATCTGAGCACTAAGGATTAATAAATAGTATAAAGGACAGGGAAATAGTAACAAAAGGAGTTTGAAAGTGCATTGAGATTACAGACATCTGAGATATAATAAACTTTGGTGATTATCTTGTCAATCGGTAATTTTTAGGTTGCGGAATGGAATATCTTTAATGCCTGGAATTTGATCAATGAAGTTTTTAGTAATGATTGTGAAAGCTGCATGTTTCATAGCTGCAATTTCTGGAGGAGTAGGCTTGATGTGGCATATAATTAATTCATTAATTCATTAATTAGTTACAATATAAGTAATTAAAATATAATTATTCATTAACAAAAATATTGTAATTAATTAATTAATTAAAATATAATAAATTACACTATAATTAATTAAAATATTTTTATTTTTATTAATTAAAATATAATAATTAATTAATTAAAATATATTAATTAAGTAATTAATTAATTAAAATATAAATAATTAATTAGTTACAATATAATTAATTACAATATTTTAATTAATCAACATATTGTAATTAATTAATTACAATATAATTAATTAAATTA
>JAOTAY010000006.1:20025247-20042184 GCA_025629805.1 Erythroxylum baracoense
ACAACAATTTAATCAAATTAAACCTCAACATAAACTAAACACATGTTTACTAGTAAGAAAAGGATCGGGGTCCAACACGTAGGCTTCATTATAAGCCAAACCAATATAAATCGACTGTGTCATTCTTTCTCTCTTCTAACTTTTAAATTTTCGCATTATAAGCTTGTGTTTTCAAAAGGCTCCTTTGGTTTTACAATAAGCTACTTCTGTTTTTATCGCAAAAGGCTCCTTTTTTTTAAGCCCTAGTGGGGTTCCTTTCGATTGACAGGTTTATTTTGTTTTTAAACAATTAACAGCATTCTTTCATTTTCAACGTTAGCAAGATCTTTTCAAAAGTTGATTTATAGACTTATTTTGTTTAGGAGGATATTTTCAATTTGAAAGTACCTTGTAAATTTTTACACACAATTCAGCCCCCTTTTTGCATATGTTTGATTTATCATTTAGTATCAGAGCGAGGTTTCATATTTATTATGTTTTACAGCACGTGATAGATTATGAAAAACAATTTGAGAAGCATTGAAGGACAATCCATCTCAAAGCCTTCTTATTTCAATGGAAATATCTATTCTTACTGGCAAGAGAGAATGACCGTTTATCTTCAATCTGTAGATATCAAAATCTAGCAAGCTATTAAAGTTGGAGGCACACCTCCTGCTACTGATGACGTAGAAGTGTGGACTGATGCTGATAGAAGAAACACACAGTTGAATGCCAAAGCAAGACATTATCTGATCTGTGCACTATCTCTAGAAGAGTATAAAAAAGATATCTTACTGTTTTACAAAAAAGGAAATGTGGGACAAACTATAGGTCACCTTTGAATGAACGAACGAGGTAAAGAAACATAGAATAAATCTTTTAATGCATCAATACAAAACTATTTGCATGTAATAGGGAGAAATAATAGACGAATTCTTTGGACGTTTCAACAACATCATCACTGCCTTGAAGAGCTTGGGTAATATATATCCCAATGATGAGCTTGTAAAAAAGATTCTAAAATCACTACCAAAGGAATGGAGACCTAAAGTGACAACTCTAGAGACTACAAAGGATCTCGACATTATCTCACTAGACTGTTTAAGAGGAAACTTAATGATCCACGAAGTTGAATTTAGGCAAGATGAAGGATCCTCATACAAAAGAGGAATGGCACTAAAAAAAGCTAATGAATCAAACAGAAACGAAAGCGAAACTGAATTGCAAATAGATGGAGATGACAAATTTAATTTCATAGTCAGAAAACATGCTCGCTTCTATAAAAAGAAGCTTATGAAGAAAAGAGAAGGAAATAAGAAAACTAGAAATAACATGTTCCTATCAAAAAGGAGCAGTGGTAATAGCAATACATAAAACAATAAAATCATATGCTATCACTGCAAGAAACTTGGACACACAAAACCAAAATGTCTTTTTCTTCAAAAAATAAAACAGAAAATAGAAAACTTAGAAAGAAAGTTATGACTGCAGCCTAATCAGATCAGGATTTTGAAAACTTTGAAGAAGAAGAGCCTAAAGAAGTCAGCAATGTTTACTTTATGGTTGAATCATGAGAAGATGAGGTATATTATTCTAAATCTGATACTGAAATTAATGAATTAAGAGATGCATACCGTGATTTATATGATCAATATAAAAAATTAACAATGCAATATTTCAAAAAGGTTGAGAAGTCCAAAAATAATGATGTCTCATTGATGAATAAGATTGAATCACTAGAATCTTAGAATAAGAACTTATTGTCTAGAATTATGTCTCTTGAAAATGGCAACAACCAAAAAGTCTCTAAAAAGGAATTCTTAGAGCAAAAGTTAAGTCAATTAGAGAATGCATTACTTGAAAATGATTCTGTTAAGGTAAAACAGTTAGAAGAAAAAGTTGCTACTCTAGAAAAAATCTTGTAAATTTTGTTAATGGAAGGAACAATCTTGATGCATTACTTAAAAATGGTAAAGGTGTGTTTGATAAGGCTGGAATAGGATATAATTTAAAATAATAATATTAGGCCATACAAGAACTTCTTTGTTAAATCTAAAAGTAGCTATCGCAAAAACAACAGTAACCTAATAGATGGAAAAAATTATAGTAACTCTCATTCATCTATTTTGTGCAATTACTGTGGTAGACATGATCATATTAGTAATTCCTGTAACTTTCAAAAAATGAAGAAATTATCTCAGATGTATGTTTGGAGATTGAAAGGTCAAACTACTAACCTGAAAGGACCCATAAAAATTTGGGCACCTAAAATGAGATAATATATTATGCAGATATGCTTCGGAACAAAGATAAGAAAAAATCAATGGATAGTTGATAGAGATTGTTCGAGACATATGATAGGTGAAATATCACATTTCAAATATATTGAAAGAAAAGATGGAGGTAATGTTGTCTTTGCCGATAAAAACAAGGCAAAAGTCATTAGAATTGGTAAAATTAGTGACTCTAATTCTGCTTCTATTGATAATGTTCTTTATGTTGATGGATTAAAACATAACTTGTTGAGTGCAATTCAATTACATGACAAGGGTTATAGAGTTATTTTCTATACATCACATTGTGAAATAATTGATAATCTTAATGATAGTATTGTATTTGTTAGTCTTAGAAATTAAAACATATACTATGTTCAACTGGAAGATTTGCCTTCAAAAAATGTCAAATGTTTTGTTTCAATAGAAAATGATTTTTTTTATTCGGAATAGAAGATTTGGACATGCTAACATGAGCATCTTATCAAAGTTGTCTAAAAATGAGTTAGTGAGAGGACTACCAAACTTGAAGTTTGAGAGTAACCAAGTTTGTGAAGCTTGTTTATAAGGAAAACAAATCAAAAGTAGCTTTCCTCCTAAAAATATTGTGTCTACTAACCAGCCGCTTGAACTTGTACACATGGACTTATTTGGTCCTACTAGGACTTAAATCTTTGGAGGTAAACAATATGGTTTTGTTATAATAGATGATTATTCTAGATTTACATGGGTTTACTTTCTCTCAAACAAGGATGATTCTTTTGAAGTTTTTGACAATTTTGCAAAACAATTTAGATTGAAATATGGTACTGCATTACATCAATTTGGAACGATCATGGATGAGAATTTGATAACAAAAATTTGAAAATTTTTATAACGAAAATGGTATAACTCACAATTTTTCACGCCTAAAGACTCCTTAGAAAAATGGACTTATTGAGAGAAAAAACAGGACTCTCGTCGATATGGCCAAAACAATGCTACGTGAAAGCGATTTACCTCATAGTTACTGGGCTGAAGCCGTGTCAATTGCTTGCTACATACTTAATAAGTTCTTTATAAGACCTATTTTGAAAAGGATGTCCTATGAGTTATAGAAAGGAAGAAAACTGAACGTGGCTTACTTTCAAGCATTTGGTTATACGTGCTTTGTTCTAAATAATGGAAAAGACAACCTTGGAAAGTTTGATGCAAAATCAGATGAAGCTATCTTTTTGGGCTACAGTACCACTAGTAAAGGATTGAGAGTTTACAACAAAATAAAAAAGAAGATAGAAGAATCAATACATGTAGTGTTTGATGAAGCACTAACCTCGACAGCAGCAGTTGATTCAAATCATGAAGAGCATCCCTTGACTCCTAAAAATACATCGCAGTCTCAAAATACTTCTATAATACCTTTAGAATTAAGATCAAGAATGTCCTTCTGAAGCTAGGATAGAGCAGGCTCTTCCCTCTCAACAGGAGCCTATGCAACAAAGAACACCAAGAGAATGGAGAGGTCAAGATACACATCAATACATTTGAGGAGACCCTTCTGAAAGGCTAAGAACCATATCTTCCTTCAAGAACAACTTTGTTGCCCTCAGCTCACAATTAAAAGTAAAGACTGTTGAAGAGGCTCTTACTGATGAAAATTGGGTTTCAGTTATGAAAGATGAACTAAATAAGTTTGACAAAAATAAAGTCTGGAATTTAGCACCTCGTCTTTAAAACAAGTCAATCATTAGAACTCGTTAGGTTTTTCGAAACAAACTTGACGAAAACGGTAAGGTGGTAAGAAACAAAGCTAGACTTATAGCTTAAGGTTATAATTAACAGGAAGGTATTGATTTTGATGAAACTTATGCACCTGTGTTAGACTGGAATCTATTAGAATTTTACTTACATTTGCATGTTATAGAAACTTCAAATTATTCCAAATAGATGTTAAAAGTGCCTTCTTAAATGGATATATTAACGAAGAAGTGTTTGTTAAGCAACCTCCAGGTTTCGAAGATGAAACCATCCTGATTATGTGATAAAGTTGACTAAAGCCCTGTATGGTCTAAAGCAGGGTCCTCGAGCATTGTACGAGAGGTTAACTAATTTTCTGCTTGAGAATAACTTTGAAAAAGGAAAGGTAGATAAAACATTATTTATTAAGAAAAAGGAGAAAAATTTACTCATAGTGTAAATATATGTTGATGGCATAATATTTGGGGCTACTAATCACTCTTTCTGTGAAGAATTCTCGGCATTAATAAAGGGGAGTTTGAAATGAGCATGATGGGAGAACTATTTTTCTTTCTTGAATTATTTATCAATCAAATAGAAAAAAGAATCTTCATTAGCCAAGACAAATACACAAAGGAACTCATCAAAAAATATCATTTTGAGAATGCCAAACCGATGGGTACTCCTATGTATGCTGGAACTAAACTTAATAAGGATGAAGAAGGCAAGGCTACTGATGAAACAAAGTATAGAGGAATGATTGGGTCACTACTATGTCTTACAAGCTCAAGACCAGATATTATGCTTAGTGTGTGCCTTTGTGCACGCTTTCAATCAAATCTAAAAGAAAGCCACTTTCAAACAGTTAAGAGGATCTTACGATATCTTCACAAAACTATGGATTTTGGATTTTGATATCTAAAAAATAATTCATTTAATATAGTTGGCTATTGTGATGTAGATTATATAGGTGATAAAGTTGATTGAAAAAGCACAAGTGGTCATAGTCAATTTCTTGGAGGATGTCTAGTTTCTTGGTCTTGTAAGAAATAAAAATTGCCCAACGCTTTCAAAAACTGAAGTAAAATACATAGCAGCTACCAGCTTTTGTGCTAAAATCTTATGGATGAAGCATTAACCCCAGGATTTCTCTCTGAACTTTAATCGTATTCATGTATTATGTGATAAAACTAATGCAATAAATCTTTCTAAAAATCCTATGCATCATTCTAGGATAAGCATATAGAAATCTAACATCATTTTCTTAGAGATCATATTTTAGAATGAATCAATGATCTTTTGCATGTTAATACTAAAAATCAAGTAGCTAATATCTTCACTAGGCCACTCTCTGAAGATAGATTTTGTGTGATAAGAAAAGGGCTTGGTATGTGCCAACTATCTGATATTATTTCTGTATGAATTTTCTATATTACTCCTCTTTACAGACATTAGCAGGTTCCTTCTAATCTGATTCTTTAAAAGCCTTCTCTTATTTACTAGGCTCCTCTTAGTTTAAAAGGGCCCTCTCAGTTTAGAGGCTTCCTCTTAGTTTAGTAGGCTCCTTCTAGTTTAGAAGGATCCTCTTCGTTTGATAAAGTAGGATACACGTGTCCTAAAAAGGAAGTTATTCATAACGTCGTCTCAGCTTTTAAAAATGCATGTACTGTTCTGACAGTTCTCCATACATGTTTGACAGAACATACGTAGATGATCACACGTCCTTTTTTGGTGTTTACGATTGCCTTTCCTTACATGAGATCAACGCTCAAGAATCGTTTAATATACCAGAAATAAACTTCTCTCTTCTACTCATCGTTGTATTTCTCAGAAGCGCTGTTCTTTTCCTCTCTGCACCCTAATTTTTTGCTTTCTCTCTGTTTTTCCTCCAAAATCTCCTAAACATTAATAGCACGAATGAAATTAAAGGGACGGAAGAAAAACTTGGCTTAAACTTCTAGCTATGGCTGAACTCTCTGCCTTGAACAAACTCTTGTCTCTGAGCCCTCTTATTTGTCTCCAATAGTAGGTTCTTTGAACACTCCTACTGAACCTGTTTATGTCTCATCTAAGCCCAAAACTTCAGAAACACCTATTTAGGAGACTCCAAAATAAAGAAAACGGAAGATTTTGGCTATTTTGTCCCTAGAATCAGACTTAGACTCATCACCTGAAAACAATGAACCAACTGTCGAACCATAATATGCCTCCGACCTTAGTGAAGAAAAAAAAGAAGAAGAAGAAGAAGAAGAAGAAGAAAAGGAGAAAAAGAAGAAGAAAAAGAAGCAGAGGAAAAATCCTATAGTGAGGGGGAGCAAACAAGAAAAGTAAGATTTATCATACCCATTCTCACTCTGCCTACTCATACTCCATCTACCCTCTCTTCTAAAATTTCTGCAGCATCTTCCATTACTCCTCAACCTGGTTCTAAGGATAAGAAAGTGCTTAAAGTGCACTGGATTGTAAATGATGATAGTGACCGGCGCATCGTAACGCTAGTCAAAATAAAATAACTAGACTACTACTGTAGCAGTAGTGAGTCTAGGTTGATCCCACAGGGAGTGTTCGGTTAGCTTATAAAATGAAATTAATCGGTGTTTAGGAAAAATTCGAGGGGGGGTTTGGATTTTGGAATAAGAAAATAAAATGAGACTAACTAATAAAAGAAAATTAAAGAAATATACAAAAAATGATAAAATTGGGGAATTCAGTAGGGATCTGGTTCTTTAGTTCAATCTTAGACTACACCCTAATTAAGCATATTTTATTGATTTGTTGTTCTCAAACGTCTCCTAGAAACTATTAATCGTGGGTTAATAATTAACCCAAGTTTTCCCTTAGGTTTTGTTTAATCAAGATACGATCGTTGATTAAACCTAACTACCAAATAACCTAGTATACAATCCCTAGATTTAATTAGGCAGTAGCATTAAGAATTAGGAAAACCGATTAATCAAGGCAATAACTACATACGATGCGTCATTTAACCTAGGTCATGTCATCCCTAATGATTACAAATCATTAGTCGCTATACATGAAATTCAACATAACAATTGCAGATTATATCAAAATTCTAGCAATGGGTATACAATCAAACAATTCAATGAACACATTAAAATCATCCTTTCACAATCCCAATGGGGTCATCCACAAATAACCAAACAGTAACAAAAATCTGATTACTCATAAATAAAACCCAAATCAATTAGCATAGGATAACACAATCAATTTCTAATGAGAAAAAGAAATAACTAAATAATAAAAAATTGCTTAACCTGGGTCACCGGCGTCCATGTCACCTTCGAACCAGTGTCAAAAATTTAACCTTCCATGAATCTCTCTAAAAAAATGCTTCAATCCTCATAAAAACTACCGCAACCGAACCCCCTTATCTCTTCACTACCTAAGCTTCTCTTCGTCACTATTCATGACACTATTCATTGAAGTGACAATTTAACATTAATGGACTACTTACTATTCACGCTCCTTCTCTCTTTGTTCTGACGTAAGCCCCACTTTTTTCTTTTGTTTCTCTCGCCACTCCTCTCTCTTCTATCGCCATACCAATCTCTTCTTTATTTCTTTCTGCCATAACTCTACTCTTTTCTCACTGTAGCGTCCTGTGTATTGATGGGATGAATTAACTTTGTGGTTTATGGTCCACGCACACTGTAGGTAAAAACCCTTCAGCCTCTCACAACACAACTCTTGTCTACATTTCATGTTGCGTTTTAAGCAAAAAATGTAGACATTTTTTGCGTCTTGGAGTTGTGCGTCGTCGTTTGCATGCGTTTTGCTCCTTCATGTTGTTCTGTCGTTTCACTCCTTATGTTTCCAACATGTGATGCCATTTTCCTCACCTCCCAGCAACTTCTTGCTTGTCTTTTTTTTGGACTGAATTTACTTTCTTATTGCTCTAATTTTCTTCTTCTTACTCCTTGAAGACAAGTAAATATTAATTTCTAAAAATTGATCCAATCGTCGTGCTTTAAGCCTACTTTAATTTCTTTATTTCCAAATTGTACCTAAAGTCATTTATGAATTAAAGTGAGTATCTGAAGCAATTTCATATCATTAATCGCTAAGTGTAAATGATTAAATGTATCAACAATTAAACACATATCAATTTTCCCCACACTTAGCTTTTAGCCGTTCTCTGGTAAAACATCCAAATTAAGCTCAAAGACTCATAACATTTACTCAATTCTCATATTTTCCAAAAATATATAATCATTACCAAAGATGAATGACTTTCAAAAATTATAGCAATAATTCAACATTCAATGCTTTTACTTATGATCAATCAACAAGCATCATTTTCAGAAACCGAGCAATCTAATGGTAGACTCGGAAAATGTGTTTAACTAAAATATCTCAATGGGTACGCTCAACACTATTCATGATCATGACAATCCACAACTTTGCATATCATTTCATTTCTCCACCACTAATGTTCACATGCAAAATCATAGATCAAAGGACTTTTCAAGGTTATAATGTAGGTAAAGGTAAGGTGAGATGTGTTTGGGTCAAGTAGAATGAAAGCCATCAAAGATAGTGAAACAAAAGTAACACTCAATCAAAAACTAGGTATCGTCAACTATGATGAATGCAACATTTATATTTCACATCCTCATTCAACTTTCACACACCAACCACATGAAGCATCTACCAATCCAAAGGAATCACTCATACAATTTATGCCAACAGTACATTGAAACCACAAGAGTGAACCTTCCAAACCAACATTCACCTCATATACAATATACTCAAATAACCCATTCATCAAAACTTTAGGAGAATGCATTAATCATAAACAACTTTTCAACACATATGCACATGCTCCTAGATATATTTATTTAAACAATTTTTTTAAATTTTCTTCTTTCTTTCTTTTTCATTTTCTTTTCTTTTGTCTTTTGTCTTTTCTTTCTTCTTCTTTTTTTTAACAAAAAAAGAAACTACATTAACATGTGAATTTTAATGATAAGACATAAAATAACATCCCAATTATTATAGCCAATCCACACATATGTACAACCCCACACTTACACTTTTGTACATCCACAAACTCACCAATCACAAATGCTCTATTAGCTTTATGGCTTGGGTAGGACATTTGGTTAAGTTTAAAGCATGTAATGTGGTTGATACAAAAAGAAAGGCTAATAAGGCTCAAAGGGGCTTATAAAAAAAAATCATATAATGGGTAGGCTATTTAGAAAATGGAGTTCGGAAAAGTAAAGAATGCCTAATCATATCCATGTTAATGCATGTGATAAAAATGTGGTCTCGAATAGAAATTCAATGCAAAATCAGGATGTACATGTCATGAAGGTGACACATTATGAAAAGACAATGAGACTGATATGAATGTGTCAATCAAATAAGGCTCAATATTTTACCAGCTTTGTCTACCACTAGTCTCTACTCTTCTAAAGATAATGCATATCAACCAATCACAAAAGCAAAAGTACATGCCAAAGTTGCTAAGAAATTCTCTAGTCAATTCATTCTCTACTCATGACTACATATCCAAGAAGCAACAGAAAATGAGCAAATGTTTCTTTTTTTTTTATTCATTCTCTCATTTTGATTGAAAACTTAAAACAAGCAAAAATAAACCAACAAAGAACACACATTAATATAAAAAGAAATGTAAAAATGTAAAGAAAAAAATTTACTTCCTTTGGGTTTTCTCCTAAGAAGCGCCTTTGTTTAGGGTCACTGGCTCAACTCCATACTTTCCTCACGTGACAAAATTATGATCTTCTGGTGGCACATGCAATTCCTCCACGTGAGGTTTTTCCGAATAGGGCCTTAGATGATAATCATTCACCTCTAGTGTCCTCCCTTTCTTCAGATTCTTTATCTATACTGAGTCCTCACTCTCTTGAAATAATTCAAATGACTCTTCACCTTTTTCTTCTTCATTTAATTTTTCTAGCCTACTAGGTTAAAGTGAAGGGATAGTGTCAAAAATAATTATGGATTCAGTTCTTACCTCTGAGCTAAAAGATATGTCTTTTTCTGCTTCAAGCTCATCCTCAACTTCTTCTACACAAGCAATTCGTTGAGGGTTGATCTTAAAATTCTCAAGATGTTCATCACTTTGTAAAGTTTCTGCACAAACATCCATTAGGTACACCTCAAGTTAATACGACTGCTCCTCTTTGCTTTATGGTTCCAAATGATTGATATCTCCCCATCAAGGCAATGCATCTTGCTAGAATTGCAAAGCACCCTGTCAGATTTGCTGTACAACTTGCTGAAACAGCTGTTGCATATTCTGTTGGAACTGTTGCATATCTTATTGAATTTGAAGAATGTTAGCAGCCATAATATTAAGCATTTCTTCTAGAGATGTACCTGATTCATATTGGCTCTTCGAATCTTAAGCGCTAGACTATGTAGTTTTTAGAAATTGCCCTCCATCCTACTGGAATTGTAGAGTATTATGCTACAATTGTAAAGTATTAGTGTTCACTATATTAATCGACTCTTCCAGAGATGGATCGGAGTCTTGATAGGAAGCTTCTAGTCTGTATGAAAATTGTTGTGCGTCCTGCAAACTATCATGGAAGTAATTCTGATGATTATCCTATCAATAATAAAAGTTAGGTTAATCGATCCAAACATTGTTATAGGATTGAAAATATGAATTAAAGAAAAAATTACTTCCATTTATATCGAAATTTTTTTATCACAAACACGTAACAAAAAAATGAAAAGATCACAAAATAACTAAAAAGAAATCATTACGAACAAATAAAAAAATTAATTAAAATCACAAACAAAAACTAAACACCGCACTCCTCGGTAACGGCACCAAATTTGACAGGCGCATCGTAACACTAGTCAAAATAAAATAACTGGATTACTACTGTAGCAGTGGTGAGTCTAGGTCGATCTCACAGGGAGTGTTCGGTTAGCTTATGAAATAAAATTAACTAGTGTTTAGGTTTAACAAAGGGGCTTTGGATTTTGAAATAAGAAAATAAAATGAAATTAGACTAATAAAAATAAATTAAAGAAAACATGCAAAAAATGATAAAAATGGGGAACTCGGTAGGGACTCAGTTTTTTGGTTCAATCTCATCCTACACCCTAATTAAGCATATTTCATTGACTTGTTGTTCTCAAACCTCTCCTAGAAACTATTGATCGTGGGTTAATAATTAACTCGAGTTTTCTCTTAGGTTTTGTTTAATCAAGACACGATCGTTGATTAAACCTAACCATCGAATAACCTAGGATACGATCTTTAGATTTAATTAGGCAGTAGCATTACGAATTAGGAAAAACCGATTAATCAAAGCAATAACACATACAATACATTATTTAACCTAGGTTATGTTATCCCTAATGATTACGAATCATTAGTCACTATACATGAATTTCAACATAACAATTACGGATTATATCGAAATTCTAGCAATGGGTATGCAATTAAACTATTCAATGAATGCATTAAAATTATCTTTTCACAATCCCAATGGGTTCACACACAAATAACCGAACAATAACGAAACTTCGATTATCCATACACAAAACCTAAATCAATTAACATAAGATAACATAATCAATTTCTAATGAGAGAACGAAACCACAAAAATAAGAAAATACACTTAACCCGGGTCATCGACATTGATGTCACCTCCGAACCAGCGTCGGGATGCTTAGGCTTCCATGAGTCTCCCAAGAAAATGCTTCAACCCCACGTTACCCTCTTAAACCCTCCTCAGGAGGGCTTTTCTTTGGTTCGTTACCCTCCCAAGCCCTCCTCGGGAGGGCTTATCTAAGGAAGTTCTCCTTCTCTCCTTCACTGCGCAACTATCTTCTCTCCTTCACTATTCATTGAAGTGACAAATAAAGATGGTAGTTTTTGGTCCACCTTCACTATTCACTCACTTCTCTTCTCTCACGCCTAGCTGTAGCTCTTCTCCATTTCTCTCAGCCACCAAGCTGAAGCCTCATCTCTTCACGCCCCTTCCTATTTTATTGATGGGACAATTAACGTTTAGGGGTTTTTTGGTCCCCACATCCTGTAGCTGTTCTTCACCCTCGCAGATGTATTAAACGCATGCGTTTAACGCTGGCTTTCACACATACATTTTGTGCTGGCTTTCTATACATTTTTCTTTAAAACGCATGCGTGTGTTGCGTTAAACACACATCTACATTAAACACAGACGCAAAATGCCTGCGTTGAACGCAGTCGTTGGCTACGTTTAAAGCAAACATTCTAGTCTACTACCGTCATCGTTTTGGTACTCCTTGGCTGTGCGTTTTGTTGCTATCTTTCTCCTCATGCGCTATCATTTTCTTCTTCAGCTGTTATTGATTTTTTTCTCATTTTTTCAACAAGCACTTTTAATTCTTCTTCTTTATATTTTGATTTTTTTCTTCTTATCTTTTAATTTTCTTCTTCTTGCTCAATGAAGACAAGTGAAAATTAATCTTCAGAAAACGACCCAAATATAGTACTTTTGACTCACTTTAATTTCTTTGCTTCCAAATTGTACCCAAAATCATAAATGAATTAAAGTGAGTATCTTAAGCATTTTCGTATCATTAATCGCTAAGTGTAAATGATTAATTGTATCAACAATTAAACACATATCATTGATATTGATATGGGGGCTATTGGCATATATCTTCTTGAAGTGCTCTTTATAGTCATATAATGATTCTCCATAATGATGCTTAATTCTAAAAATTTCTTTCCATATGCTTGCTATCTTTTATTCTAGAACATACTTATCCAAAACTAGCCTTTTCATTTTAGTCAATGTGGTAGCACTCCCTATAGGCAAATCAAAAAATCAAATTTTTGTTGTATCTTTTAGTAAAAATGGACAAGCTCTTGACATGATTTGCTCTTCTATCACCCATAGAGGTTTCAGACTAAGAAAAACCACATCAAGCTCCTTAAAATGCTTATGAGCATCCTCACCTACAAGACCATAAAAATTAGGTAAAAGATGTATCAAACCAGACTTAAGCTTAAAAGTAATATTCTTAGTGAAATTCAGAAAAGAGAGTTCTCAGATTGGCCATAGCTTCTTCCAAATCAATTCTTTGTTCTTTTTGTTGAGTTTTTCTATTATCCCTAAGCAATCTTCGTAATGTCAAAAATCTCTGGATCAAATTGTACATGAATTTAATGAGGAGACCTAGTCACTATCAAGAATAAACATTAACAGATATAAAAAAAGATCAAGAGACAAATATAAAAACCAATTATAAACAAATATACATACAAAAAAAATAATATCCAACATAAAAATTAAATCAGCTCCACTCCTCAGCAATAATGCCAAAAATTTTTGATGCATTCGAACAAACCAAAAATAAAACCTAACTCTACACAACTAATCTTAGGCTTGGTTTGGGGAAGCGGTGACGGTTGTCAAACTGCTAAAATTAACCTACTGAAATGATAAGTACTTATTCTCAATAAGTACTTATGTGTTTGGGATTGCTATTTTGGTAACTGCTGAAACGTGAAAATAAGTGTTTGGCAAGTGCAGTTACGATTGTTGAAAAGAAATAAAATGATTAAAAAGTCCATTGATTTAATTAACTATTAATTGTTGTATAAATTATTAAAAAATATATTATTAGTTATATAAATTTAAAATTTTAAATATAAAATATTAAATTAAAATAAGAAAATATAAATAAAATAAAGTTAGTAAATAAAATATTTCATAAAAATATATTATTAGTCATATTAATTAAGAGTATAATGGAAAATAATACTTGTAGTGAAGGTTATTAATGGAAAGTAAAATTTCTACCGCAGAAGTAGTTTCCTACTGCAACCCTCTTTCTGCTTATTGATTTCTGTAGTGGCACTGCACTTTTCTCTAACCTCCAGTTGTTTACTGCAGATTCTAACATGTGACTGTGTTTGAAAACTGCAGTGAATAAGTACTTACCCCCACCGCACCGCAGATCCAAATGCAGCCTTAGGGTCTGTAGGATAAAATTTCATTCTACATAATCAAATGCTTTCTTAAAATCCACTTTAATAATACAATTAGAAGGACTATTCTTTCTCCGATACCCTTTCATCAATTCTTGGATAATGGAGATATGATCCACAATCCATCTTCTATACAAGAAGGCACTTTGATTATCTGAGATCAGGGAATCTAGTACTGCCTTTAACTTGTTTGCTAGAATTTTAGAGATTACCTTGTAAAGGAAATTGACGCATGCAATAGGCCTATAATCATTCAATAAGGAAGAACAAGAGGATTTAGGAATAAAAAAATATAAGTTTTGTTAATCTCTTTAAGAAACACACACCTAGAGAAGAATTCCAGAATTGCACTCTTAACCATAAGGCCAGTGTCCTGCCATGTTTTTTTGAAAGAAATATCCATTAAATCCATCAAGTCTAGGAGCTTTATTAGGCTGCATTTGGAACACAACCTCCTCGATTTCTCTATCCTCCACTAGTTTAATGTGTGTTGTAGCTTGCTCCTTTAAAATCTTAGTATGAATGATGGAGCAAAGAGGGGTAGGAGTGACATGGGAATGGGTAGAACTATAGAAGCTCTTAAAGTATCTCTTAACTTCCTTTAGGAGGTCTTCTTGTTGGGACATTTCAACTCCATCTTGTAACTTGCAAGAAAAGATCCTACTAGAATTCATTCTGTCTAACATAGACTTAAAGAAGAATTTAGAGCATCTTTCTCCTTTGATTAGCTAATAGACCTTGGCTCTTTGTTCCATTATACTATAACGATCCCTGGCTTTGGATAAATAAGATATCAGAAAGGTTTTTCTCAATGTTCAATAAGATAGGATTTGAAAGATCAAAAGCAAGCTTAGCCTGAATAGATTCCAACTCTGCTCTAGCTATGGTAACGGCTTATCGTGTTGACCTGGTTCTTCTACTCATTAGAGATTTCATCTCCATTTTAATAGCCTTTAGCTTCTGGGTACACTTGAATTGGTGTATGCCTTCAGGTGAAACCTCCAGGCCCTTCTAAGAGTTTCAGAAAAGTCATCATCATCTAGCAAAAAGTTTTTAAACCTAAAAGGACCTCTTCAGCCTTGATGTTGGAGTAGAATCTCAATTTGCATAGGTATATGACCAGAAAATAAAGGATCCATGAACGTAGAGACACTATTAGGAAACTAAGTAAGCCATTCTCTATTCACCATAGTATGATCCAGTTTCTTCCTCAAAGCCCATCTAGTCGACTACTTATTACTCCATATGTAGAAGTGGTCGTGGGACTTAAGGTCTAGAATATCCAATTTACTCACACGGTCATGAAATTCGATTGAGAAATTCTTCAAACTAAAGATTCCATTAGCTTTAGTTCTATATAAAGTAGAATTGAAATTGTCATATAGAAGCCAAGGGCCATTTACAACCTTCTAAAACTCAAATAAACTTTCCTAGAAAGGCTTCCTTTGGAATACATGATTGGCACCGTAGATGAAAGAAGAAAAAGTTTCAACATTTGCCTGAATGGGTTTCAATTTTAGGTGAATAACTTGCATTTCAGTAACAAAAACATGGACATCCACCAACACAGGATCATAACCAATAATGATTCTCCCATATACATAAGCTTGATGGTTGGAAATAAATTTTCATCTAGAGCCCAGTTTATTCATTAATCTAAGATTCGCAGATCTGATTTTGGTTTTAAAAAGAGGGAAAATCTATGGATTTGTGCTACAGACAAAATCCCTTAAAGCTGAGAGCTTTTTAGGGTAGTTAATCCCCCTCACATTCCATGCAAAGACTTTCATAATCAAAAAGTGTTGTTTTTGGAGCTCTTACATTTGCTTCTATTGGATTTCCTTTTTGTAGTTGTCAAAATTTTCCCAATAATAGGGCCATCATCCTTCTTATTCTCGGGAGGAGAAGAAGTGGTAACTAACATCTCTTGATTTTTAGAGATATCAATAGACTTACCTGAGGGTTCAGCCACACGAGTATCATCACTGTTGTCAGTAGGAGTATTATCAGCTATAACAGAGTCTTCCTCAACGATATCTATTTTACATTATTTGCTTCAACAGATTCCCCTGGCCCATCAGTTGGAAAGCCATCTTCGCCATTTTGGCCAATTGAGTTTATGCTCGGTACTGATACCTTAGGCAGTCCATCATCTTGGTTAATGCTCTTCTCTCCCATTGGCTCCTCATAATCACCTTTTTGGAAGGTTTTATTGGTAGGAAGCCATCGTTTACCTAGACAATTAAGTAAAGGCTTCCATTAATATTGAACGCTCACTTGATCCTCTTATAGAGATCCATCAATTCCTAATCTCATAATCGGGATAGATTCAGGAAGCTGGTTGGATAGATCCATGTTGATGCATATTCAAGCATAGCCCAGCCTCTTCCTATTTACGATATGATAATCCAAACATAGGGGTTTGCCCAGATAACTACCAATGATGCTCAGACCTTTAATAGTCCAATATTCAAGGGGAACATTATAAAGATTTACCCACATTGTTGGCCGTCGAATTTTATTTACTTATTTTGATAAATAAGCATGATTAGTTTATTTTGGGGTCTTGTTATATTATTTTACCTTGGAGTTAATTAGCATGTTAATGTGGGTAAGATAATATGATATAGGTTAAGGGAATTAAAGTTTAAGGTGGTAAATTGGCATAAGGGGTATTTTAGGCAAGTCCCTTAAGGATGAAAGAACATAAGTTTTTAAGTAAGGGCAAAATGGACATTGTGCAAGCATTAAGAGTAGAAAAAGGAAGAAAGAAGACTTGTCTTGAAATTAGAAGAGAGAAAAACGTGAATTGAAGAAAGGAAGAGAGAGAGTGTCGTATAAGGAGAAAAGAGGGGGAAGAAAGAAGAACAACCTAGGTTTCATCTTTTCTTTGGCTTCAAGAGTGATTTTGGTGTTGTTCAAGAAGAGAAAAAGAAGGAGGAAGAGAAGAGCTCTCTTTTGAGCCAAACATCTCT
>JAOTAY010000006.1:20053737-20069192 GCA_025629805.1 Erythroxylum baracoense
TATAATTAGAATTTGATTTTAATTATAATTAAAGATATTTAATTTTAATAAAAGACTTATGATTTTTCTATAAATACGGAAAAGCTTTTAGAAGCTAGCACTTTTTGTATTTTCCTCTCAAAACAGTTTGAGAATTGCTCTGTGGATACCATCAGAGGTTGGACGCTTGGACAGCTCGTGATTGATCGATTGGAAACGTTCTAAAGATTTTTCAACTGGAAAGCGAACAAGGTATGATTTCTAAATCGTTTAATGTTTTATTCAAGTTTATACAATTATCGGGATCCGCTCGGAATCCGTAAAAAAAAATTTTATTTTCCGCTGCACCCGTGATTCGATCACGGTTGGATTCCAACAAGTTCATCAGAGATTGAACTAAATTAGAGTTAGCACCACAAAGTAATAAAAGGTTATATAAAAATGATATGTTAAAGATTCTCACCTTCTTGCATTTGTTGTGATAGATGAACTTATCTTCGAGGATTATGTCGTGGTTAATCAGTCTAGTTAATAGCTTAATGCATACAGTAAACAAGTAAGTGGGTGTGTGGATCACTTTGTCTTAAACCTTTGACTCCTTTAATCATTGAGTAGGCTCTCATTTGATCAAAATGCGAAAAGATGTAGTTGTGGTATATTGCTCAATCCATCTGATGAATTTTGAGGAAAATCCAAAAGTTTCCAATGAACGTAGAATGAATTTCCAATTGATGTAATAAAAGACTTTAAGAAAATTGATCTTCATAGAACAACTTTTGATTCACATTCTACTACGGTAGCTTTTAAACAATTCTTGAATCTTAGTATGTTATTTCTAATGCCTCTGCCTTGAATAAAAATTCTTTGTGCTAGATTGAGCTCAGAATTATTTCAATATAGAAGTTAGAAGCTTAGAGATCTTGCGTATTGTGTTACAACATGAGATTGACGTAAAAATCCTTCAATCAGGTTGGATTATGGACCTTTGGAATGAGACTAAATGAGTCTTCTTTAGTTCCTTCGACATTCGACCACTGGTAAAGAATTATGGAATAGATTTGGTGATATTAGTTTTGATTTGGCTTCTGGATCCCTAAAAGAAGTAGGCATTTAATCTATCACGACTTAGGACATTATTAAGATGAAGACTATAAAGAGCTTTCTCAATATCTTTGGAGTTAAAAGGCCTAAGAATTAACTCAACATCTTCTTTTTCTTCTTCTATGATTCGTTTGGAAACGAATAAGATAAGTACTTGCACTTGCACAAATAAACAATTGTTAGTTTCAATGTCTAAAGTTCTAAAGTCATGTGCTGCTTGTTTCTTATCTTACTATATTTTGCTCACTTGACCATCTTCCCTTGTCAAGGATGTGACATTGTTGGTTTTTCTCCTTGAAAGAATTAATTTATGGAAGTAATTGGAATTGCTATCTTCCTCTTAAAGTTATTGAACTCTTAATTTGTATTTCAAAGGATACTTATAGACTTCTACAGCTCAAATGCATTTCATTAAGATTAAACTCTGTTATAATTGCTTAGAAGGATGCCCTAAAGATTGGTAGGGCTCATTTGTTTTTGGTTGAGGGATGTTAGCTTCCTTAATTACAATCTTTGTGTTGCTATAGTGTTTACGATATAACCTCTTCAGCTTTTTTTCACCTTCTACAGCTTCCTTAAATAATTATATGTTTCAAAACCATGGAAGATAGTTATTATACCTTTAACAATCGCTTCCTCATAACCCTCTGGTTTGGTTAAGTTATTATTAAACTTGAAAGGGGCTTTTCTAAAAGTCTCATATATCAAACTATGAAATTCAATAGGAATATGGTCTAGAGTAAGATTGTTGTTGATAATGGCTTTACCAGTAGGGAATTTTGACAATGCCCTATCAAATTTTTTATTTGATGAACCATCTCTCATTTTGTCTATTGTTCTATGTGAAGAAGTTGCCTTTAAATCTCAAGTTTGTTACTCTAATCTAATGTGTACAAGATCTAACGTCATCATTTAAATTTCTCAAGTTTATATTGCCTTTTGATTTTAAGGAGAGTATGGTGTTGTTGAAGTCACTGAGGACTATCTTGGGGCAACTATATTGTCATGTATCACTTTTAGATCATTCTAAAGAGAAATTCTTTGAAAAGCCAAGTTTGTAACGTAAACAGGTTTTTAAAAAAGACATTAAGGATTGAGTAGAATCTTAATAGTCAGATGGACGGATTAATTTGAGCTTTTGAATGTATGACTTAAATTTTATCAATGTTAAAGGCAATGACTATCTTACCACTCAAATGATGTTAATCATTTTTTATAATAGACTAATGCTTACTCAAAAATCATAATTTTTAGCATTGATAAACTTTCAAGCTAGTCTTTACAAAACCTACTAATATAGGATTTATTAGTAAAATATAATTATATAATAAATATTGCTCTTACATTCCATGCTAGAATTAACCTTAGGGAGTAGTATGGGAGATGGTTGAGCCTTTTACTTGGTGTTCTTGCCAAATCTTATCCTAGCTACCATTTAGAATTCCTTTGATACCTTTATTCCTCAAATTTGGAGTGTCTACCTTTTTGGGATATCCATTTGTAGTTTGGGATGAATTACTAATATCATAAGTGTTGATTCTCATGTTCATATAATTATATCTATTATGTAATGCGTTCTCAATATTTCCACCTTGCTAGTTTGATAAAGTGATCACCTAAGTAGCTTGTGGGTGGTTGTTCTACTTTTGTTTCATTGATTCTTCCTGTGTAGTTGCTGAGTTTTCTATAGTTCCTTCATTAATCTTATTGTTTTCAATTTCATTGCTTATAATCTCAAAAGAAAGTTATGAATAATCCTTGCAACTATGGTTGGAAGGATAATTAACCAACATTTATTTTCCATTACAGTCCTCTAATTCTATTAATTCATAATAATATATTCTTTCAAAATAATTTCTTATAAGACTCCATTTCTTTCTTTAGTTATCCAATAATGGCTTCCATTGACAGGTAACAACCACATAGTCTTTAACCATCATAACATCCTTAATCTTATAAAATTGGAAACATATTAAGTAACTTATAGTCGATTTCTTATAGTCGATTTCTATCTCCAGATACACTCTCATGTAACTAATTTTTTTTATGGATGTTGTTGCTTCATTTATGCATAATGGTTTATCTATAAAGCTTGTCAAGTAGTTTAGTTCTAATGTTGACTAATATTCTAGTGGGACTTTATGGTTATTGATTCAAATTGATACATGTTTCATCTTTAATTTCTCTATTTGGAAATCAAATCTCCACTATTTTAGAAATACATGTTTATTATTGATATAGTCCATCTTCAAATATTATTTAGATGTAGGCTTTTAAATCAAATTGAAAAATAAGGAGGTTGTCCTTGTTGATAAGAACTTCTTAAAATCCCATTTTTTTCATTGTTACTGAATCTAAGCATTCATAACGAGATAAGTCGGTCTATTATCCATAAAAAATTCAACCAACCAAGTTGACCATTTTAGAAGCACCAACCTTTGAGACTTCCATTAAAGTTAACAATACTAATACATCTATAAAAGTAGGAGTGATATAGCAAAGCTTATCAAAAGGTAAGGGTCCTTAGCTATTTGAAACTAAGGAGACTTAGCATTATATGGCTTATCAAAAGGTGAGGGGTTCCTAACTACTTGAAACTAAAGGGACTTAGCATTCTATGGCACAAAGCTTACGGGAAAAGAATAAGAAGCCTTCTAGAATTTATAGGTAAAGTTGAGAAAATGAGAAGAGATTGAGTTTAGGATAAGAGGGATAGAAGGGAAGGGTTGAAGGATTGGCTAAAGAGAGGGTAAGAGGAGGGGTAAGTTATTGAGAGGCGACGATATGGGGTCTGAATTGGCAGAATAGGAAAACTAAAAGATTCATCAAAGGATCTTAATTGGAAACAACTAAACTTAGGTAACTAAGCTAAAAAAAAGAAACAAAAACAAAAAATTTTCGTTTGAAATTAAAATTTTGTTTCTTTTAATAGGAAGATATTATAGGTAAGAAGATTTTCAGTTACAGATTAGAGAGGGCAAAAAGAAAAGGAACTTTAGAGGGAGAAGCATAATTTAGGGACAAGAAACAACTAAAAGATTAAGGGCTAAAGCTAGGCATAGTATAACAACAATGATTAGAGGAACAAGCCACAAAAGGAGGAAAAACCTAAATAGGAGACAAAAATAGGGCAAGAAAACTATAGCCAATGAGCAACATGAGAATAATGACAAAACTTAAGTAAGGGAAGCCTTACAAATAGTAAGAAAGGAATCTGGTGGTTAGGAAAATGGAGAACATTAGGAAGAATCCTAAAGAGGAATATCATTATTAAAGTTTTAAGTAAAATATTTATAAAATAAACTTGAAATAAATTTAAAAAAACTAAAACAAAAATGTCTTCAATAATGTGAACCTAATATGATATGCAATTTTAGATGAAATGAACTTAATTAAATTTAAAAAGCTAAAAGGAAAGCAACATGAATGAGATAGTCCTAACATGATGTTTTTTTGGATAAAATCGTGTTTTATTGAATAAAATACTTATGATTTTGAATAAAATGAACTTTAAATAAGTAAAGCATTATTTTAACTTGGATAAGTGTAAACTTTTACTTGATTGGACTGAACTAGTTGATTAAACTTTATAGATTTGGTTGCTTGAGCTTATCACTAGGTTATTTAAATTTATGATAGAACACCTTTTATGTATTTGGGTTTGAATTTAGGAAAAGTTGGACTTGTGGTTTTGGATAAGGGATTTGGGTTGTCAGATTATGAACTTGGACTAAAATGTTTGTCTTGGATTTAATTTAGGTGTTACTAACTCTACTATTCATTCCTAATTATTTCAATCCCCTTAATCTATGCAATACCACAGTCCCACATTCAAAAAAACATAGAAAACAATATTAGTCATATTTTAATTTTAACCATTTTTAGGTTGAGAAAGACGGATATTGGATAATTATTAATCTTTTTCATAAGATTTTATGAAAATCAAGACATTCTATAAACTAACATAACATCTAGTTTTTTATAACTTTCTAGAGCATATTGTTCCTAATTTATCTAAAATGAAAGGAAAAAAATAAAACACTTGTTACATGCCATTATAAAATAAGCCAAATTTAAATAAACAAACAAAGTGTGTTTTATCTCCACCTTCATTTTTCTTCTTTCTCTAATTTACTTTAGACTTAAAATGAAAAAGAATATAGGATTGTGTCGTTAGGGTCTACCACTAGTGCTTTAGGCTCATGTTTAAAACATTATTGGCTTTTTTTAATATACAAAGTAGAAAAATAGGAATAAACATAGCAAGAGTAAAATAAATATGTCATATGGTTCATTATGAACAAAACACTCAAAAATAAATCAATAATTATACATAGAAATCAGTATGGTATTCAAACTCCAAAAAACACAATTAAAATTTATAATGAGGACTTACAATTTAGTAAGAATAAGATAGAAAAGACAAAAATAAGGAACTAGCAAAAATAAAGAAATAAACAAGAATAAAAGAAGATATTGATTTGAAACTATTCAATGACAAAATTCTAACCTTATACTCAATGAACATAATATACTAAGACATAACAAGGTCATATTATAAATACTGTAAAATAATAGTTTATGCCATAAGGCCATCGATTCATATAAGAAAATTAGTGACAATCATAGCGTATTAAACTAAGAAATGAATACTATCTCAAGATTATAAGGCACAATTGAATAAATGAAAAGAAAAGGATATAATATGTATGCATGACTAGTCTAAATAAAACATATAATAACCTAAAGAACATAAAATGAAGAAAAAAACTAAAAATAAAATGTTTAAGTCAACACAAAAGATAAATATATACAATAGATTAAAAAGAGAAGCTCACCCAAGCTTTAAGAAGGAACATATATGTGTCTATGTGTCTCTCTTTGTAGGCCTCTCGAAACCATTTATTCTTAAGCAAAACCTGTTAATGTCAATAAGGCTTTATTTAAGTAAAATAACAAAAATAAACATAGGCCTGTTTGTTTTTATTTTGGTTTCTGGTTTTTTACTTTAGTTTTCAATTTAGTAAAAAAACTTAAATTTGATTTTTTCCAATTTTCATAGAAAAATCATAAAAAGTTGTTTTTGTGAAAGGTTAATTCCTATGTCCTCTCATTATAATGTTAGCTTGGGAGACTATTTATTGGCTTTCAAATACAGAATAAAAGAGAACAAAATAACTTACTAGAGTTGCTTAATAGCATATAAACTATTTATCATTTATTCTCTATCCAAAATAGCTCGTAACTGCACTGTCCGTCTCTTAGGGTGTGGTCGAGGCCCTAAGTCTGCAAGGGATTATAATTGCTTGGTATTAGGCCCTGGCATGACTCACGACCATCATAATCATGACATATATTGGTCAGAGCAACAAGGTGCAAATTCAAGCATCGTGGCAAAGCAAGTGATGAAACAACTAGCAAAAATGTCTGAAATCATAGATGAGTCTTCTATTACATAGAATATACCTGTTTATAGGAATACCAAAATATGACTAGTGGCTTATCACAAAAGATAATACATGAAGATAAGATCTGCACATAAAAGCGATCAGAGTATACACTATATACTCTTATGACTCTACCATCGGTGGGTGAATAGATCACTCAAGTAATAGCTTCCTCCATCTAATGCCTTTAAACACATCTCACAATCTCATATAAAGCTAATACCTATAGACAGAATAGCCAAACACAAGACCAGAGACATCCTCAAACATGCAAGCAAAACAATTCAAATACTAACTTGAAAGGCCACTATGGTGACTACATTCTCATTAGTACTCAAAAAAAGTCACAAAAATAAGGTATACATCTATATGATATCCTCACATTCTATATGGGCATATAATATATGACAATATACCATCAATAAATGCAAAATCCATATTCATATTCTCATTATCACATACTAGTGCTGAAAACATTATTAATTAACTTTATTAAGACTTTATTACAAGAAAAATCTCATTCGGAGTGGTAATCATGCAATATCAAACTATAAATGCTCCACATGAGATACTAAAATCACATGTACCTCTTTCATTTTAATTCCAAAGCATAAAATTTCACTCAAGATTGGCTTTAATAACCTTTATGTGATTTTTTGAAGTTAAACCTTATTTATTACCAACGTAATAAGTTTAAAAAAATTAAAACTCACTTTATGAGTTCACGGGACCCCAAAACTGGTCCAAGATTTCTCGAGGGACCATTTACTGAATTCTGAAAATTTTGAGTTCCTTTTGTCTTGTAGGGTGTTGATGTTAGTAAGTAATGTAGCGTTAACGTCAGCAACATGTCTTTAGTGCGTCAACATTGCGCATGAGTGGATGATGAGTGCGTCAAGCCTGTGTTTTGCACCCACTACCATCTATTTGCTTGTGGTGCACACATCTTATGCACAAACTCACGTATTGTCTCTGACGCGTGTGCCACACACGTCTGACACGTGACACGTCCCTGTTTCATCATTCGTTTGGCACGTGTGTTGCCTTTGGGTGGTTGGAATTGTTGGGCACGCATGTGTCACAAGCGCCTGATAGTTTCTCCCACCTCTCACTGTACTTGTCAAAAAATGAGGACTTCCAGGCGACTTTTTCGATCCCTAAAACTCATTTTCAATCCGTTTTCAATGCTGCTGCCTTTAGGTGGCTGGAAATGTTAGGCACACATGTGCCACACATGCCTGACGAATTCTCTCACCTCTCACTGCAGTTGTCGAAAAATGGCAATTTCCTGGGACTTCTAAATGGCTTTCTCATTTTCAGTTCATTTTTCAATGCCAAGCAAGTTTAACATTAATACACGCAACAATAATCAATTTGAAACATAAAAATAGATTGGTTTCTCCAAGGTATTTATGGAGAAAACTCCATTTTCATTCACATAATCATGTAACTGCTTTGATATCACATAACATTTTCTTAATGAACTAATTAGCTCTCTTTTTATTGCTTTATGTATAACTATAACCTTTATAATTCATATCGGTAATCCTAATTGATTAACACAAACTTTAAAATCCTTAGAACAATTTTTTCTATTGCAGTTGCCCTTAACTTTTAGTCTAAATAAGGTAGAGTTAAAGTCACCATAAATTAACCAGGGACTATAACATCTTCCATACATAACTTTCAAAATTCTCCATAAATTATTTCTTTGAAAAGTAATATTGTAGCCATACACAAAAGAAGAAAAGATTTTGACATTTCTCAGGGGAGAAAAACAATCTCATATGTATAATATGCTCATTAGATTTTAACCCCTCCATTTTAACAAATCAGAATTATAGTAAATAATAATTTTTCTATAGGGATGATGAGAGTGGTTTGAGAGAAATTTCCAGTGAGGCCCCAATCTTTCTAGTTTATTCAAATTTTCTAGCTTTATCTTTGTTTCCAACAAACCCAAGACTAAAGGCTTTTCATTCATGACAAAATCCCACAAAGCACTGAGCTTGTTTAGGCAGTTCAAGCCTCTTACATTCCAAGATATAATAGTCATACTATTTAAGTTTAACTTTAGAGTGTTTAACTTTAGAGCCTATTTTCTTACTTCTTCTAGTTTTTCTCCTCATAACACTTTGAAATAACACATCATTGTTCATATCACTCTCTGGAATGGTGTCTTAAGTGCAATCCATAGGAGTTACATCTATACTCTTCACATTTTGCTCCAAGTTTACTTATGGGGTTGCCACATTACTTGTAGAAACTTCCTTCATATTGCTTTTAGAAGTAATAACATTCTTATCAAGAACATGTTCAAGAGTATTAGAATAGAAGGGAAACAATCTGCATTTGTATCTCCACTCAAAATTTTAAGATTTATCAACATTATCCTCAGTTCCCTCCAATCCCATAAGCTCATTTTAATCTTCCTTAGTAAAATTCTTACCCTTAGGTCTCCATATCTTCCTTTGAGCTTTGAAAGGGGTTTCCATTAGTAGGAAATCATGACATTTTATTCAAATAGATTTCTTTCCACTCTTAGCTTCATTATAGATATCACATCAGGCAAATCCTCTGACATATCAACATTCATATAAATACGAGCATAGCTAATTATTTTTCTTTTAACATTATTTTCATCCAAACATAGAAGCTTCCCAATAAAGCTTACCAATAATCTTAGACATTGAGTATTCCAATACTCTAATGGGACATTATGAAAATTGATCCATAAAAGAATGTTATGAACCTTGACACTATACAAGTTTATTTTAGGCTACTTGGATTAAGGAAACAAAGGATGTTAAGAAATATGTTTGGGGTCCTCTTCATTAACTTTGGGTGCTACTACTTGTGAGGAAAAGGAGAAGAGAATAAGGTTGTCCCTGGAAAAGAACAACTCAATAAGCCCCCTACTTTTTAACTGATTTTGTGCCCATATTTAAATGACAAGAAAATGTGACCTATGGTCCATGAAGAAGCCAACCAAACAAATAATTTATTCCCTTTTACTTCTGAGCTTAAACCTCTTATTACTGCGTCTTTACAATCTTCCATCCTTGTAAGATAGTTATTGAAGCAAAAGGGGAAGTCTCTCTTATGAGAAGAGAGGATGTTTAATGTTAAGATAGGGGAATGGTTAGATAGTAGGGGATTATTAAAGCTGGCCTTTCTTATAAAGAAAGCCATCAACCAGAGATCATTAACTAGACCCCTGTCTAGTTTTTTCCTCAAATTCCATTCACTTTGTTTCTTGTTACTCTAAGTAAAATAATTACCATTATACATAGAATAGTAACTTAGATGTGATTCACTCTCTCTAAAGTCTTCATTATAGCTTCTTATACTTACATTTCTCTCAACTTTAAACAGGTGAATAGGACTGTTAAAGTCACTAATTACCATCCAAAGATCTCTTATAGAAACTCCACATGATATTTAGTAGATACGTCATATCAATTTAAAAGTAACAAATACAGTATTTTGATTTAAGTTATACAAGTTTTAAAATTAGTTAAGTAAAATTTTAAAAGATTAGACACTAAATTAAAAATTTTAAAATATTAGACACTTTTAAATCTATTATTTTAAACATTTTAAAAGAAAATTTGAAATATATAAATAACTTCTTCAAAAAGAACTTTAAACGATATTGGAAATGCTACTCTTTTACCCTAAAAATTAGTATCAAGGTACTTTAGTTCTACAACTTACAAATTTGCTTTAGCTTTAATTGTTTCAAAATTTTCTATCTATAAAATTAGAGTCATTTATATTATTTATAAAAGGGTGAAAAAAAAGAAGGATGACAAGTAAAAAAATTAAGACGTAATTCTAGTTCGTAAGTAAAATACTAACTAATGTTTTAAAAATTGGACTAGACATTGAATCAGTCAAAGGAAAGGTTTAAGGTTTAATGGTTCAATCGAAAGAAGTAAAAAGTATAAGAATAAGTAAAAATAAAATATTTTGTTGAAATAACAAGAATACACCAATGTCTATTATTGTATAATGAACTAATGATGAATCAAATCTAATAGTTCAAAATAAATATGAATATAACATAAAATTCAAAATAACAATAAAAATCAAAATTGTATTTATGAAGGAGGTTGTGTCTCATCATCGAAAAAGTTTCAAATTCTCCAACACTATCTAAAGATCCATAAACTAAACTTTCATCTAAAGTATCATCATTAACTTCTTCTACTGCATTCAAATAAATTTATGAATTAGTTATATATGATATTATTATCAACTATAAATTTGCAATACATTATACTTTTAAGTTAAATATGATCAAAATAAGATACGAATTGACCATTAGTTTCATCGTGGTAAATGCTTTTTCTTCATAAATCACCTTTTCAAATTCATTATAATCAAAATTAGGTGATGGTTTTTCTTCTTTGTTCTAAAAATCAATTTAGAGAAATTATAAAATCAATAATAATTTTATAAGTATACTTGTTGTTGTTATTATTATATAAAATCAATAATAAAAATAAAAATAAAATTAATGAAAAATAAAAATAAACCAATAAAATATCTATTCTTCATTCTTAGAATATAAGTAACTAAGCAAGTAATTGAGTCTTTGATGTTCCAAATGATTTGTTTTCTTTATATGAATGCGTTAAAAAACGCTCCAATTACATTCACAACCTAATGCAAAAGTTGTTTAACTAAGTATTTTAATAGCAAAATTTTTCAATGTTGGAGCCCTTTCATCGAATAATCTCCACCACTCATTTGTATTTTAAATTAATAGTTATGAGAAATAAAATATATATTATTGATAAGTAAAGGATGAACTAAAAGTATAAAAATGTACCAGCTGCATTTTTTTCATCATAAGTTATCTCTTTGTTGATGATTTAGCAAAACTCCCTAAACCTTCAAGATAAAATTTAATATCATTTTTCATCTGTGATTGCTCTTCAATAAAAAATACCTTTTGCATTCAATTATATCAAAGAAACCGCCTATAATATCATTTGTACATGTGTCTCCATTATATAAACAATAAGTATTGAGAAAATAAACTACTAAGTGGATCTTTTGAGTAAGATGCTTATCTTATCGTCAGTCAAGAATATCTATATAAGGCTTGTATAATTTCTCCTTCCCTTTAAAAAGACTCATAATTATTTTATGAGCTCTATATATGCCATCATATATACACCCTAAAGATGGCTTCTCTTTTGAGTCAATAATCTTTAACAACCTTATTAGTGGAGCCACAATCTTCATAATGATTAAGTAGGTATCCCAAAATTTATTATTTAGAATAATAACACAAAGTTCTTTTTCTTTCACACTCTTTGATAACTTATGACTTGAAAAATGTTTATTTGTCACTAAATTTTGAAGTGGGTTTTTATGTTTATAAATACTTTTCAAATCAATAATTGTAATTGCAAACTTAGTAACAACAGGACGCATGATCTCAAGCCAATTCTTTTGCTTTCTTAACCAAGAAAAAAATGATTATACAAAAAAATTATGATCTTAGATGCATATGAAGCAAGACTAGAAATATGGTCCATACTATCAATATCTTTAAAAATAAGATCTATACAATAAGCATTGAATGGATACAAATAAATATACTCATACTTTGATTATAATAAGTATCCAACTGATAAACAATTAATTGTATTATCTATAACAAAATGCATAACATTCTTTGGTCTAACCCATTCGATAATTTCAGAAAATAATTCAAATAAAGCATAAGCACTTTTTACCATATTAGAAGCTTTAAAAAATTAATAAAAGTTGTTCTAATATTAAAATAAACTAAGAAATTAATCAAAGTTCTTTGTCTTTGATCAATCCACCCATCTTCCATAATAATGCATCATGTTAATTCCCAATACTTGTGTGTGTCCACAGTCATTAACAATCATTTTTAAATCTTAAAATAAAGGAACATGAAACTTATAATAAGAAGATACCTTAAATCTTAGACCTATCGTTGTTGTAGCATCTATTACTTCTTGAGAATATGGTGAACTTAAAGCATTTAAAGGAATACATGATGATAGAACCATCTAACTTATACTTGTTTACATCGCAAAACAACATTCTTATCAACCAAAACAATTTTAAAACTAGATTGACAACTAAAAGTAGTTCTTGGAGGAAAATGCGAATCTATGTCAATAATAGCTTTCCTTTTTTCCTTTATTTAATACTTGTGGTGCTTCATCATCTCCAAAAGATATATTATGAGCCTCTTTAGTTTCCTTTTTCTTTTTTACTTATTGCTGCAAATAATTTTTGGTCATCTCACGTACATCAAATGTTACTATTTTACAGGAAGCAATATTACTCTTAACACCAATAAGATGTTTTGTCATTCCATAAATTCATCTCCCTTCAAATATTCTACTACAAAACACACAATTATATAAGATAGTCCCATCAGATGGTTAAGAAGAAGAAAAATAATGGCATGCTAGATAAGACTTATCGAGAGTAGAGGATGCTAGGTTCATCGAATCTTTTTATGATGATTCCATATCCTCCATTATAATTTTAACCTAAAAATACAAGGAAATTTTTTTATTAGTTTTATGCAAAAATAAGTCACAACAATAACTAAAACAAAAATAAGTCACAAAATAATGAACCAAAGAAGAATGATAACTTGAAAAGATAAAAGATAAAAGTCTGAAAATAGACCCCTTAACTTTGTCTTCTTGATTCTTACATCCTTTAAGTCTATTTAATAATATGATATTTGACTTCAACCACTACAACCAACAAAAGAAATAATAATAAAAAAGTAGAGTTATGATCTTGACATAAGAAATCCAAGTATACGTGGAAGAAAAACTGAAAAGAGGTTGAAAAAGAATTGAAAACATTAAAGAAAATAAATTCAAATTTGAAACATAAATTGAAATATTTTCCAAGGTTGAATAAATAAAACAAAGTCATAAAAAAAGTTGAAATATGTTTAAACATACTTCTTTGAAGCTTAAAAATTACTTCTTAACACTCTCTTAATTATCCTAAATAGAATTTCTTATCTATACAAAATTATTAGTTAATAACTTTTTCAATGTCTTTCTTTAAACATACTTCTTTAAAGTTTAAGCATCATTTTTTTTAGCATACTCTTAAATTATCCTAAACAAAATTACTTATTTAGACGAAATTACTAATTAATAACTTTTTCAATGTCCTTCTTTAAACATATTTCTTTAAAGTTTAAACATAATTTTTCAACATACTCTTAAATTATCATAAACAAAAGTACTTATCTATACTAAATTACTAATTAATAACTTTTCTAGTGTCCTTTTTTAAACATACTTCTTTAAAGTTTAAACATCACTCTTTAACATACTCTTAAATTATCCTAAACAAAATTAATTATCTATACTAAATTACAAATTAATAACTTTTTTAATGTCCTTCTTTAAATATACTTCTATAAAGTTTAAATATCACCCTTTAACACATTCTTAGATTATCCAAAAAAAATTACTTATCTATACTAAATTACTAATTAATAACTTTTTTAGTATCCTTTAAATATAATTCTTTAAAGCCAAAACATCACTCCTTAATACACTTTTAATTATCCTAAACAAAATTACTTATTTATGCTAAGTTACTAATTAATAACTTTTTAATGTCCTTCTTTAAATATACTTCATTAAATTTTAAACATCACTCATTAACATACCCTTAAAATATCCTAAATAAAATTACTTATCTGTACTTAATTGCTAATTAATAACTTTTTAGGTGCCCTTTAAGCATACTTCTTTAAAGTTTAAACATCACTCTTTAACATACTCTTAAATTATCCTAAACAAAAATATATATCGATACTAAATTACTAATTAATATCTTTTTTAGTGTCCTTTAAATATATTCCTTTAAAGTTTAGACATCACTCCTTCAAATATTCTTAAATATGCAAAACAAAATTACTTATATATGCTAAATTACTAATTAATAACTTTTTTAATGTCCTTTAAATATATTTCTTTAAAGTTTAAACATCACTCCTTAACAAACTTTTAAATTATCTTAAACAAAATTTATCTATACTAAATTGTTATTTAATAACTTTTTAATGTCTTTCTTTAAATATACTTCTTTAAAGTTTAAATAAATTTATGTTTTGTTTTGATCAACAAATATTAATATTCTTAATGTCACAAAATAATTAAAAATTATATCTTCTTATTTTTAAGTTTTACTATTTATTTCAAATATGATCTTAAGGAAAAAAATGCTATTTACGTGTTTGTTTACATAATGAATGCAATAGGAAAATTATTAATCATAAGAAAAAATAAAATACCACAAACAATCCAAAGGGATAAGAACTATCAAAGTTGAAAAGAAAAACAAAGTGTGTTTTTAACCGTTTTTGTTTTTATAAATCAGGCGGTTTGTGCTTAATCTAATTGGACTCACCAATCTATTTCGATTTTAAAATCATTGATCATACTAGTTCACTTCAAATCTCCACCCGTCAATGTCCCTCCCAGTCTCACAATAACTCTAATTCCAATCCAATAAGTAGCAGATAGTTTAGATCCAACCAGGAATCTTTTATCATTCAAATTTTCAATAAATCGAATAGGAAGGTCAGATTGAGGGAATATTTCTTTTGATGATGGCCAAAGAATTCTCATGCTTATGTTCTTGGTGATCATACATGAAAATAAAACAAAATTCCTCCTTTCCTTGCTTGCTTTCCTTTCTAAATTAAAAAAGAATATGGCCCTGTTTGGCATTTGGCTAATTGTATTTAGCTGTTAGCTGATTCTATTAGCTGTTAGCTGATAGCTGATTCTATCAGCTGAATTGACCAGCAGATTGCATTAGCTGTTTGTTAGAGATGTTTGGTAAAATTAGCTGTTTAATATTAGCTGTTGATGTGTAAAATGACTT
>JAOTAY010000006.1:20070792-20116839 GCA_025629805.1 Erythroxylum baracoense
GATGACATATGTAGCCTTATAATTGGTGACATGTGTAGCCTTACAATTGGTGACATGTGTAGCCTTATAAGTAGTGAAATATGAAGGCTTCAATGAGTTACATGTGGAGCCTAAAGTAAGTGACACATGGACCAATAGAATAGTAACATATGGACCAATAGAAGGATAACATATGTATCAATAGAATGGTGACACATGGACCAATGGAATGGTGACACTTGGATTAGTTTGAATTTCTTGGAATTTTCTAGAGAAAATGAATGAAAAAGACAATAGAAGTGAGAGTGAAGGTCGGCCATAAGGTTAGAAGAGGGAGAAAAACGAAATAAGAAGAGAAGGAGAGAAAAAGGGGGAGAGAAGAGAAGGAAAGAGGTTATCAAAGTAAGTTGAAATTATGGTTTCAATTTCATCTTTCTGTTTTGATCTATCTTTCATATCGTTAGAGCATGAATTTGAAGAAACTCAAAGGATAAAATTTGTAAATATAGGTCTTAACTTGATCTCTGTGAAAGTGGCTTGAGAAAATAGTGACTAGAGCTCGAGTTATGTTTGTTTCCCCAATACTACAACATGCATCTGTATTTTGACCATATCTTAATCTTTAGATATCCAAATGGTATGAATTTTAATTTAGATTAAATTACAGACATACGGCTACAATTTTTATGAAGGAGTCGAATTTGAGTTCTATCTATAATGGTTTCTACATTTGGCTTGAAGTTGAGACTGGGTTCTGTCGTTGTTTGAGAACATTCTTTAGTATTTTAGGCATAACTTGCAGAATACTAAACTAATCTGAATAACTTTCATGTCATTAGAAACTTAAGACATATAGGAACAATTGTTTAGAAGAATGTGTTACCTAAATACCTCATTTTTTAGGTCATAATGATCATACAAAACGGACCTAAAAATCTGCCCTGAGAAGAACCGAAAAAATTGCAAGAAAAAAGATAGTGCACCCCCTGTTTTCTTCTTTTACTTATTATAAGCTTTTACATATTCTAGAAAGACATGGACCTAACATAAGGTGTTTTCTATGAGGCATTTAGATTAGAATGAAGCTTGAATTTAACTTAGTGGATGGTGGATAAAGTGATTAAATATATGATTGATGATGTTAGATTAACTAAGTTCTTTGATCTATGAACCTAAGCGTAAGCTTAACATACACAAATGATAATGTTAATGGTCAAGTGATGTGATTAGGGATAAATGCCTAGGATAGTCAATTGAGCGTGCATTGAACATGATACATATACATGTGTATGGTTGAATAATTATATGATTGACCAATTTAGTAATATGTGGATTATGTGCGTATTGTATGATATAAAAGCACAAGTTGACTGATAACATCCAGACATTACCGGATCATCAAGGCAATAGCTCACCTGGAGTATAATGTGAATTGACCTAGATGTGCAATCTCAATTATATGTATGTTTCGGTTTGAATTATGCAAGTTAACCTAAATGTGTGATCTCAATTAGATATGTGCTTCTGTTTGAATTGTTTTTGTTTAATCCTTATATTTATATATTGAAATGATTTTGATATGATTGTGATATTGATGATTCCAGACAATTGATTGTCAGAGGAAATCATTATTCGAGATTGTATTGGAAGTACTCATTGTATGTGAATTTGACTGAATAAGTGATATTCAACATTATTGTTGAATTCCAGACCAAAGTCCGATGAAAAATGTGAATGTAAATGTGAATGGAATAAGTGATACTCAACTGAATTGAATGCCGGACTTTGATCCGATGATTGTAATAAATGACCATACATATCGAATGAAAGTGATTGATAGCATATTATATGAGATGATGTGTTTCATAACATTAATGTGCATGATCAGATAAAGGAGTTATGACCGGAGTGACCAGTCTAAAATAAGCCCAGTATCCACAAAGGATATAGGTCAGTACTTGAGATAAGCCCAGTATCCACAAGGTATATGAGCCAGTGCCTGAAATAAGCCCGATATCCATAAGAGATATGAGTCAGTGCCTGAAATAAGCCTAGTATCCATAAGGGATATGGGTCAATTAATAGGCACTTGGTCACAATGAAATAAAAATGAAAGTGGAGTCTCATGTGCATTACATCCTTATCTTTACATGTGCCATGTGAATACTTGTAAAGAATGACTGGATTACGTGGATATAATGATATGCTATGTTTGTGTATATATAGATGAGATGAATGAGATGAAATGAATGATTAGATTATCCTGAAATGATTATATGAAATGCTTGTGTTCATAACGAACTTGTTGGAAATGCTTGTGCATAACGAACTTGTTGGAATATGATGTATTTTGCGATCAGGTACTAAATTCTAAATGATGTGATATATGAGATTTGATTTTAAGTGATATGAAATACTAATTAAACTGTATTATATACTTGTGATATTTATGTCTATTTTGAGTTAGCATATTGATGATGGCTCACTCACTGAGTTTGCAAACTCATCGAAATTGTAACATTGTTTTTTAGGTTCAGGAGAAATCTAGCTAGTCTACTTGAAGTAACTTCTGCATTTGGATATGAGTCAGTATCAGGATCAGTTGTTCCTGCAAATGTCTTAGTTATGTTGTATCAAGGATTGTATCTCTCAACTGTAGTATAATGGACATGTGAATTTTGGAAATGTAATGACATTTGAGAATGTATATGTTTGTGAATAAAAATGGAACAATATGATTATTGGAATGTTTTATGTTATGTGTGATAAATTAAAAAGTAAAAAAATGAATTGATTTAACCATCTTAATGTTCCATTTTCATAGAGTATGTTCCTGAATATCCTTTGGTATGTCGGGTATGTGTTCTATGGGAGTGGTATGTTACAGGAAGAATCACCACAAATTTTTAACACACATTGAGACAAAAGAGAGTTCTCCTAAATGATTTTGATGAAGATGAAGAGAAAGATGACTTACATGACAGTTAACAACCACTAAGAAATAATATAAATAGATTTTCCCATCAAGGTAATTGGCAAGATAAAGGCCATAGAAGGAAGTTTAGGAGAATTTGCGTTCATCATTATGAAAATTGAATTAAGAAAAAGATGAAAAATTGCTCTTAAGCTAAATTCGAGTACTTAAAAGAAGGAGAAAAAATACCTAATAAAGTGATATGTAAATTTGAAACCCAAACTTGTACTCGAGTGTTAAATTTTTTTATTATTTAAGAATGAGAGATGATATGGATATTAAGATAGGAGGCAAAAGTGATCAGAATTATATGTTGCCATTGAAAAATTATGATGATGATGGTGTTAAGTATATGATGGATAGGAGGCGTTTATAATTATGCATGCCCTTAATGTTTAAATTAAAGAAAATGAATTTAGTGTAATAAGAGAATATGTTTATACAATAAGTCATATCAATAATAAGCTATGTAGCATGATTATTGATAGAGGTGGTTGCACAAATGTAAACACTACCTTAGTTAAGAAGTTGAGTTAACCTATTATGAAACATTCTTAGCCATAACTTTAATGGCTAAACGAATATGGTGAGATGAGGATCAACAAACAAGTGTTATCTTTTCCTCTATTAGAAGATATTATGATGAGGTGTTATGTGATATGGTTCTTATGCATATTTGTCATATTTTCTTAAAGAGACCTTGGGATGAAAAGGCCACAAAAGATGGATCACAAATAAGTATTCTTTTTGTAGCAAACAAGCCATTGCTTTTGTACTATTAAAGCATGTACAAGTGTTTGAAGATCAACTAAAGTTGAGAGAAGAGAATGAGAAAAAGGAGAGAGGTAAAAATGAGGGTGAAAGATTAAAAATAAAAATGGAGAAAAAGATTAAGGGAGATGAAAAAGAGAATGTTAAATGAAAAATAATGAAACAAATGAACTTTTATACTAGAGAGAGTGAGATTAAGAGAGCTTTTTATTATAACCAGCCTATGATTATACTATTGTACAAGACATTTTCTTTCTTAGTATTTTAGTTTCTTTTTTTGCAAGATCTCAAGATGTACACCCCAATAATGCTCTTAATAATTTACCACTTACAAGGGGAATAGAACATCAAATTTGTTTCATACTCAATCATATAGTTCCTAATCAACCAACCTATAAACGTAATGTGGAAAAGACCAAAGAGCTTTAAAGGTAAATTGAGGAACTTTTGTTGGTAGGGTATATTAGAGAGTATGAGTCCATATTTTGTTTTGGTCTTGCTTGTTCCTAAGAAAGATGGGTTGTGGAGGATATGTTTTGACTATCGAACTATTAATAAAATAATAGTAAAATATTAACATTTCATTCTTATAGTAGATAATATACTTGATAAGTTTCAAAGTTCTTATGTATTATCAAAAGTTGACTTAAAAATGGATATCATCGAATTAGGATAAAAGAAGGGGATAAGTGGAAAACAAACTTTAAAATGAAATATGGTTTATATGAGTGGCCATTGACGCATTTTGATTTATCTATTGCACATGATACTTTTATGAGGTTAATGAATCATATTTTATGTTGAGCATCTCAAAATTGTTTTGACTATTTTGAGAAAAGAAAAATTATATGCCAATAAAAAAAGTTGTTCATTTTGTATGAATAACACAAATTTTCTTGGATTTATTGTGAGTGTAAAAGAGATAGAAGTGGATAAGGAGAAGGTTAATGTTATTAGTCTATAACTGATGTGAGAAGTGTTCATAGTTTAGCCACTTTTTACAAAAAAATTGTTAGAGTGTGCCTTTAATTTAATTAAAGATAGGTTATATTATGATCTTTTATTGGCTTCATTAACTTTTTCTTTAATTTAGTGTGATGTATCAATAATAGGTATTGATGCTATTTTTGTTGGACCCCGAACTTTTCTTAAAAGTTAGAATTATTAAATAAGAATTTGTTGGTGTTTAGTCATGAGTAAAAATCAAAATTCTTGAATTTGAAATTTATGGAGTTTATTTATGAATATAATTAATTACGTGTGGTTGCATGGATTAAAAAGGAAGCGTTAGAATTTAGTTAAGGGGTTAGAAGGTATTAGAGTAAATATGGAAGGGTAAGTTTGGAAGGTTAGAGTTTGTTTTAAATTAATAAGAGAAGAACAAATGAAGGGTACGTGAGTGAAGAAAGAAAGAGACGTGTTCATGAGGTTAAGAAAGAAAGAAAAGAACCTAGAAGAAACTAAAGAAAGAAGAAGAGAGTCATGTAACAATAAGAGAGAAGGGAGAGACATGTTTGAGAGGTTAGGAAAAAAGAAAGAGAGAGTCTTGTAAAATAAAAAAGAAAAGGAAAAATGTAGAAAGAAGTAGAAGAAGAGAAGCAGAAACCGAACCAGAAAAGAAGAAGAAGGAAAGAAAGATAAAGGAGATAAGAAGTGGAAGAAGAAGGTTCAGCTGAGTTTGAGGTAACATTTATTTATTCTTCTTGTTTTGATAGAAGAAGAAAACAGAGAAACTAGGTTTTTATGTACTGAAAATGAAGAGAGAAAGAAGAGGAACAAGAGATTCATGTTCTTAGATTTTCATGGACTTTTAATTAGATCTTAGTTATTCTAGTTAGATAAACTAAGAGTGGATTAAGTCTAAGCTCATTTCTTGGATATTTAAAGCTTATAGAAGTTCTATTAGTGTATGATGATTGAATGAAAATATGTATGTTTGAAGGGAATTAAGAATTTTGAAGTCAAGAGCAGGAGGAAGAACCAATTTGATCTTGGAGTTACAAGTAAATAGGTGGGTAATATGTTTATAGTTTTTGAGATGATGGGTTGTATTATTTGATTTTGTGTGTATAAATGCTTGTCTTGAATCATTGTGAATGTAGGAAAAATGTTATGTGAATTTAATATCATGTTTGTCTTGTAAGAATTTTGCTACTTTTGTGCTGATGAAAAACAAAAATTTCAAGAAGCATGAAAATATGATTATGATATGAAAAATGTAAGCATTGAAAATTTGCTTGTGTGCGCAAAAGAGATACCATTTCGTTTGTCACGTGCACGTTGACCTATAGCCTTCTCCCGACTGCCCGTTTGTGGCACATAAGCTTTATAAAATGGATTTATTTCGTTCATGGTGTTAACTTCAGTTTTGCCATTCTATTTTATGAGATTCTCTTGAGCCATATTGTTTATGCATTTCATTATGATTTATTGAGCATGATATATGATTAAATGTTTTGTTATGATGATTGAAAAAAAAATGATATGATTTATGTGACTGAAATTTTTAAGTATGTGTTCTGTGAACTGGATTCGTGTATATATAAATGATTGATTGTATGTATGTGTGGCTCATCACCAATGACTATAAACGTATTAGCTACTGAGCTTCCTAGCTCAGCCCATCATTTTCCACTTCTCAAGTGCAAGAATCAGCAGATCAATTGTGAACCTTGCAAAAACTTCGGCTGATTCCAAGATTTTATATTTCATTTGTAACTAAGTTAGTTTGGATCATTTTCGGTAGCTTTATAAACATGTCAAGCATAAGCATTCATGATTGTAATTTTTATATTATGCTATTGATGTGGTTTTTGACATGTAACTGGAGCAATGTACATACTCTTTTTGTTTGAGAAATGAATGACCGTAAGAGTTAAAAGAAATATTTGTCTATTTATGTCCAAGTTCCTCTTTTGTTAAATTGCTATATTTAGGTTGCAAATGAAACTTATAACTGTTGAAGACTTTTGAATATATTTTTCTGAAGTAAATTGTTTTAATTGGAGCTTTGTATGTATGGTTTATGTTGTTGGTTTTGGGTCTTGTGATTTTGTGTAAGGTGAATATTGCCAGATGAAAGGAATAAGAGAATAAGGGGATAAAAATGTGTTCTACAACTTCAATGAATAAACTGTATTGATCTAGGCAGAATTTGACAAAATTTCTTCATGAAAGTTGTAGCGCTTTCTCTTAGCTTTGTAACGACATAAAGTTTGTAATTTTTGGACTTCGAGATTGAAAGTTATGATATTTTGAAGTTGGTTTGTGCAACAGGAAAGTCGCGATCGTGCACAAATCAACTATTCATCAATGCCGCCCTCTCACGATCGTGACTTTTTTAAAGTCACGCTTGTGATTTTTCTCTTCACTTCTTTTTTTTAATATATATATATATATATATATATATATATATTTGTTTGTTTATTTGTTTAACTCCCAATCCGATTTATTTTTATGTCTATTTTATTTTATGCTATTTCATTTTTTATATTTTTATTTTTTAAAAGTCCCCTAAATTTGGAGCCTTGTCGCCACGAAATAAGAACCGAGACTTGGGGATAACAATTTTAATGCAGGAAAATTAAACAATTAGATAATTTAGCAGGAATTCAACAAAGATGCTTTTAACTATATGACAACAAGTTATGTGCATTAGATGGGCTTTAGAGACTTGACAATAATATCTGTGGTCTAAGGAGTTCGCACTAACCATGACTCTTTGAAGTATTTGAAAGCGTAAGAGGAGTTGAATCGACAATATGCCAAGTGGATGGAGTTTACTGATACACTTCCTTGTATGGTCAAGTTTAAACACTACAAAAAATTTATATAATCCACAACGTTTTATTAATAAAATGTCGAATTGTATAGACTTTTCGTGACATTTTAAAAATGTCACAAAAAGTTTAAATTTTTTGCGACGTTTTATAAAATTATTACGGAATTATGACACTTTCTGTGACATTTTATTAATAAAACACAGCGAACTAAAAACCGCGACATTTTTTCCCAAAAAAACGTAGCAGAAAGGTGAGCTAAAACGTTCATTTTTAGACTACCGCTTCCTCTGGATCTTATATCCTAACAGAAAGAAGAAATATGAAATATCCCATGGGGTCTCTCCCTCCGTCATCCATGGACCTCCTGCTCCTGTCCACCTCCAAATCTGTAATTGACCAAGCTACCCTCCTCAACCTCTTCAAATCCCAACAGAACCACCTCAATTACTTCTTCCAGAACCTAGACCTCTCTCAAACCCTGTCCTTCACTCAAACCCTTCTTGACTCCTCTGGTATGATTTTCTTCTCCTGCGTCGGGAAATCCGGTTTCGTCGCCAACAAGATCTCCCAGACCCTCATCTCCCTTGGCATCCGCACCGCCTTCCTCTCCCCTCTCGACGCCCTCCACGGTGACATCAGCACCCTCTCTGCCCACGACATCCTCGTCCTGTTTAACAAATCCGGCAACATCAATGAGCTCCTCTGCCTCGTGCCTTACGCCAGAGCCAAGGGAGTGTTTCTCGTGTCCGTCACCTACGTCCAAGGCAATGCTCTCACATCCGTTTGCGACGTTATGGAAATCTTGTCTGAATGGTTTTGTTTCACATTTTCGTTGGGTACGAAGGATTAGAAGTTAAATTGGGATTTCTTCTTCTTGTAATCCTATTTCCATCTACTTTAATTTGCTAGTTCGATTGGAACTTCTATTCTATGAGCTTTTATTTGCCATCGATTCCCCAACTTTTGTGCTTCTGAGACTCTTTTCATCTTTGTAAGTCGTTTTGTTTTGGATCTAAACTATATGTATATGATTTTGTTCAGAAATTAAAGATATCAACGATTTCTTTGTCTTTGCATATCTTGTTCTTTCATTTCCGCACGCAGTAGAAGTAGACAAGTGTTTGTTTAGTGAAAACTGATTTCAATCCAAGCTTTATTTTTCAACGTCATAAAACTATTCACTGTAAATTGGCGACTGTCTTCATATCATGTGCGTATTGAGTGGTTTCAGCTAGTTATATATTGGCTTGAATCTTTTGTGCAAGTAAATATTATGATGTTCTATTGGATCACTAGTTTTGGGCTTTAATTGATTTCACATAGTTATACTTAGTCCATCGTACTGCTACATATAATTCCCTGTTTGTTGAACACGTCTTTTGTTGTTAAGTCTTCTTTTTCAACTTGCAGCTTCCAAGGCTTCTACTCGCACATAATTTATTACTATGGACGGTTTTGGATTTAGTAAGGCACACAGTGCCATCAGAAAGAAGAGAAGTAATACGTCTCGTCGTCCTTAGAATGACTCTCAGCTGCCTTCCGACTATTATGATATTTCGTCCTTATCATCTACACCTCCTTCAGACACTGTAAGCAAAATTTCATGATACCAGAATTGTGAAATGATTCAATATTTCATTGAAATTTGTTAATTCATTTCATGTGGTTCTTCAGCTGATAACATCGGCAATTTTTGATGTTCCCAGAATATTGTGAAGCATGAAGAAGGGTTGTTTGGGGAGTCTGATGAAGCTTCCAATAATGGTTCTTTTCGGGGTAATAATGACCAGAGGCATAGCAGACAAGACTCTAGAAGGTGCAGTGAAGGTGTTCTTGCCCCAGCTAATTGGAAATCCTCAGGTGGTTCAGTGCATTCCGGAGTTTTTCCAGATGGCGTTGGATGTGAGAATAAAGTGAAGAAGGTTACACTTAAAGTTGGTGGCATCACACGAACAACTACCATTAATCCAAAGTCTACATCAGATGGTGCGTCTGCTGCTGGTTCATCTTCCACCAGATCTTCTCAATATCCAGATCTGCAATCGAAGGTCATCGAGGTACTTCCAATCCAAATCTGTTGAAACTGGATTCTCTTTTTCTGCTTAAAATTGAACTGATAGATCCATGTTATCAGTTAAGACTATCGTATTTGCACAGTTTTTACCATTGCTACATATTATTTAGTATTTCTTATTATTGGTTCCTTTTCTACCAAATCTTCTCAGAAATATATTGGTGGCAGATATTTAATGACATAATCCCAGTTGAAACTGGGTGAGCTTGGTATCTGTTTTTCTGTGTTAAAAATTTGAACTGTTTTATCAATGGTATCTGCTATGAAAGTTATGGCAAGTGGACACACTTTAAATGAAATGGAGTGTTAAACAACCTTCATCAGCAACCAGTCTCACTATTGTCAGAGAACCTATAAATTTTTTGTGGATGCGATCAAAATTTACTTTTATAAAGTTGCTGCAGACTATATATGGGTTACTATTTTTTTTTTCTTTTTTTTCCCACTTGTATTACTCCGCTGCAACTTCACATCTGGTACTTGCGTTGGTTGTTTTTGTTTATTGAAGGACAATCTGGATGAATATCGATCCTTTACATCAGACAGAGAAAGTGATTTGCGAGGCGTACCATGGAAGAGCTTCTCTAAAAGCGGTTTAAGTCTTGGGAAGACAGATGGTTTGAGGGATAAAACATCTGATGAAGTTGTACGCAAAAGCAAACGTGTACGGAAGAAGCGGCCATTACATGGGATGCTGGATGATGATGAGGTTGAGGATGATGATGAAATTCGCTACCTTGAAAAAGTTAGAACATCTAAAATGTCTGCTGATTATGGAGAAGCATGTGAAGAGGAGGAGGGAGGAAGCCAGAAGCAATGCAAAATATCAAGGGTATTAAAAAGAAATGTCGATGGTCTGTATAACATAGATTGTCGGGATCATGGCTCGTCAAAGTATAGCAAGGAAAGCAAGAAATCTAGAACTGCAAAATTATACGAGGATACTGATTATGTGGAAGAGGAAGAACTGGCATCAGATGGTGAGCCTACGTCTAAAAGAAAGAGAACAAGAAAAGAGTTTGTAGATATACTTGGGGACTCTAAACAGGAAATAAAAATTACTACCCGTCAACGAGCACTTCAAACTGGTAAAGATGTTTCTAGTTATGGCATTGAGTTCCCTAATGGGTTACCTCCAGCTCCTCCTAAAAGTGAGTAATTGTTTCTATCTTGTTTTCAGATCCTTCTCTTGATTGTTGATTGCACTTCTACTGCATGTGACTTTTTGACTATATGGTGACAGAACAAAAAGAGGAACTTTCTGAAGTGGAGCAGCAGCTGAAGAGAGCCGAAGCTCTCCAAAGACGCAGGATGCAAGTGGAAAAGGCTGCTCGAGAATCTGAGGTTTGCAATTGCTACAATCCTATAAATTTTATCACTCATTTTCTTGAACAATGAGGCTTGGGAGTTCATGTGTTAACTTTGACCTGAAAACCTCAGGCTGAGGCAATCAGAAAAATACTAGGACAAGATTCCAGCAGGAAGAAAAGGGAAGATAAAATGAAAAAACGACAAGAAGAGTTGGCACAGGTATGTATCTAACTGTAAACATCTTGTGAATTTCATGATTTTACTTCTAAATCCACTTTGTACATGCACTGACATAGAGACATGCATATATCCATACATGAATACGTTAGGATGCTAGTTCTGACTGATTTTATTTCTCTGCAGGAAAAGGCTGCAAATGCTATGATACTTAGCTCGGATCATGTAAGATGGGTAATGGGACCTTCAGGAACAGTTGTGACATTCCCTAATGACATGGGGTTACCTAGTATATTGAAGTCCAAGCCTTGCAGGTAGCGATTATCTTTCAAATACTCTTAAGAACAGATAAATGAGCTACCAAGACTTTCAAGGACCCATTATACTTGATATCATTATCTTTGCATTATTTGCTTATAACCGAGTATAATTGTATCTATTTATATATAGTTTTAGTTTGCTATACTTCCAGCCTGATGATTATATTCTTATGTTGATCTCTCAGTTACCCTCCTCCTCGAGAGAAATGTGCTGGTCCCTCGTGCAACAATCCATACAAGTACAGGGATTCAAAATCCAAAGTTCCACTTTGTAGCCTCCGATGCTATAAGGCAATACATGAGAAGAGGCAGCCTTTGACTGCCTGTTAGCCGATTGAATGATCCAGATAATCTGGCGATCATGCGTAGCAATATGCATTCTGTGATGAGGGTGTGGATGTTGGTTTGTATTGCAGGTTCTTAAGATTACAGTCTTGAAGCATTAGGAAAAGGAGCTAAGCCTGTTGTGGCGTATAAAAATGCATTAGACACCCTTAATTGTCATTCTACCGTCTGAAATATATTTCCCTTATTCAACAACATTCTACTTTCACTAAAATAATAAAAGAAAGAGAAGAGCTTGGGAAGCATTTAGAAAATTTGTAAGAAATGTTTATATTCTTTAAAAAGTTTCTTTTTTTTGGAGAAAGTACAAAAGCAGTATATGAGGAAGGCCCTTGGATATAGAGAACGATACGTTCTTATCATTGGTATACCATCAAAAGAAGGGAAATAAAAGCTAGCCGATCAAAAGCATCAGAGACAAGTGGACATTTCTCGTCTTCTTGAACAGAAGCTAAATGTTCTTATAGATGTCCCCTTGCATGTTGACAGGCCAAAGGAGGTACTCCCTATTGAAATGGCCTTTTCATTCTATTCTTCAGGCGCCTCCCTTTCTCCCTTGGGATTTTCCATTGGTAGATGTCATCTTACCTATTTCATTATGTTAAGGTGGAGCTGTAGGCTAAGATGAGCGGGTGGATACAGTAAGACCTTAGAGGAAGCTCTTCCCAAAAAGTGAGTATCTTCAAATTTTACTTATGATAGTTACAAAAAAATTCTTGAATTCTGGTTGAGCATTTAATATTATGCATATATCTCCGACACGTGAAGAGTAGGCGGACACATTTATGTGTGGGACCATAGATATAGAGAGCACTAGATATATGATCTGAATGATTTTGCATCATTTTTTTTTTTGAACGGAGGAATCTGCGGCCGCTATCTTAGGATACGCACTGGGTAAACCTCTGAATTGACTCAATAACCTGCAAATTACACCAATCAGGTATTCCATACTAGGCAAGCCTCGTATGACAGGCTCGATTGAGAGAGTGTAAGTAGGAGGAATTCAAACACAGGATCTTTTGACCTCATGCCTCTCTCTTTCTCATTCCACTAACTTGACCACTCCTAGAGGGCAATTTTGCATCCTGTTAGATCAAATTTTGTAAAAAGTTAAAATTTGTCATTTTGTTATTCACTTTTGTGGATTTGATAATTTTAAGATACGTGACACTATATAAATAACTACCTTACATGGGTAGTATGTAATGTTTTAAAAATCGAACTGAATATCGGACCGGTCTAAGGAAAGGTTTAAAGTTTAGATGTTTAACTGGTAGTGAACCGCTATAAAATTGATATATAATAAATAAGAAATAAATTTTATAAGAATAAGTAAAAATAAAACATTTTATTAAAATAAAAAATACGCCAATATCTATTATATCGCCTTAAATTTCATATGCAAATAGAATTGATAGCACTTAAAGATGGACCGTCCCTCTTAAATGAAACCAGTATGTTTGCAGGCATTAAGTACAACTAGAAAGGTAACTTCATTTGGTTTTTACCCTTTTTGGACCATCTCTTCAAAAAGTTCAAATGCTTCTGTTGCCTTTCCATTCTGTTCACATCCTACAATAATCCCTGTCTAACACACATCATTCTCATGAACATTATCAAACACAGCTAAACCAACGTCAATTTTACCACTTTTAGAATAAATATCAATAAGAGCAGTGATTGTAACTCTCTTTGCTTCATATCTACTCTTTATACAAAAAGCATGAACCTGTTTGCCATGTTGAAGACATGCTAAACTTAAACAAACTTTGAGAACATTGGAAACAACATATTGATCCACTTCAAGGTCCAGATTAATCATATCCCTGAACAATGAAAAAGATAGAGAGTTTAGTTCAACCTTAGAGCATCCCCCGAGTAAACCAAACCAAGCAACAATATCTTTTTTAGGAATCCTGATAAAAAGTAGAAAAGCATTCTTAATCTTATGCACTTTTGCATAGAGGTTTATAAGAATGCTTACGACAACACAATCTAATTCATACCCACTACAAACAATCAAACCATGAACTTGAATCCCCAGTCTCAAATTAAGCAAGTTGATGCAGACCTTCAAAGCACTACTCAGTGTCTAAGAATCCTTACATAAACTAGAACGATATATTCGCAGAAGCATAGCTATAGTAGTTATATTTTTTTCATTAACAACATACCCTGAAAGCATAGAATTCCAAAGTGCCAAGTTATCACAAAATGAGGTGCTGGAACCAGAGTTTTGATGAAACAACTTCAATGCTGCATCCAATGCATTGCAATTTGAATACATATCCACAAGTGCTGACAATGTAAAGCAGCTAGACTCAAAACCTAGCTTCAAAACGTAACAGTGAATTTGTTTCCCCATATCTAAGAAACCAACATAACTACACGTCTTAAGAGCACAAGGAAATGTGAACTCATCAAGCTTAAAGCCTTTATGGTGCATTGAGTAAGTTACAATGTTAAGTTTTTACTTTGCTCATCTAGTTCAATGACCTTGAAACTTGCTTCGATCTATGTAAATAGCTGCTTGACCCTCTTACAATACCCACAGTAGGTTTTACTGCAAGAACAACATAAAACACCAAAGCAATTATAAGTAAAGACAATAGCATCCTACCTTATCCAAGTTAAAAGAGAACCCAGAAAATAAAAGAACATATGATAGACAATCACGTAAACAGTAAAAGCATTCCCAAGTCCCAACCTACCTTCATGAACCCATCAAGTAGAATCTTGAGGTCATATAAACAATGGCTGTTATAATTTCAATAAAAAACCTTTAACATACCCAAGCAAGGCATCAAGCTGAATTTCTTTCTTCTAAAGCAATAAATGAACAAATGAAAACAAATTCTGAATTTTATACCTTATTACACACTCTTCATTGTAAACGTACAAACCTAGAAACGGACGGACCTGGTTCAGATTCCGAATCGACTCAAGGAATAACAAGATGGATCTTCGGGAAGGAAGAAGTGAAGCGAGTGTAGTGATCAATTGAGCAGGAAGAGCAGCTCTGTAGTCTAGAACCTTCTTTGCCACTTGCTTCACTTCTGATTCTAGATCTTCCGATTGTTTCTCTTACATCTCTTCCTCCTCACAATGACATACCGGTTGGACCGATTCGAAAAAAATCGGCCAGTTCGTTAATAAACTGACCAATTTTAATACATAGAGGTTATTAGGTGAAACTAAATCGGAACACTGGTCGGTTCAAACTTTTTTCGGTCGGATTGGCCAATCTGATACGGTTTTTAAAACCTTGGTAGTATGTGTCAAATAGATTTATTTATTGATTTATCATATTTATATATTATTATTTATGTTAAATAATAATATATTTAATAAGTATTATTAATTTCGTTTATCAAAATTTGAACTCATATTTATTATTTTTAATAATATATTTATTAGTTTAAAATGATAATAAATCGTCTTTTATTAAATTTTTATTTATTATGAATAATATTAATAAATAATATAATCAATTTGACGTGTGATTGTCATAAAAATAAAATGTTTCTTAAAATGATAAAGAAATCGTACTAGAACAAAGTATGGAAATTTTCAAACTGCCGCTTTGATAAGTTAACTAGGCAATGGCATATTAGGAAGAAACTAAATAGAGTCCTAGTCAACCAAGACTGGCTTCTTCAACACTCGACACTTTTGCATTCTTTGGACCTCTTATGTGCTCTGATCAAAGCAGGATTGAAATACATGGACTTCAACCAAGCCCCTTTTAAATTATTCAATTTCCTATGTGATAAACAAAGTTTCGAGGAGCTAGTTACCAATGTCTGGGGTGCAATATTAGGGGCTATAAATCATTCTAACACCCTATTAAGGGGAGCATTGAAAGGCTTGTGTTGTACCAACACCTTATTAACTCTACAAATAGCCAGGGAGAGACATTTGAAAGCCCAAGATGAGCTATACAATGACCTCGCAAACCAGGATTAAAAATCCAAGAGTCAACCTTTCTCAAGGAATACAATAATGCTCTTATTGCCCATAACTCACTTGCTGAATAGCATAGTTTTTTCACAATGCTACTTTAGCTAGGAGGAATAGAAACAAAATTTCATGGATGTTAGATGAGGAGGGTAAAATTATTCATGAATGAAAGGAAACAGATGAGCTTACACTCTAATTATTTCAATAATCTACTGGGCCCTAGATTAGAAGTTGATATTACTCTTATTACACTGGACAATCTCACAATTGAGGGTATTGACCAGGACATGAAGGGGAGTCTAACCAAGCCTGTTACTACACAAGAAGTCAAGAAAATTGTATTCAACTTAGCTCCTAATAAATCTCTAGGCCTTGATGGGTTTGAGGCCTAATTTTTTATAAAACATGGAGTATTACCAGGCATCTTCTCACTGAGATGGTGCATGAATTTTTCTTCTCATCCAAAACACTTAGAGAGCTGAACAACACATTCATTTGTCTTATCCCTACAACAAAGAACCCCAAATCTTTGTCAGACTACAAACCAATTTCTTGCTGTAACACTGACTATAAGGTAATATCTAAAATCATAACCTCTAGACTCAAGACTTCCCTATCAAAGATCACTATCCCTCTAAAAAGTGTTTTTTTATCTAAGATAGATCTATTAAAGAAAATATATTACTTGTGCAGGAGTTAATAAAAACACTATGACAGAAAAAGCCTATAAGGAATTATGCCATAAAGGAGGATTTTTACTGAGCCTTTGACACCATCAAGTGGAATTTCATATTGGAAAGCTTAAACAAGTTTGTATACCCTCCCTCTTTTATTAGTTGGATCATGATTTGCATCTTTCTTCCTCATTTAGTGTCCTCTTGAACAGGATCCCACTAAATTGTTCAGGAGTACCAGAGGTATCAAACAAGGGGATCCTCTATCCCCTTACCTCTTTACACTGACAATGGAGGTCCTCAACAGAATGTTTGAGCACTACATAGATAGAGACGGTAGTTTTAGGTTCCAATTTAGATCTGAGAGGGTAAGAATACACTATCTATCTTATGCAAATGATGTTTTGGTGTTCTACGGTGTTGATCCCAATTCCTTGAAGCTAATGATGAAAATTCTAAGCAAGTTCTCTGACTTGTTTGGAGGATATTCAACGATAAAAACGGACTCAGGTCTAAATGGATTAACGAATTCTATATCCAAGATTCAAAATTTTGGAGGCTAAAACCAAATAGAGACCACTCATAGATCTTCTCCCAGATATTGAAGTTAAGATCCCAAATTTATCCACATATCCAAGTAGTGGTGGGTAATGGAAAAAATTTATAGTTTTGGTTTTGATAATTGGGCGTCCATTAGCCCCCTTTACATGAAGCAAGAACTTTACTCTCTCAAGTCTAGATTCCCTGAGGATTCTAGAGTTGATGCTATCATTAGGGATCATGAATGGTACACTGGGTTCAGGAGTGTCTCTATTCTTGTGAACTCTCTTCCTCACTATAACTCTGATCAACTATACGTGAATTCATTAGTCTGGAAGGAGGGCAAACATAAAGGATACTTTAATAAGTCCCACTGGGAAATCTAAGGCTTCTTTTATGAGTTATTTGGTGATTAAAAATAGGTTAAGGACTAAAGACATGTGTTTTGGGATAGTTAACTCCATGTGTTTGTAATGTTACAGAATCCTTGAGAGTAGGGATCACCTATATTTCCTCTGCAAATATACTGAAGGAGTCTGGTCTAGAATTCTATAACTGTTTGCACAATTTAATATTCTTGCAAGTTGGAATCTATACTAAACATGGATTATGGATAAAGTCAAAACCCAAAAGTAGGATGGGAATTATTCAAAATTGCCTTTAAATGTACAATCTATAGAATTTGCTAAGAATGCAATCAAAGACTACATACTAGCGCTAGCTACACTCCACTGAAAATCAACACACTCACATATAGGATAATCATCTGGATTAGAGAGATTATCCTATCAAATGGCACACTTTTGGATTTGAGCCCTAATTATTGCAAAAATTGGAGAATATAAGCAAACCACATTGTTATTGAATAGTGTACTTGCCATAGTGGGGAATTTTGTCTTAGATCCTACCTTTTATAACCCAAATTGGCATAATCTGATCGAAGAAATATTAATTAGTCTGGGAATAGAAATCAATAGCTATCCAAGGAGAGTTTACCTGTTGATGACTGATTAAGCATTTCCTTTAAGACTCTAGAAGCTTCTAGATACTGACATCATCAATTCAACCTAGAGGAATCTTAACTAGGGCATGATTGAGCATCTACAGAAGATGAGATAACTGGTAGTAAATCCTGGAAACTCCTAAACTTGTCTTAAAGACGAGTCGAAGAGCCACAAAGGAAGAGGTCTCCTGTCTTCTCAAATTAAGATTCTGGCTTTTGTTCTATGGTTGTGGCCATCAAGTTCCATTTGTTAGTGGAGTTAGACAAATGACTTTCGTAGGGAATTGGTTTTAGTTATGCTATTATTCAAGTTGGTTGTATTATAAGATAGTCTTGGGGTTATTTTGTTTAGACAGAACGATTTTTGTCTGCTCCCTATTTTTACTTTTATAACAAATTATTTATTTTCCAAAAAAAGGTTAATCGGTCAATATGAAGTTTTGGACAATGCAATAAAGAAAGAAAAAGAAAAATAATTGTTCAAGAATCTACTAAGAGAAGAAAAAGATGAAATTAATTAAATGGATATAGTCTTTGCCATTCACCATCTTACAAGAATTAAAAATCAGAAGAAAAATCAAGTCGAAGAGAGAACTTTGATCAATCTACGATCTCTTCAATTTTCTTATGCTTATACTCTTATGCCTTTATTACTAATGGCTTACATTCTCTAAGTGACATTTGCTCAAGTTTATCATAATTATTCGAACCTTCAAATATCTAGGTTACCTTTCCTTATCATAATAACCACCTCCTCCACTAAACTACTTCATAAAATTTCAACTTGACTATGCTCCACTTACATAACATAGTTAGGGCTAATAGGTTCCAATTAACATCTTTAACAATAAGGGCAAAAAAAATTAGTCAAAGTAGGCACCCATGTAGAAATTTCATTAGAGAGAGAAAGCTCACTAGATTAAAAATTGATAAAAATTCAGTAACTGGAGCCCTAAGTAAATTAATGAGTAGAAATAGTTAAAAAATATCCCTTATAAAGAATGAAGATAACCCCTTTCACTTTTTTGCAAAAATGTGATTACCAATTGTAAAGGCATCATATTCTTGTTCATCTGTGCTACCTTTTGGTCTCCTTGTGTTGCTTTCTATGTCTCTAGCATTTCATTTATATCTAAGAACTAGCTCTAGAGTTCTTCTGTTCTTCGATTTTAAAACAACCTAGAAATTTGGATTCTTCAAAGGACCAAGCTCCTATTAAGAAAACATGGAAGTAGGGTCCCTAGGAGTCTATGCAACCAAGTTACACTATTCTCCTCTAGTAGCTTCTTTAGAGGGGAAGACCACTGTAGCTCCAAATGCTAATATTCTCATAAAAGGAGTGCAAAGTGGGGAAATTCTCTCATGTTTGTTTTGGGAAACCATTAATACATGAGAAAAGTTATACTAGAAGAATATTGGATTGCAACAAGAGCTCTTAAGTGATGGCAACTTGTTCTTGTTCAGGTTCTCAACCTTACAACTAGCTCACAGGACACTGGAGAATGGTCTTTGGCATTTCAGTTCCCAGCCTATTCTGCTTCAGTCTTGGAAACCAGGAATTAAACTATTAGATCCTAGGCAAAAATAGATTTCCATTTGGATGATCATGCACAAGATTCTATTGGAGTACTGGACTATGGATGGATTGAGCCATCTAGCTAGTTATGTTGACAAAACACTATGCTTTATAAGCCTCGAGATAAAATGAGGAGGATCAACTAGCTCGAGTATGTGTATTTATTGATTACAACAAGTAGCTACTTGAAACTATCCTTTTACTGAGATTAGATGATTAGATGAAGCTAACAACTTCTTCAAAGATTAAATAGCGGTTTCTTACAATTGGAGACTAACACAAACCATCCAAAAATAGGTATAAAAACTTACTAGTAAACATTTGCTAACCAGTGAATATATTGATGGAAACATCAATGAGGTTATCTCTAAGGTAAAGCACTAGAACTAATAAATGAGCAACATGATCAAAAGATGAAAAAAATGTAGCTAAACAAAAGGTGGAAGACAATGAAACTTCAATATATGTGGACAATTTGAAGCAAATCGATGAAACATAAAAAGGGACCATAAGTATAGATGAAGTACCACTACAACCTCAAGTGTTAGCCCCTATAGAGGAAACAATAAGATACTTTGTGAAAATCAACATATCACATGATATTCCTAAAGCCCTTATAAGCAAGTTACGGAAGAAGCATCAACAGGAAAAAATTCCTCAAGGAATCAAGGACTATCAAATGCAATCTCTAGATTTACAAAATGATAGAGCCAAAGTGTGTTCTTAGCTGGAGGGGAGCTTCCATGACAAAGAAAGGATCCAAGAGGAAGACGAAAACCACTAATTCCAAGATCAGATGAATAGTTTAGCTTAGAATCCTAGGGGGCTTAATAACCCCAATAAGCAGCATAAGATGCTAAATTTTGTAAGAGAACTTAGAGCATTCATCTTTGGCCTATAATTTCTAATCAGTCTTGTCATTATAACGGGAGAATAATATTCTCATATGATCCTAATGTAGTAGAAATCACTCCACTAATGTTAGAGGAACAACTAATTGATATTCAAGAAAAAATGAGGATTTGCCTCAAAAAGTTTCAATTGACCTTTATATATGCCTTAACTTCACATTTTAGAAAAATTTTCTATAGAGTAAAATAAAGGAAATAGGGGAAACTATGGTTGAGCCTTGGTTGTTAATGGTGGACTTCAATTGCATGATGAATACTTCATAAGTTGAAGGGAGCTTCGATACAACGAACCATATAAATGAATTACTAGAATGCAATAGTGTTGTTCAAGTAATGGACCTTAAAATGAAAGGACAACTCTTTTATACTTGGAATAAAAAGAAAGAAGGCAGATATTTCATTAGGAAGAAGCTTGATAGAGTAGTGGTGAATGGTTATTGGTTAGAAGCTTTCCTTAAAAGTAAGCTATTTTCAACAACCATTTACTTTCATACCTCACTCCTATATTGATTCAAAACATGTTTAACGTGTAGATTAGAAGCTTTCCTTTCCATTTCAATAACTATTTTCTTGAATTAGAAGGTTTCAAAGAGGCTTTAATTAGGGATATTCAAACACATTTCAAAGGAAGTAATTTATTTAGATGCATGAAAAAGCTACAATCTATAAAGGATTAATTGAAGAAATTAGTTGCAAAAAGAATCTTCACACTCAGAAAACAATATAAAAGGCCAAGAACAAACTATAATTGATTCAAAAGCCTCTTTATGGGATTAGAGCAAAGAATTACAAGAAAAGGAGAAAGTGGAAATAATGCACTACAATCTTATGGCTGAGAACAACATATCTTTAATCGAAATAAAGTTCCAAAGCATTATGTTTAAAAAATAGAGATAAGAATATACAATTCTTCTATAGATCAATCTAGGCAAGAAGAAACAATTATAACATATCTTTTTTGAAAATTGAATGGAAGAATTCTAGCTTTGAAAGAGGATCTACATTATGAAGTTCACAACTTTTTGCTAAATCTATTTGCTCTAACATTAAGGCTTCATCCTCAGTTGCTATCTTTAAATCTTTCATTGAGATTCAAGTACCTGCTTAGCTTTTGCATGTTTTAGTGAAACCTATTGAAGCAATAGAGGCAGAAAGGAACTTATTTTCTCTAAATCCCAATCAAGCTCTGGGTTAAGAAGACTTCAATGCAAATTTCTTTCAAAAGACACAGAACTATACCAAAATAATGGTGATTAATGTTCTGATGGAGTTCTTTAGGAATGGAAAACACACGTCTTATACCTAAGGTACAATCTCCAAACTCCTTGAATGACTATTGCCCAATATCCTTATGGTCTAAGAGCTTCTCAGAAATTTATTTAAGGAAAAAATCATGTAAGAATTATGCAATTAAAGTGGACTTCTAGAAAACTTATGATTCCGTGGACTATAATTTCTTGATTAATACTTTACAAGTTTGTTAGCTTGTTTGATAGGGGTAGTTATCAAATCCTTCTGTCTACTATTTAAGGATTCCAGTACATACTATAAGACCCTCATTCACTAACTTCAAGTCACTTGTTAAGAATATAAAATTAAGAACATCTATCTGAAATTTTCAATGCCTCTCCATAGCAGGTAGAATCTAACTCATAAAAGTTGTGCTTAACAATCTGCATGTATATTGGTGTTCTCATATCTAGTTTCCAAAGAACATTTCAAAAACAACTGGACAAATACTAAAAATTTCAATCCATTAAGCATTAACATCATATGGAAATACACTTACAAACTATGGAAAACTGCTTTCAATGTATCTGACCACTAATAAAAAGGACTAAATCAAATGTAGGCGAAGTAGAAATGGTGAATTCGCCAATCAATCATGTAGAGATTTACTAAAGAGTGTGAGCAACAAAGCTCCATGACACAAGTTAGTTTGGTATAATCATGCCTATCCTAAAGCATCAAATGTGTTATGGCTAACAATCAAGGGGAAACTAAACATACTAGCAAGGATAGAGAAATTCCTTAGAATCTTAAAAACTTGTGTGCTATGCAACCAAGATGAGGAAACAATAAATCATTTGTTTTATAAATGTCATTAAAACTCCAAAATATGGCCACAAATAAAGGGACTATGCAATTTTTTAATTCCTTCTTTAACTTGGCAAAATCTAATTCAATGTTGTACTAGTAATCACAATAACATCGAAAGGTTCATAAAATTTAACTGTTATAATAATCAACTCTATAGGAGAGTAGCTAATAACTCATTAATAACATTTAAAGTACAATCAGGAAATATATTTTAAATGGAGAACTCCATAGTCTCCTCAAGTTAGGTAGCAACGCAAGTAATGCAAATATACAAGGGTATTATATAATTAAGGTGGATTAACACAAGCAGGAGAGTAGAGAATCAATATAGGAAGAGAGCATTGGTCTTATCAATAAAAATACTTAAGTCATGCAAAGTTGAAACGTATGCAAGATAGGAAATATTTGGTTTAATGCAAATATTTACAGGAGCACATCGTCAAGTGTAGATGGATCAAACTCTTTTATGGAGAAGAGAAGAAACTTTGAAGTAGATAAGCTGACATCCCTAAATCGATTGAGCAAATCCTTGAGCAAAAGAAGGACATGCAAGTGCAACAACCAGAATTAATCGATATAAGCGCATGCATGAAGGTCCATCTAAAGTTGATTTACAGTACTATAACATGGGCATAGTTAGAACCAGATAACTAAGCTGTCGTGGGCTATAAGGAGTTAAAAATGTTAGGAAAATGTTTTACTTATAATGGGATGAAACACGTGGACTATTTTGTAAGATTATTAATCTTGAGATTTAATTTCAAAATTGTTCCTTATTTAAAACTTTTTACTATAAGTTATCTTCTTCAATGTTTTGAATGATACAAATGATCATTTTTGTTGTTTTTAAAAGAATCGATCAAATAAATTTTGCTAAATTTGACGATTGTACACAATATTCAAATAAATATAACATTTGAAAAGTGGTGAATTTATTAGATGAAAGATTGAGAAAATTTGAATGGTTCTAAAATCCTAAAGATCTTTTCTAAAGAAAAAAAATTAATGTTTTAAAAACTATATCGAAAGTCAAACCAGTAAGATAAGAGGTTTAAGGTTTAAATAGTTTAACCAGTATCAGATTGTCATAAAATTAGCTAAAGATTAAATAAAATTCAAGAATTAAAATATGATTGAAAGAGGAAAAAAGATACTATTAGATAAAAACTAATTGATTTATAAGAACTTATTAATTTACAAAAATTGACTGATTTTTAACAATAAGAGTTATTAAAGTAAATCAAACTAAAAAGTTAAATATTGAATCGAAAAGTTGGACAATTTAGGATTTTTACGATTAAATTGGCTGAATCGATTGAGTTTTTTAATCATTGCAAAAATACAAAAAACTTTCTTTTTGTCATTAATAATAGATAACAAAATGTAGGAATAATTAGATTTTTAATTATTGAACCAATCCTAATTTCATTATTATGAATTTATTACTTTTCTTAAAATAGAATAAGCGCTAGCATTGAACGATGCAAACTTTTTAAATGTTTTAAAAAATACCAATTATTTGACAAATGGCTAGTTGAAAAACAGGTGGTGTCTTTTATTTTTTCATGTTTAATGCTTTCAATTCATATGATGAAATTTTCAAAAATTAATTGTTTAAAATTTACAAGTTTTCCTTATTTTACCATACGCTTTAGCATATTGCCAATCTTTGTTATAATAAGCAAAAACCCTAGACACTCCTATTTAGTTGTGAATATCTAGAAAATTTTCTAGATCTCTTATCTTGAATTTCAATTATGAAACATAGACACTTCTCTAGGTCTCCTAACTTAGTTATAGATATGTAAATTTTTCTCTAGACATCTTCTCTCAACTTTCAATTCCAACACCCAAACACTTCTCTATCTCTCGCAATTTAGTGGTAAATCCCTAAATATTTCTCAAAGGGTCTTCTCTCAAATTTTAATTCCATCACCTAGACAGTTCTCTTGGTCTCCTCATTTAATGGCAAATACCCAGATATTTCACTAGGTAATTTCTTTTGAATTTCAATTCCTATACCTAAACACTTCTTTAGGTCACCCAATTTATTTATAAATGTCTACATATTTGTTTAGGTACCTTCTCTCGAATTTTAATTCAAGCACCTAAATACTTTTCTAAGTCTCTTGTTGTGGTAAATTCTTATATTTTTTTTAGCTCGCTTTTCTTAAATTTTAGCTTTGATACTTGGACATATCTTTAAGTCTTTTATCCTAGTATTCAATCCAAACTCTAGATATCTCTCTAAGGTAGTATCTTTAAACATATAGATACTTCTTTAGGTTCACATTTCAATTAAAAACCTAAATTTTTCTTTCGATTCTTATTTAAATATCTATATACTTCTCTATGATTCTCATTTCAATTTAAAATTTTGAATATATCTTTTAATTTCTAATGTTCCCCTTTGATCTTTTAAATCTTTAAATTTATTTAAACTTTTGAACAATTTATTTCTAGTTCATTTGTTTCATTTCCAATTTATTTCTCTATTAATTGTATATGGTGGAAAAATTTAGGATCAAGTTTCTTTAAGAACTTATTTTTATGAAATATGAAAATGCATATGGTTTTCACGCTTTTGACAAAATAGGATGCATAAAAAGGACAACTATTGATACTTAATTGTGTTCATTTATCCATCAATTTATTTTATTCTTATCTTCTCTGTAATTATATCCTATCGAATCCAATTTAAATACACTTATATTTGATTACATCTAATTAATTTCAATATGTGTCTGGTTGGATTATAATATATTCAATACACGTCGACACCACATCAGGTTTAATTTCAATTTTATTATACACAATTTTGGGCATTTAAGTCCTAAAGTCTTTGTTAAATTCTAATTTACAAATAATTATCCATAATAAAATTTATTTAGTTTCTAAAAGTGATTAATTAGAGTTTTATACATTTGTTTATTTTTATTTTTGGTTTATTAGGGTTACTTAGAAAGAAATGGGGTAAATGTCAAAACAAAAGGAAACTAAAAAAGGTAATTCGATAATTTAACACTTTGATGTTTTATAGTGTTTTAATTAAGAGGCAAATATTTTGGGAAGTTAATGAATAAAAGAAAAAAACCTAGAAATTTATGGATCATCACATTGAGGGGAGATATCAAAGCTCTTAGATGACCAAGGGCATTTTGATATTTTCTTGTTTATAAGAAAACCCCAAAATATGTCCTTGATACATTTTTTTTTTGAAAAATTACAATATTCATTCCAAAAGAATTGATAGTTACATCTATCTTTGAGGAAGGAAAGTTCTTATACAATATAGGCCCAATATAGTTACCAAGTAACTAAAAAGCTGAAATTCAAACAAGTGACTAACTAACAAACAACCTAGAAGTCAAACATTTGATGCTAGAGGGATGTTTCATTTCTCCATTAGGTAACTAGAGGATTGACCATTTTAAGGCTAAGGTAGGGCTACAGTTGGTATTATTCTTATTCACTTTTATCTATTCTCTACCTTCCTTGAAACAATCTTGCATTTCTTTCATTCCAAGTGGAGTACATAGAGCTACCATAGGTAATGATTCATAAGGCTTTATCTCCTTTCGATACGCTTCCATCTTTTTCTATTTTGTTAAATATGTTAGTATAGTTTAGACTTATTATAGATAAGTAGTAGAGCTTTTGTATCAAGTTCTAAACTTTTGTGGAGAATTCATGATTGAAGAAAATATGTTGGAGTGATTCTTGATCCTTCTTTCAAAGGCAACAAAGTTTAAAGGTATTAAGAAACTTGAGATTATCCAAGGTCCCCAAACATTGATTGTAAATAAGCCATAAGAGAAAGGGGATTTTTGACAATAGTTTCTCGCACCGTACAATCCCAAGCCATTCCATCCTATACGTATGAGTAGTTAATAGTATTCTACAAGTGGCTTTGATATAGATAATTGAGGGATGTTTCAACCAGATATAAGCATCATTCTTACTTTGACAAGAGGATTGATAAAAAATTGTATTAGTAAAAAAAGAAGAACTGTTGCCCCATTTGTTTCCATCAATGAGCGTTTTGACTTCAGTAGATTTATGGAACATGTTTCTGGGTGTTAGGAATAAGTTGGTCTTGTGAAATGGCCTTGTTTTGCTTCATTATCAAACCATAATGAAGCATTCTCACCATTCGTTATTCTATAATTGCTCATCTCCATTGATTCCCCAACTTTGAGCAGTTGATTCATGAACTAGGAATATGAGTCTTTATTACAAATTTCCAAAAAACTTTTCCCTTTTAGGAAGTAGATATGAATATATTGAATCCAAAGGCCCTTATTGTTAGACAAGAGTCTCCACATTCTACTAGTTAGGATGGATTTATTTATAACTGCCACTGAGATTATTCCTAATCCTCTAACTCTTTTAGGCTTGTATACTTTATATTACTTCAGCAAAGCAATTTTGTTTGATTCTCTAAACAAAATGAAGCCTTTTAGTATTCTTTCAACATCCTTGATCATTTTTTTAGAGAGGAAAATTTGCAAGGAACAGTAAATGTGAAGGGAATTAAGAATCGAGTCCATAAGTAGCACTATACTAGTAAAGGATAATGATTACACTAGCTATTCGCCCATTTCTGAATCTTCTCTAAAAGAGGGATATACAATTTTTTAGATCCTTTAAGGGTAACTCTAGCTTCATTTGATTCAACAAGTCAATCCTTTATCCTCTTTTATACTCTTTTTCCTCTAAAGAAAAATGGATGAAGTTATATGAATAAACCACCCTCTCACTGATGCACCTATTTTAGCCACCTTGACTTTTTCTTTTCCCTAAGTCTCTCACCTTTTTTTCATAGATTAAGCCTCTTCTATATCCTTTTGTTAACATTTCCTACCTACTTTCTCCACCCATTTTCTTTTTTTAATCATTATAGGCCAACTTATCATCTTTTTCCCATCGTCAAACCATTTTAGTTCTCTATTAGTCTCTCCTTTCTTTATATGCCTTTAGTAGAGTAAGTTTTCCATATGGAGAATCAAGATAGTACAACTCTAAGTCAAGCACACTGAGAAAATGATGACATAAATATCTATTTTGAATTAAAGAATTTAAGGATTACTAGGAAGGATAAGGAGTCATAAATGCAAAAATTATGAGTGGAGACATTTGAGGCGAAACCCAACAACATTCATTTTTTGGATTATGTTTTAGCTTTGATTAGAATTAAATTAGTTTTATAAGTCATATTTTTTGTAATCATTGAAATATTCTTATAACCGTAAAAGAGCTTTTATTTGTTGTGTTTGCTTTAGAAAAATTACAGTCATACTTGTTAGATGCTAAAGTTATTGTTTACTCTGATCATATAACTTTGAAGTACTTTCTCACCAAGAAGGAAACAATTTTGAGGTTAATTATGTGGATTGAAGAATTGGACTTACTATAACTTATATGGTTATGTATGGGAGCGTGTAACTCACTAGAAATATGTACAAACTCAAAGACATTGTTTCAAAGCTACATGCCTGTGTGGAGACTTACACGACCATATAGATAACTACATTATCATGTATGTTGACCATGTAACTCATTGGGACTGTGCAACTCATTTGATTTTTTCCAAATTAATATACACGATTACTTACATGCTTATGTATCTAACCATTTATAACCACAATTTTACACTATAAAAGCACATTTAAGAGGCCAAGAAGTGTACGAAGAGATTACAGACTCAAAAGGAGGCAAATTTCCTTCCCTTTGGGAGTTATGAGGAGTTAAACTTCATCTTTCCAATTCAAAGGAGATATTAAGGTCGACAAACATGTTTGGGCCTTAATTAATCTAGTGTTGTTGTTTTAACTCTTATGGGATTAATTTTTTTATTTTGTGTTTAATTAATGTTTTGGGTTTATATATGAACATTTTAGGTACCTCTATTAGATTATTTTTGTATGGATTCATTGCCAAAATCTAGATTGTTGTACGTAATCATTGTAAATCTGATTCACATGTGGTAAACTAATGGTTGTTCTTCATTAAGGATAATCTTTCATAGGTTAAATGACTCAAGCCTATATGATTGTTGCTTAGATTAACTTAATTTCCTATTGCATAATGTGGCCGTCACACTAAATATAGAGAGCTTATTCTAGGTTGTCTAATAGCTAGACCTAATTAAAGACTTGTTTTAATTAGATACAACCTAAGGGAAAGCTAGGATTAATAGATCTTTTTGTTGGTCTATAGATAATAGTTTTAAAGAGATGTACGAGAACAATATGACAATCGATTATGCTTATTCATATGAAGGCTGATATTCTATTATAATATTGAAACACTTTATCTTCTTCTTTTTCCAGTTGTTCATTATGAGTAGCTTCATAGAGAGCACCTTAAAGTCTCTCTAGTCCCTTCCTAGCCTCTTGTGTTGCTGCTTACAAATTGGAACCATTCAATTTATTAATATTAATGAGTTTACTTTCAACCTGCTAAAGCTTCCTTTGAAGCTTGCATTGATCACCTTTCAAAATGCTAGCCCAAGCCCATCTATCTTAGTCAAATAACTATTACATTGGATGGGAAATTCCTTCTATGCTGAGTGAACATACTTTATACTAGGATAGGGGTATGATCAGGAAGCAAGTGATTATTGAAAGATGCCTTACTCTTCAAATAGTTCTACATCCATATTTCACTAAGAACTTAAATTGATGTAAGTATCTAGAGTATATTGATTTTTTTTCCTTTTATGTCAATATTAAGTAGCATCAAAAGAAGACCAATAATTGTTATTACCTCCATTGATATCAAATAAGGAACAACAATGGTATCTCCAATAATTGACTTGAAATGAAAAATCACCAAGAGCCCACACATAAGCCAAATAAGGAGGTTGGTATCAAAATACCAATTGTTGAACCAAGGAAGCAAAGGAGGTAACCATTGGTAGTACATTAAAGAAGGCATATCCTTTCTTTTATATTGATATAATTTAATCATATTGACTTGCATACATATTTAGGATTGAAAATGTTATATGAGTATAATAAACACAGCTCTTTGTTTTTACAGCTTTCTTGATGAGAACTTTGCCCATATGATAGAATCTTTGTAAAAGGGGAGAGGGTAGTCACTTGTTTTTTTTTAACACTTATGAATTTATTAATCATATACCTTTTATGTTAAAAAAAGGGAGACAGAAAGGTGATATTAAAACTTGATCACTTCATGATGTACGACTTAATTGGGAGCATGCATTACAAGTTACGTTATCATGAAGAGAAATTCACTCATTGTCATTTATTTTCTTCAATATCATCAAAAAAAGTGCCATTCAAAAGGAGAGATTGTTCCACCAGAAGATGTTCTAACTCATAATTTTGATGATAATAACTAATAATATTTTAATCCTTGCAGATGTTGGTAAGTTAATATATAAAAAAAGATCAAGTTTAATGGAAAGGTTAGTGATCAAAAGAACTAATTGAACCAATCAAACAATCAAAGGACGAAGAAAATGAGCAAAATGGAGAACATATTCAATTTAAGTGAAGAACTAAGAATAAGTAGAAATCAAGTATATCAAGACTTGAGCAAATTATTGCAATGCTTCTTATATCCTTATCTTTTTTGTTTTAATGGATTAGGGTCTTAATAGATAGAAAAGGAAGAAGAAGCAGACGAGTACATTTTATGTATTAAGTCGCATCTCCATCTTTAGGTGAAGCAACTAGATCGATTATTGCATGATCATTTATATATAGGGAATAATGCATAAATCATTTAATAATCAATATGCAATTAGTTTTGATATTTAAAAAGAACTCTTGATCATTAAACAAACTTTTAAAGAACTTTTGAAATGGTTTTAAATTAACTTTTTTGTCAAAGGAATGTGTTTTGATATTTAAAAGAACCTAAGAAGAATAAAAAAAAACATGTTTGAGGAAAGTTGGCAGACCAACGTGGAGATCTTAGTTACCAATGTTAGGGTTTTAGATATATCGAATTTCCAATATAATAGTGAAGTCAACCAATAACTTTTGAGAACATGTATCAAGACTTTGGCAGCTTTGATCAATCAATATAGCACATTGATCAACCAATGTACCAAAATGGTCAACTATATAGAATGCTCAACTAATTGTACTATTGCTTATCATTGTAATAGCTAGTTTTTTATTATAACAATTATTTTAGGATGTTTTGAGTTTATATAAACCATATATGAGTTAGAAGTAGGTTGGGTATACTAGAGAGTTGTTAAAAGTATTGAGTGGTTAAAGAGTGCCTATGAGCATTATATAATACATTTTAAACCTTTGTTTATTTGTCTAATCAAGATAGGGATGTTCTAAGTTATATATTTGAGCAATTTTTAAAATTTAGAAAAATTGCTTGGGATACAAATTGTGAGGGTTTCTTTTAAACTTGAACAAGATTTATAGAGTTACTTTTCATTAGTGATAAAGAAAGATATTTGTAAGTGTTTCTTTTTACTTGTGGCAAAGAAGATGTTGTGTATTTTAAATGCCAGTACTCCAAACAAATTATAAACTAGATCAAACAACTAGTAGTCCTTCAACAAGTAAACCGAAATTGGAGAAAAGATACTTACTCGGCTTTATAAGCACAGGAGATGGACGAATCCGATTTGGGCTAGATTTGTTTCACAGTAGAAGCCTTTTATTGGAAAGACACAATAGGATATTCAAAAACTAGGGGAAGAAAGGGAAAGAACTAAACTTTATCATCATTAACCGATTAAGGGAGCAAATTTTCACCTTCAAACTCCACAAGAACCCATCACTACCTACATCACTGAGAGGACGATTTGAATCAGGAACGCTACCCTAGTCACAAAGAGAGGGATGATATCATGTACCGTTTCTAGAAGCCAAAAGATGTCAAATGAATGATGACCCCTTGCTACTAAACATTGACAAATTGAATGAGTTTTCTAGTAACAGAGAATGGTTATAGCAAACGTTGTCATATCACTTAATATAGGTCTTAGTGATAGTAAAGGTTGGGACACTTCACTCGAGGAAAACTAGCATTATATTTTATTTCAATTTATTTTGAAAATTTTGGATACAATTTAATTTCTCAAAAAGAAGATGTTGTATAAAGGGTTCCTCTTCACCCATTAGAAGAAGAAAATAATGACTTCCTAAGTGAAACTTGGGGAGTAGATATAATGTAAGGATTATTTGGTCGAACCACTATAATTCAATCTTATCTCTCTTTTTTGGCTTTTTTTTAACTATTATTGTGCTTGTTTTATAATTATTTTATGTGAATTTGACATAACAATTCATCAGCTTGGAAGTAGGAAAAATCGAATACACATAATTTGGGGACCAACAAATATTCTTTTCATAAAAGAGAAATAAAACATTTGTTAGCTTTATTGTTTAATTAATATCACATTTGGATGGATTTATATAAGAACAGTTTGGAATTTGTCTAATTTCAATTTGAATGTTATAATTATGATCTTATCATAATTTTAGTTGTACAATAATTATTTTAAAAATTTTATCCTTAGTATTGAGCATTACATATAATTAGTAAATACATGAAGATAAAAAAAATATTTATTAAATAATAGAACAATATCCTACATAAATTGCAATCATCCAATTGATTGTAAAGTAAAAACTAACAAAACTACTATACAAGACTTAAGACTTTCATCATATTGAAATGGTATAACTTAGTTTATGACGTGATCAATGATTTTAAAGGCTTTTGCATGAAAAAATAGAAAACTAAGACCTTGGTTGCCATCGGCACTTCTCCAAAACCTTTTTCTTATGTGTTCCTATGTAATTGTTATGAAATTACCGTTTTTCCCCTTAAGAATAGGTCACAGACGTGATCTACACCTCATCATTTCACAAAAGGCTCAAGTAAGCCCTACCGTTGTCTCTCCTATCACTTGGGCTTTAAATCTTCAGTACCCTTTATTATGTGTCCATATGTTTCAAGTAAAATGTAACTATTCAATAATTTAGAGAGAGAAAATTTAAATGGAAAGGATCTCGTTGGAATAAAGGGCACAGGAAAAAAAAAGGTACAAAAGATCTAAACACCTATCACTTGAAATCGTAATTATTACACCCTGAATAGGAATAAAAAGAAAAGAAAAAAGAGATAATTGTAAGAACTTATTTAAACTTTTTGTAAAATATTATTGTGAAAATTACACATTTAATCGATATTTAAAGAAATTATTTTTAAGATTATATAATATGATTGGTCTATATTACCTATTTGTAACATCACATAAGATAATCTATATACTAAAAATTGCAAAAAAAAATTAAGAGTTAAATTATTATCAGTGCCTTTTTAAAATGTTAAAATATAACATGATTTCATAGATAAAAAGTACGTACTAAATTAAACTTTTTAAGAAACAAAGGTAACAAGCTTTCAAATTTCAACACAATTTTCAGTAGTTTACCATAAAAATTTTAAATTCTAATCTAGAATTGCAATTCCAATCTCAATCGAATATCAATGCAACTCCAATTATGGAAACCAAATAGAGGCTTACAGGTTTTGCTAGAAAGCAATAGTTTCCTCCAAAACATCAGAAGTTTTTCGGTCAAGATAAATCAAGTCAGACCAGTAGCAATCTGTAAACTTGCCTTGTAAGTGAAATATTTTGAACGCTAGGGCACTCTTTACCATCTGCTAGATCATTAACACAACACAATAAATATACCAAGCCCTGAAGGGGTATTAGTTAACTGGGCTGACAATCAGCAAATAATCAAATGCCATAACAACCCATTTGCTACCACAACCTACTCACTATTAACATCCTAACGACAGAAACACAGATGCGGTGCGCTGTTCATCTTTCATTAACAACCGGCTGCTTTCAGGAAGTTGTCGAAAGGACTAGCAGGAGGCAGCCTCATAGCTAAGCTTGAGTCCATCGGTCTCACGGATCCCTGAACACAACCAGAGACATATATCAAGATTAGTAAGATGTAGGGGTTTGTAAATGTGTGCAAATACAAGTTAACAGAAATGGTATTGTATTGTACTACAGTCAGTCAAATATTCAACAAACCACCATATGACCTACTGCAAGTGTGATTGAACTGAGCTAGATTCTTAACACACTCAAGTACATAGGAATCTAGCTCTAATGGCAATGTTGCCCCTCAAAGAAATTCTAAGATGATATACAACTCCATATAATTCATCAGACCTTCCACGGCACAGGGCATCCATTTGTAGGATGTGCCAGTAAAATTTTGTCAGCTGCTCTAGCATGACAGTTTTCTTGCACCAACCAATTAGAGAGTTTCTTCCTTGTACCAGTTCCCAAAGCTTCACACTGTTTAGCCATGGTATCATATGGGAGAGGTGATGTAGAGACAGATGTCCCTACAACTTGACCAGCTACTTCTAGTGCCTGAATCAAAGTACTCAAAATGTCAAAAACTATACGGGCTTATAAAACAAATCAATTGTACTAGCTTCTGCACAAACAATGACACAGAGGAGGTGACTTTTCAGAAGTAGGATTACCGATTCCAGTAGCTGCCCAATGCTGATAATGTGGGAGACAGAAGGGGATGACGGCATCTTGGGAATAAACCGAGACAAATCTGCAACAGATGCTTCACTTGTCACATCATCCTGAACTAACGATGTCAGAGCATCCTGCAAAACAGAAAGTTGTTGGCCGTGTTTTCTAAACTTGTTTTTATGTTCGATCATGAAATAATCATGAATGTTAAACTCATACGTCATCAAATGAGAGCGATTCCTTGGAATGGGAAACAACTTTACTGTGGTCTATGTCAAGTACTAGTTGTGGACCAAACACGAAAGCTTCATCAGGCACAAATGGTTCTGACAACTGTCTAGCCAACTCATCCACCCCCAGCTTAAAAAGGACATACAAACATCAGAAAGAGAAAGAGAGAGAGAGCGAGAGAGATAGAGAGACCACTACTAAAATTGCTTACCTCCACAGTCTTGGATAGATTCAGAGCCAAGAGATCAATTATTCCCTTGTTTGATTCAAACAATTTTTGTAACTCGCGAATTGATGCCATAGCTAGCTGATTGTCAGTAACAGATCCATATTCTCCTATATCTGTGAAAGGCTTTACGTGTACTTGAAAGTTGGTGCCAATAGCCAGGAAGGGATCAAGCTAGTCAAAAGAAAACAATTTCAGTTAGTCACTGCTCATCTGCTGTACTTTGGAAACTGAATTCCAGTTAGCTGGCTAACTGCTTTTAGAAATTGATTTCCAGTTAGCTGGCTAACAAACATCTAGAGATGGAAAAAGGGCACTAGCCGGGCCCAGTCTGGTCAGACCCAAAGTCAATGGACTTGGCCCAAGTTAACCGGGATTCATGCTAGGCTCAGGCCGGGCTGAGCTCCAACTATATATAAAGAAAAGATTCTGATTTCACTTCTCTAATCTGTTCTCTCTGTTCTTCCTCTTCCACAAAACTGCAACTCTTTTTCCAAATTTAGGTAAAAGAAAGACAGCAGAGACTTCCCAAGCATGGGTGGTGGGCTTGGAAGGTGACCAATGTTGTTGTTGTGGTGATCAGTGCAGAGCTTGGAAATCCTCATGGTGATGGTCACACTGGCGTAGCAGATACTTTGCAATTGCTGATCAGTGTTGTTCCATTTGTTATCTTTGCATTTTAGTAATTTCTTAGTTGCTTTTTGTTAATTTCTTCTCCAAATCCTATTTTAAGCTCTTTTCCTAGCACCAAAATTTCTCATGCAACTTCGATTCTGAAACATTGCAGAGGGAGACACAGGAGAGGGATCGATGTTGATTGAATCTTTTATAGGTTAGGTTGGATTGGGAGCTGGACGGTTGGGGCTTTGGACTGCTCAAAGCCTGATCAGGTTCGAGCTCAAATGAGCCAAGCCTGATCGGGCCTTAGGCTGGGCTCAGGTCACCTATAAGGGGCATTGGACCAGGCCTGGACAGCCCCAGGCCCGGCCCATTGCCAACACTACAGACCTGGTAAAGTAAATCTTGTGGAATTAAAAGCTTCACAACCCTATACCATTTAAGAAGTTTCAACTAATACAATCAAGTTTGAAAGATAGAAGACTCACATTGGATGGAAGTAAGGATTTAATGAACTCGTTCAACTCAGCCACTTGATATATTTTGGCTGCAGACATCAGCATGCCAATTGATAATCCAAAGATGGATCTCTTACATGCAGGAGTTAATGTCCCTGAGAAAAGATAGCATAAACATATGAGTTGCAGATGTATTTTACCCAACATTGAATAGATTTTTCAGAAAGAAGGGCTTCTACCATTGTTGGAATCCAAGCCCAAATTCGCAAGAGAGAGGGGAAGCTGGAAGAAGCGGACTAGAAGAAGGTCATTTGTATTCTGCATAATAGAAATTCCAAGAGAGTTACTAAATGTGTAAATAATGACATACCTAAAATCTCAAATTATAGCTTTAAGTAACCCCAAAACCGTGATTAATATCCCGTTATCATCACGATCATCCTCATCAAGATTTTTATAATATTCCATGTAGCCAACCAGGACCGTAAACAAGACAGATCCTAAACGATAGGACATGTTTAGCTTAAGGATAAAAGATTAAGCTACAGCAACAAATAGAAAGGAAACTAGGTGCGATTGTATTCCAGTCATGCAACAGGTGAGTAGAGGCAGTGGTAGCGAGTGATTTCTGCATTGTCATCAACTACTTTAACAAGACATTCCAACATCAGGATTTAACAAGTATAACAACCATAACAGCATAAAACAAAAGAAAACAGCATAGGATTTTTACGTATGATATAGTGTCTATTCTTCATTTTGTAACAGCAAAACTTCCAATATGTTAAGAGACTTAGTTTTCAACAGAAGCATCTCATTAATAAATAAAACAATAAAGTTTGAATCTTACTTTCAACCGTGAAGAAACAACTGTCAACACAAAAGAATGAGCTATAGCTTCAAAATTTGAGGGCATGTTATCTGAAAGGCTCGCTTGTACCCAGAAGGCAGACAGCAATTGGCCTATTTGATCCTCATTAAGCTTCACTACATGTAGTTCCTGCAAAAAGCATTACAACACATAAGTGTTGCCGTGGCAAAGTAGCTTACAAGCATATGCCAAGCATACAGAACACAAACTGGAGTTGCTTACCCTCTCAGAAAAGCTGGATGTAACAGCAGTCCTGTCAATGATTGAATTGATAGAGTAAAAATTCGAGGAATTCTTTCGATTCAAGCATTGTTTCCAATCTTCATCCATGCTTTCCAATTCCTTATACTCACCATGCACATTTTTTCCATGCCTTTCAATTTTACCATCTTTCTCTCTACGGAGCCTTTCAAGTAGTGATGTTATTGAAGCAAAAGCTGATGCAGTATCAGAACGCCATTTTCGCAATTCACAGATGGAACCTAACTGTAAAGAAGCTTCGCGCTGGAGTTGAATAGAGCTGGGCATGAGAAGGATGGAAAATATTCGGTGAGCCCCAACTCGAACCTCAAGATCTGGATGTACCATTACTTTCAAAAGTTGGATTAGAAGTTCTTCAGGAAAGACCTACAATGAAGTTATATACAAATGAGCAAGTATGAGAGCACGTGTAGACAAAATTGAGTATAATCACACAGGATAGGCTAATAATTCATTTCATAATAAAAAAGATGAGCAATTAGAAAATCCACAACTAAATGAAGTTGTATTTGTTCAATAAAGAATATCACTAACCAACAAAAACTCATATATTGATCATTGAACTTCCTGGAAAATTGAAGATATAAGATTGAATACTTGGCAGTCATTGAAAAAAAACATAAATGAATGCCCTGAAAATAGTAAATTGATCTAACCTGCAGCGAAAGTGAAGGTGATGACAAAGAGATCATATGAGCAAGAACAATGAGGGACCCAATTGTTGCACGGGCAACAACTCCAGCAGATGCTAGCTTCTCCAGTGTTATGGCCATCATGTCAAATAGGGGCCGTGTATCACCAATCTAATCTCAACAAAGAATACATAAAGAAGTTGATTCAAACACAAAACTAAGTGCTACTCATTAAGATTGTAACTCTCAGCTTCCACAGGCGGGAAGAGGGGTTTTGCAGTTCAAGTTACTACATGCATAGCTAGTCTTGACCAGACAAATGCCTAGATCCCAAAAAAAATTTACTGACAAGAATCAATCATGTAAAATCTTAAAGTTTACCCCTTTAGCAATTTCAAGCAAGCAAAATTCAATGGAGTTCTGGAGTGATATATTCAGGTTTGACTCTTGGTCTCCTGCAGATTCAACCGTTGCTTGAAGACTTTTTCTCAAATGTCTGCACAGATCACTCACAATGGTAATTTCAACCAGCACTGCTTCAGATCGTATTTGCCTAGCTAAAGCTGCAGCAAGTTGAATGACATGGGATTTGAGTTGTGGATCATGTGCTATATTTTTGTGGTCCAGATGGCGTATAACAGCAGCCAAAACCAATTGTTGATCCCCTGGAGTGAAAGAAACATTAAAAATCACACAGTTGCAATTGTTTTTTTCCTGGGGAGTATTTGCAACCCTAAATTCAAGAAAGGGTTAGACATGCATATGCTAAGCATAATGAAAAGGCATAAAGAGTATTCAAGATACCTGAAGTTTCCAAAAAGTAGCACAGGTCGGACATAACAATCATGGCCAGACCTTGTCGAGGAATCCAGTGCCTCCCAGAATCAAAGTAGTTAAACATTGGGTCAAGAACTCTGCGCATTGTTGTCCTCTCCTTTGCTAGCTCAACCATTCTTTGAATACAAACTTGAGCCCATACTCTGGGTGTCTCAAATTCTTCTCTAAAAGATAAAATGCATTGGAAATAGGAAGACAAAGAATCACTAGATGGGATTAAATATAGAAGAGTTTACAAAAATCACCTTGTCAACTGAGAAGGATCTTTTTTTTCAGTTTGTTGTCTCATAAGTATGCAGCTAGAGTTAGCATCTGTATCAACAACAGGAGTTCTGCCCTCACATCTAACTACTTCATCCACCCAGTTATGTTGTGGTTCCTCTCTCCCATCATTATTTTCTACATGCAACTCCGGCTCATAGTTATCCAACATTGCATGAACAATCTGCATTTGTTTGAAATTGATTCAAGCATGATTTTTTTTTAAAAAAATAACTATACAGAGTAATAGCAGCAAGTGAATGCCAGCTATAGCTTGATAACAATTCAACAGTCCTACTTGGCTCGATTTGTTACTTATTTGCAGGCTAAATCATGGTCATGAATTGCAACCAGCTTTTTAAAACATAAATGTCAGTAACACAACAAAAGCAAATGGCTAAGCATAAAACATCAGACAATGTTACTATCTATTATAAGATTGTTGACAGCAAGTCAATTTCCATAAAGTAAATAATCATGTAAAGCAACAGATAACCACTAAAAGCACATACCTCATCAAAAGCAGCAAGGATGTATGAAAACTCTGTCATGTACCAAACCTATCAAGAGCAAACCACCAAATAACATAAGTTGCATACCAAGAATTCTATAATCATTGACATGTAGGAAAATGGTGATTAATCCTTTAAATTAATTTATTTATATCTGAACAATATATCATATGAACAAATACCATAGCTGAAAGGCACTGAAGGCTATAAGCTTTCAAACGGCTAGTATGATGTTTTTCTCCATTCTCACGTGCCAGCTTACATACTCTTTGAACGAATTTCTCAATTGTATGTGTATATGTACCATCTGCCTGTTTGAGCATCAGAGTACGTTAAAGTGATAAGGTAAATTATCATCTAAAATAATTATAACTAGAGTTACTTCATAAGAAGAGAGATTTACTAAAGGTTGATATTAACAGAAGCTGATTCATCTACTTCCCAAAGATGAAATAGGTTCTGGAAAAAACAATTGTACGGAAATAGGTTCTCGAAAAAACAATTGTACGTAAATAACTAATTGTGAAATTATACTAACAGCCACTGTTAGATCAACATAACCATCTTCTAGCATCATCTGTGGTATCTTCTGTACCTTAGTCATCCAATTATTAGCATATCATCTGAAAAACCATAGAGTTTAGACATAATCTACCTGACTGTAAATGAATGTTGTTAAGGTTTGGCAACCAAGGATCAGGCAAGCTTCTTGCTTAGATTTGTCCAACAGTTCATTGACCACATTTAACAAATTGATTGCAAAGTATGCCCTGAAAATTCCAAGATATGGCATTATAACAGAAACATAAATTCTCAGCATTTAATTTTATGTGTATGCAGCAGAAACAAACACCATTAGTTAGATTTTCCAGAGGACAAGCTAAAAGAAAAGACTAAAAAGTTTCACAATCTCACAGATAGACAAATATAAAAACCAAATCAACCAATTAGCAGAGTAAAATGCCATTCAGCAGCCTTATTAATCACATAAGCAAACTACATCATCAAGCTCTTTCGTGGACAGACATGAACATGTGGTCAAACATGTAGAATTTTGGGACCAAATGTAGATGTAAAGCAGAGTATTGATATCAAGAAAGTCAAAAAAAATCAAAAAAAGAAACAAGTACTTACATCTGCTCTTTACATATAGAAACCATTTTGTTGTACGCCTCAGCAACAATATTGATGAACTTGACTTGTCCACTTCGCAGTTCTTTGTAACATCTTTCCTCCAGATATTTTGCAATCTATTTAAAATAGCACCAGTAAGAAGTTACACTATCTACCTTCAAGGCTTGAAAAACATTTTATAACACAGCAGTTATGCATAAAGACAGCACCTTTGGAATCCTCAGCGGGTTTTTTGCAGCATATTCACATAGTTTGACAATTTTTCTTTCATTTACAGTACCATCCTGCAAAATATTGTGGAGGCTTCAACTTTTGTTCCCATAAAAAAGAATAACAGTGAAGCTAAAACAGATGGGTTGTACATAGTGCTAACAGATTTCCAGCTACACTGCTTCTAACAACTCTTCTACAGAAATAGAGTATGTCTGAGGATCTGAATCTCCAATGCATACGAAAAGCAAAGTTCAATGCATTTTGTATTGTTGAAACAATGAAGGTACTCAGTATACTGTATCAATTGATTAAATGCAAACAAAGGCATTTTGAAACATAAAACAATAGGTCGCTCCAGAAAAGTCTCTGAATGTGACCTGTTCCATCGCATGATAAAACCTTTCATGGTAATATCACTATTCATTACATCCACATATGTCGACACTGATTTTCCGGTCACAAGTAAAATTGCAATTTGAGAACCATATATTTCCTAGGCGATAGCTTAGTATCAATTCATCACACGTCTTCTCAAACCACCAAGGCATTATTGAGAGAATGAAGACTCACTGGGGACTTAGGGAAGATCTCCGAAAGTAATTTCTTATATCGCTTTACAGGTTGCCGAGATCTGGACCTCAATGCAGGACAGCATATGCACATGCTTTCGCAAGCAGGGAATATCTTCCTGGAAATGAGCCCCATTTCCTGCACTTAACGATTAAAAGGGGAGAACATAATGAGAAACCCAACTAAGATCTTCTGTTGCAAACTCGAGTCGTAAACAAACTCATCCTCGAATATAGTTAAAATCTGCTCAAACCAAGTGAAGTGAAAGCACCCGAATGAATGAAAGCAAGATGATCCACACGTACAAAGCAAGCAAGGAAGAAGTTGTAGACAAGCAAAATAGCTGTTCTTTATGATTTTGTTTTTAAAACCAGCAAAGGAGATAACCAGAAGGCAGTAATTTAAGTTATATGAAACATACACAAAGCACCAGCAGGAAAACCAAAAACGCATCATACATTTAGATGTAGATCCAAAACTGCAAGGAGAATGCCAGTGTAACGTATACAAAGAAACAACAGGAACCAACCAATCACCCACAAAGAAACAGAAACGTAGTGCGTATATAGCACCTACAAGCTAGTACAACGTACCAACTCGTATCCGAAGTAAAACTTGGCTACACGAAAAAACAAGCACCCGATAAACAACAAGTCCGTGTGGCATATACAGCACCAACAAGAAGAAAAGGAACAACCCAGAACAGCAAATTGAGAGAAGAAAACCCACCAACAAAAACCATAAAAGAAGAGCAGAGAAGGCAACGTACCTATCGGGTGTGGCTGAGCCTCCGCAGAGGCAACAGATCTACGAGGGCAAAAGAATGAAGAACAGCCAAAAGAGGAAGACACAGGCACAGGAGAAGGAGCAAAGCAAAACCAAAACAAGGTGATACCGGGGAGAGCGCGTGGATTAAGAAAAAAAAAGTAAAGAAAGGGACGTTTGAGAGAGAGAGCACGTGAAGTATGTCAGTATTGAGCAGCTTTAATAAGTGTCACAAATTGGAAGACCAAAACTTGTTTTTAAGTTCCAAATTCAAAACTTTTGTGTCTCTGTCTTTGAATTTCAAACCTCCTTTGAATAAAAGGCTATGGCTATGCATTAGAATTTCGAATTTATTGAAAACAGAGGCTCTTATTTCAAGTTTAGGAAAAGCTTTAATTTTTATGTAATTCAAAATTTCGTATGCCCAGATCAAGATGTAGTAATTAATTCTCTTTTTTAATGAGATTTTTGTTTTTATTTTTAAATTAAGAAAAAAAATTTTGTTTATTTAAAATTTTAATTTATGTTTTTCTCTTCGCTTTTAAAAATTATAAAAACTATCAAAAATAAGCTTTATTTCTGTTTATTATCATTTAAATATATATTAATTAATTATTAATAAAACTTATCAAGATTATATATTTAATAAATTAAAATTAATTATCAATAAAACTTATGAATAATTTAATTTTATTTAATTTTTATAATTAAAATATTTGTAATTAAATTTTAATACTTATTAATAAATATAATTAAATTTAAAATATATAAATATTCAAATCAAATTTAATTTAACATCCAAAATATATTTCAAATAAATATTAATTTATAAATAAAAAATTTAATTTTTAAATTATTTATTTTACTAAAATAACATAATTTTATTAATAATTTATTATATAAAAGATTAAATAAATTTATTAAATTAAAAATAATTTATCTTTAAATTTTATCTAATATGTAATTATTATCACTAATAAAAATATAACTACAACAACTAAACAGATTTTTGTTTCTATTTAAAAGAAAAAATAAACAAAAATTGAAAAATAAAAACTAATTAAAGGATCCCTTAACTTTCAAAATAATTAAATTACTAGACGTTGTTAACAATAATCTTATGATTTTTCTCGTATACTCGGATTCAAATGTTTGGTGTTTGCTTCCTAACTGTTTTCAAGCTTCTTGGTTATTTGATAATGTCTACTTAACTTCCCGCTAATTCAAATATGTCATATATTAATCCGTGTAGGTACTCCTAACGAGTGAAAACTATACCATCACACCTTCCATCTTGCAAACAAGGCCTATTTTATCAAGACGAAATTTTATCCTTGATCTTATTATTATTGTTAAAAAATATATAATCTTTTCATTTTTGTTGGTTTTTATTTGTATTTTTTTGTTTCAAATTTAATAAAAAACTTCTTTATTTCGGTTTTTGATTTCTCTTCCTATTTTCAAAATTTATGAAAATCATAAAAACTATGTTTTGTGTATACTCTTTTTTTTATAATCTGATTTATTATCAATTAAATATATATTATTTAATTATTAATAAAAATTATATATTTTTTAATTAACATTATATTTAATTAATTAAAAATTAAATTAATTTAGTAAATACTAACCAATATAATCAAATTTAAAATATCTTCAACATATAAATTTCAAATATTGATTTAATAATTAAAATAAATATTAATTTATAAATTACTCATTTTAAAAAATAAAATAATTTATTTGTAAATATCATATAAGATATTAAAATAAATTTAAGTTTTATCTAATGTGTTGTTATAATCATTAATGAAAATATAACTAAATTGTCTTTTTATTTAAAAGAAAAACAAAATTTAAAAATTAAAAATTTCATCCCAAAAAAAAAAAGAGTAGAACTTAACGGTGGTAGTTGGTTTCTTAATGCTAAGGTTATTATGTATAGAAAGATATATTTAATAAGATATTCATTTTCTCATTCTTAACAATAGTTTTGAAGTTATTTAATTTTATTTCTATTTTAAATTTTAAATTTAATACAAAATTGAGTCTCATTAACATTTTACTTTTTAAAATTTTCTTATTTTTTAAAAATCACAAAGGTAATATTTATCGGTATACATATTCAATTAATCTTCTTTGACAAATGAATAATTCCAAGAAAAAAAATAAAATTCCTTGCCGTTGACGGCAGATGCTGGGGTCATACTAAAGGCCAAACCTTTATTTGGCACCTAAGCAAGCTTGGACAACAGGACAAAGAATTTATTGCAGCCCACGTGACCTGGACAAACAGGCAACTTGATAGCTACACTATGCAAAAATTAAAGAAAATGGATGGTGGTGTTTTTGTTTTGAGATCCAATACGTCAATGTTAGAGCTCCATAGACTATCCCGTTATTAAGCTTGACTTCCACGTCTTTGGTTTTCTTTTTGTCCATATTAAAATAACAAGCTTCTGCTGTTGTTACTTAGGCATTACCCTTAGTACTAATAGCATATGCTTTTTTTTTTATTAATGATTGCTAATTTCGGCATCAAGTGAGATACTGCTTACGCTTCACACTACTTGATGGAAGTTGAGCCCCACAATAGAACGGGAGAAATAACTATGACTGTCATCTGATTAATTCCTACAACGTCCATTAATGTAAATTATGTAGTACCTACATATTTCCACAAGCCATAATTTTTAAAATTAAGGATTTTACATATAGTTAATAATGTAAGAATAAATTCATTTAACCAATACATAAAATTTCAGCATACTAATTCACTCAATTTACTCTCATGGTAAGAAAGTCGAAGTCATTTCCCTGAGTCCCTTAGCCTTAAGAGGACCAATTGCCCTGAACCAGTCATCTAGAGATAGAATGATCAAATATTTACCTTCACATTAAATAAAAACAATGTGGTATAACACGGTGGGCACGTGCAAATCTAGCTAATCAAGAAAATCTAAGCCAACTTCCAGGCACCAACCAAATAACTTTAGTTTAACGAGTGAGCAATGGGTCGAAGAAATAGCAAAACAAATCATGACTGTAGCCTTTGTACTACCGATGATTGTGATCTTACGGTAAAACTCGCTGACCTCAAGCTTATAGTTATTTATCAAAATTGCCATGAGGATAGTAGGCTAAGCCTAAATTAATTAGGCCTTAGGCCTTAATAGTGAGTCTGAGTATAACCCAAGCCTTGACAGATTTTCAAATTTTAAATGACGTTGTTTTGTTTTAGAAACAAAATTTTAGGCAAAACAGATCACGACTGTAGCCTTTGTACCATTGATGAGTATGATCTTACGTTAAAACTCACCGACCCCAAGCTTATAGTTATTCATCAAAATTGCCCTAAAGATAATAGGCTAAGCCTAAATTAATCAGGCCTCAGGCCCTAATTGTGAGTCCGAGTCTAACCCAAGACTTGACAGGTTTTAAAAATTTAAATGACGTTGTTTTGTCTTAGAAATAAAATTTTAGGCTAAACTTTTTTTTAACGAAATAAAAGTTTTAATCTAGGCTAACCTGCATCATTTTTCCTACCTTTTCTCCCTCTCTTGTGTCGTTTTCTTCCTTTACGTTCAGACTTCAGTCTCTCTCTCTCTCTCTTTGTGACCATTCTGCTGCCCACTGCCCAGTTTGCTTTCCTCTTCCAGTCTTCCCACTCCTTTCCATCTCCCCTTTGTAGCGCCACCTTGCTAACCCGCTTCCCCACTGCCATCTTTTCTTCCTTCTTCACCACCTACTCACCAAGGTAAAGTTTCTTCGTCTTATTATGATTTTGAATCTTTTGATTGAAGATTGATTTTGCAAAATACTGGAATTTTTGGTGTTGTTGCCATCTCGGGGTGCTTTTGCAAACTTACGCCATCACGTACATGGGCATGTATGTGACCATATAAGTGATTGTAAAATGAAGTTTCAAGAACTTACACAGTCATATACACACATGTCTATGTACTTATACATCTTACACATTCATTGTAACATCCTATTATCCTAGGGTACGCACCGGGATGCCCGTAGGTCATTCCAACACATATCCTAAGATAAGGGAGCGTTACGAGCAATCTCTACAAACTCCACATGGCATCACATACATTTAAATAATAAAACCAGTAACTGTAAATTACAAGATTTTTAAAATCAACATCTTCCTCTTTTCATTACTCAAAAACAACAGTTTATACATCAGATGTACCGTCTGTACATACAGAAAACCTAATACAGATACTATGAAAGAGGAAGAAATATAACAACTCCTAACTAGGTCATCCCCAAATCTGAAGTCCCAGCTGACCCACCTGTGTGCCATGACCTCTCTCGCCAATCTGGTCCACACAGTCTCTATGTCTCAGAGTAGTCCCTCTGGAGCTAGGAGCCTAATCTCTCGGTCCTGAAAAATATTTTGCAATTTTGGGTGAGTTT
>JAOTAY010000006.1:20116939-20137864 GCA_025629805.1 Erythroxylum baracoense
CCCCGCCCAAACTATTAATTTCATTTCATAAACTTTGCACACTCTCTGTAGGGTCAACCTAGACTCACCACTGCTATAATAATATTCTAGTTTTTATTTTGACTAGCGTTACGACGCATTGTTACTTTTGGATTCCTCAATCTGAGCATATTCATAATAAGCTTGTTTGATAGTTTGAAAGTTGGAAGATCCTTCTAGTAAATTTTATTCGCTTTAGATGAAATTGGAGAACATTATGGTTGCAGTAGCCTAAGATGAGCAGGAAGCCTCCAAGAGTTACCATTAATGAATATACTGAGCTTAGTATGTAGGGGAAGAGAAGGATCATTGATAAGGCTAAATGGTGACTAAAAGGGCTTTGACCTGACCAATTGACAAACCACAGAGTGGTAGGTAACCCATTACCAACTTTGCACTTAATATCATCCTAGGCTAAGTTCCTCAAATGCAATAGCTAATTTAAGAAGTAAGAGTTTGGAGGACTCTTACCCATCTCCCAAATGTATCTACGTTTGAGAAAGTAAGAATGGATTAACCTAATCCATAAAGATTTTTTGCCTTCCAATATCCACCATATTCTCTTAAAGATGAGAGCTTGATTAGAAAGCTTAGCTGAGCTAATGTTTAGCACCCCCCATCCCCCTATTCCTTGGGACAACTATGTCTATCCACTTAACCTTGGTTGCCCCTTTATTTCCATTGGAATTATTCCATAGGAAATTTTTGAATATTTTTCTGTAGTCTTGATTACTCCTTTGGATTGCAAACTCCAATAGATGTGTAAGAAATTAAGCACTGATGTAATAAGCCGTATCTTCCTCATATAAGATAAGAATTTGTTCACTTAAGAATTAAATTGGTTTTGGATTTTTTAACTAAATGGAATGCATTTAAGATAGTTAAACCTCCTGGTGGAAATTGGAAGCCCTAAATAAAGTAATGGTGGAGTCTTTATTGACATATCAGTAGTGGAAGCAATTGTTGATTCAATAGAGAAAGCAACTTCAGAGATGATAAACTGAATTTTATTAAAATTGACCTACATTCCAGATAAGCTTTTGAATCTATCCAGAGCCTTCATAAAGGTTTGTATTAAATAAGGCTTAGAACCATTAAAAAAAAAGAAGATCATCTGCAAAGGACATATTGGTTAGTCCAAGTTTCTTACATCTTACATGGAATTTGAATTTAGGATTAGTTGTCACTTCAAGCTTGATGATGGAATTTAGAATTTTCATACAAAGCATGAACAAGTATGAGAGAAAAGGTATCACTGTCAAAGTCCTTTAGCTATCAAGAAAAAAGGAAGATGGACTCCCATTGATTAATATTGAAAAGCTAGCAGTGGAAATGCATTCTTTCAGCCAATTAATGAATATACATAGGATATAATATACCTCTAGTACCTTCCAAAGGAAGCCCTAATTAGGACTATCAAAAGTCTCAAAGAAGTCAACTTTGATAGTACAATTAGCGGAAGCCTTTGACCTTGAATAGCCCCTTAACAATTCCTAGACAATAAGTATGTTGTCCCTAATTTGTCTATTGCATATGAAAGCATTAGATGTCACTGATAAGTGGAGTGAGTACTTTCTTCAATCTATCACTAAGGATCTTGGATATGATTTTGTATAGAAAATTGGTGCAAGCAACTAGCCTAAAATCACTGAAAAAGGAAGGGCGAGTTCCTTTGGGAATTAAGCATAGGAATATTTTGTTAATTTCCTTAAAGAGTTTTCTATTTGTGAAGAATTCATGAACAACCTACTTAACATAAGTCCCAGTGATAGTCTAATATTTTTGGAAAAAGAATCCATTTATCCTATCTGGTCCAGGAACTTTAATACCATCCATCTTAAAAACAATATATTCAATTTCCTTATCTTCTATTGATATTGTTTGGAGTATACCATCCTTCAAAGTGATTTTCTTTGTAGTAATACTTGAAAGTTCAGCACAAGGGATATATTTTGAAGTGCCAAGTAAAGAAGAGAAGTGACTTATAGTTTCCACTTGGATATCATTATGGTTTTACAGATGAACTCCTATATGATTAGTAATTAAACTGATCATGTTTCGTTTCTCTTAGCTAGAATGGTGTTGAAGAAATATTTGGTGCATTTGTCACCATCTTTGAGCCAATTAACTCTTTTCTTTGCTAAAGGAGGGAGGTATGAGTGCTAACTGCCTGAATATACTGAGATAGAGCTAGTTTTTCCTTTGAAAGGAAAGTAGGATCTTGTGGAGAGATTGCATAAAATTTCTAGATATCAATTAGCTCGCTCTTAGATTTTATTAGAGCCTGATCACTGCTTGTACCTCTTGAAGAATTGAGAAGCTTGAGTTCTTTTTCATACACTTTAACTTTTGGACACAAACAAATTAATCATATTGATCATCTACCACCTGCTTACAAATTTTGTAGTTAGCTTTTGGTTGAGCTTGTATGATGGGATTGGGTGAGGGACCGGTTGAAGGAGGGGCAGAGGTAGCATTGGATGATAAAGGTGGGAAATCACCTTTGTCCTTTGCCTATGAAGTTTGCATTGAAATAGAAAGGAGCTAAGAGAGGAAAGGAGCAGCTTTGGCAGTTGGGGTGGTCTATAAAGTGGGTAACAAAATAGGTAATGGAAATAAGCTGGAGAAATAAAAGGTGGGGAAAGTACTAAGGTGCCCCTAGCTTGAATCGGATCGTGAGTTGAAGGTATTGAGGTGAAAACAATGAGCAAACAGAGAGGTGAAAGTGCCCCTGCTTAGGTCCCACCCTCACTAGGGGCCCATCTTTAATGTATTTGAAAATTATTTTTTCATTTAGAAGGGTAATAAATCTTTAGTTGTCGAAGAAGAAAAAGTTAACATTAACATAACTAGTAAAAGTTAACTAATAAATAGCTTCTTTTATTATATTGCTGAGAAAGTTAGCGTTAACTTTTAATCTTGGAAGCTAATTAGCTTTCTTTATTAGCCATGCAACTTTAACTTGTTATATTTATAAATACCTTTGAAGTATTTGATTGTACTTCTTATACTCTTTTTTTTTTTTACTAATATATGAATCTAAGATATTTCAACTCAAAAATTGGTAGTAAAAAATTTTCACAGTTATGTCTTCTGAGTTATGAGTGATAATTTAAAGGTAAAGTTTTTGATTTTATTTATTTTTGACTAATTAAATATTTGAACATATTATAATGAAGTTGTAATTTGTCATTAACATGGACATTGTATTATCATTTTAAATCAAAACATAATATTAAATGATATTGTGTTTATTTGTCTTCTCTTTTTTATTTTTAAATTACTTATTATTTATAAAATATAATTAAATATTAATAAATAATTTAATTTTTGTAATTGTAATTTTCATTATACTTTGCCACATGTAATAATCATTGGATTTGTGTTCTTGTAGATGTTCACATAAGTTTAGTTATAATATGAATAAATCAAATAATTTAAGTTACTCAATTCAAAGGCTACATAAATGGTTTCATTTATTATAAAAATTTGTATAATTCTATTAAACATGATGTGATAAATAAATAATAATAAAAATTATTTGATAATTAAATAAGACCGTAAATAGTTGGACGTGTTTGATTATTTTTTATAAATAGGTTGGTATCATTAGATTACTACAATTACCATTATGCTATTTCCTATTTTTTATTAAAAAATCACTAATGTTAATTAAATTCAAAAGTTACTAAAAATATTTGATTTAATAATTTAGACCTTTATCATAATATTTGTAAAATATTATTAGCTGATGTTATTATCATTTAATATTTTGTTGAGTGTATAGACTTATAAATAGGGTCACTTATGTATGAATATTAAATTTTAATAATAAAAATATCCTTTTAAAGTTTACATGCTTGCATATTATCAATTTTTTGGGGCCTTTTTTTTTACTTCAGTCAAGGCCTATAAGACGTTAGGAGGCCCTGGGTGAAAGCAGTGAGCCCGAAGTGATTAGGCAGGCATGATTTAAAGGCAGTGAAGTGAGGCAGTGAGCAGGTAGTGAGGTGATGTGAAGGCAGTGGCAGGCAATGAGGAGGCAGTGAGCTGAAGAAGGTTTAACAGTAAGGACGAAGACAAGCAAAACCGCGCCTTGATGGAAGCTACATGGATGTCTCGATCGTGTCCACCTATTAGAGAGAGGAGCTCTCATCTTCACCATATTAAGATAATAATGCTTAAGAAAGATCTGACATCTCCTCTTTTCTTACTTCTCCTTTTCATTTCCCCTTTTTCTTCTTACTTTCAATATTTTGTTTCTAATTTTTCTTGACACTTTAACTTAATCATATATGAGAGTCATTTGTCTTTTTCATTGTATTCAATATTCTCTTTTGGCATTAATTAAAGGTCCGTCTCCCATTAAAACATTAAAACAAGAATGGCAGATGATTTGACATGGTTGTGTTGAGCAAAATAAGTTTTTCCCAATGTTTTAAAAACTAGACCAGACATTGAACCGGTTTAAGGAAAGGTTTAAGGTTTAGAGGTTCAACCGGTGGTAAACTGTTATAAAATTAGTATATAATAAATAAGAAGTAAAATTTATAAGAATAAGTAAAAATAAAATATTTTATTGAAATAAAAATACACCAATTTCTATTATTATATAATGAACTAATAATAAATAAAAATGAGTATGATATAAAAATAAAATAACTATAAAAATCAAAATTGTATTTCTGAAGGAGTTTGCATCTCATCATCGTCAAAAGCTCCAAATTCTCCACTGCTATTTAAAGCTTCGTAAACTACTCTTTCATCCAAAGTATTTGCATCAACTTCTTCTACTGCATTAAAACAAATTACAAATTAGTAATGTATGAAATTATTCTGAATTGTAAACTTATAATACAGTATAATTTTAACTTAACTATGATCAAAATAAGATATGAACTGACCATCAGTAGATGTTCTTAATTCATTCGCTCTGAAAAATGCATTTTCTTCATAAATCATCTTTTCAAGTTTATTATAATCAAGATCAGGCGATGGTTCTTCTTCTTCGATCCAAAAATTAGTATGTTCAATACAATCAATATCAAATGGATCATATGTTCTCTTTTATTAAACGCTCATAATACATAATAGAGAAATTATAAAATTAATAATAAAAATAAAATTATTGAAATAAAAACAAAACTATAAAATACTTGTTATTCATTCTCAGATTATAAATAACGTGAACAAGGTCATTAAGTCTTTGATGTTCCAATCGATTTCATTTCTTTGTATGAATATGTTTAAAAACACTCCAATTACGTTCACAACCTGATGTAGAAGCTGTTTGACTGAGTAACCTAATAGTGAGTTTTCTTATTGCTGGAGCACTGTCATCGAATAATCTCCACCACTCATATGTATTTTAAATTAATAGTTATGAAAAAATATATATTATTAATACTTAATACTAATCACTTATACTTATTCGTAGGATAAGTTAAACTTATAATATATATCAAGCTTAGATACATATTCAAGACGCAATGCTTGTAGATAATAACATGATCATAGAGCAAAAATTAGGCCTGAGCATAGTAGATCTCTAGAACGTTTACAGGATTGTACGTTGGATCTTCAAATAATACCCTTTGGAATCCAAATGCAATTGAAAACTAGAATCCCATTAAATATTTTTAATTGTCTTGTTTAATACAAACCAAAACGGGAGTACAAAAATTGATATGAAATAGAGTTCCAAATATTACTTGGGGTTTTGTTGGCTTCATGTTCTACTCTAAAAAACTTAAGTAATCCACTCCATTAACTACATCAACTACCATTAATCCAATTATACCTCTAGTTCAACTACCCAGTTGACTTCCTACAAGATAACCTAGGCTTCCAAGGCTTTGCTCACTATAAAAACCACCAGCGTAGGCACCAGCCAAGGTTCCACTTCCCCTTAGGAATCCTTCAGTCATGGTACCACCATAGTAAATAGCTTCAAAAAAGTCCCACCTAGAAGAAATGATGGGACCAATTATGTGCTTAGCCTGCCTTTTTACAAGCTTTGCTGCCTTTACCTCTTCTTTTTGTGCTAGTTTTTTTTGTAAAATGAAAAAGAATTGCGATTATAGTTGAACTAAAACGTCGTTACAATGAGTTCAAGGCTTTAAGCCTACCATCATATTACAATATGACCCAAGAATAAAACTCCCTAAGGAAGATAGTATGATTTTCTGCATAATAAACAACAACATGAAATAATTATAGGCACTACTGAAGTTTTATCTTTATAGGAAAGCTCATTCACCATTTCTGGTATTTGGGATCATTCTTTCTCTTCCTAGTAGATTTCCTTTTTGCATATTTGGATTGCAAGCAAAAATCGTCAAGGATGTCTGGGACATGTACAATAGCTAATGGGGTATCATTGTCCTCTATTTGTTTGATATCCCTTATCCCCTGACTCTCAGTTTGCCTAATAATTGCACCTGGAGTCAACATATTGGCCCAATCCATCTGAAAATGCTCCAAATTTTAGGAGGTGAAATTATTCGCACCATTATATAGATTCTGCACATCGTCTGCACTGGAATTTTCAAGAGTTGTCTTTCCCTGGGAAATATGTGTGACAACTTGCTCAGTCCTCAAACCAAGTAGTTGATTACCACTATCTTCATCACCATTAACTACATCCATAGTACCATTAAGCACACCCACAACAACACTAGTAATTTCATCCTCTGCAAGAAGGTTATTTGTAACAACCTCAAATGATATAACCTGCAACAACTCCATTACTATCTCCACCTTTGTATCAAGCATACTTGTTTCTGCCAAAGGATCATATTATGTTTTTATTGCCACGACCTTTCCAATTTCCAATTCATCATTACTGTCGATCAACCTGTTAGAAATTTTGCTCTTCCCTAATGGAGTTCTCCTAATGGCATCTACAGTACAGAACACAAGTGTCTCTGCAACAACATCAGTAAGTTGAGTAGTAGTTATAATGGTACTCTGTTTTAGAAGATTTTGTGTTGGTATCTTCGTAGTAGTCTCCAATTGAAAGATCCTCTCAGTTGGTTGCCACAACTGTATGGTCTTCATAACCATTGTACCATTATCTCCTACACTCATCATTGAAAGATTATTCGGAAGAATCGCCAACTCAGGTATCTTAATAAACATTTTTGCGTAACCTACCCTCTCTATGTGTAGTGTTTGAAAATCTAAGTTTAGAGGTTTACCTAAGGAGATCGCCAAATAACTTAACCCTTGGGACATCTATAGTTCCATAAGCAGGTTATGAAATTGAACCCACAGTGGAAATTTGTCTATTGAACTTTTATCCGTGTCCAGGCCCAAACTCCATTATTACAAGAATAAAAGCTGATCTCTAATATGCCATGGGCCTTGTTCGATGAGTTCCTGTACATCAAAATCCTTTCCAAATTTGAAGAGAAAAGAACCATCTTAATATAGTAGGACCTTCTCTAGTCCCTTAGAACTCTACCTAGCTTGAGCCCAAGCATTCACTGTTGAGAATGCTGGCCTTTTGCTCCAAAACAAACCAATGAGAGCTGAGGACCATATTTGAATACCTACTCAAGAATTTCCTTTGGGGGCATATTACGCCATCCTTTAATACCTGTTGGAAATGTGTTAGTGCAACTTTGGGTAACTGGGGTATTAGTTTTTGCTTCCAGCCTCCACCTGGTTTTGCATTTGTTGTAACCACTTTAGGCAGGTTTTCTCTGGATAGCACCGGGAAGGCTTCCTTTAGGCCCGAAGGCTCTTCAACTTCCATCCTAATACCCCTCAACCCAATTAAGGTCTGGCAGGCAGGAGGAGCAAACTCAGGAACGTCAACACCAGTAGAAACATCAAAACAAAACTCCTCTACCACTTGAGGAGGCGGCCCACCATCATCAGTAGAAATCATAGATGCTACTATAGAGTTCCTATAGGTCTTAGCCCCGCTTGCTTCTCTTTCTAAAATTAGGTCTCTACTGGTTTGGGTCATCTGCGGTAGATCTGCAGTAGATCTGGATCTGAGTTGAAAGAGACACCTTCTTCCTTATGTTGCTACTCTCGCGTCAGTCCTATCCCTCAAATTTGGAACTTTGCCATAGATCTAGAACCTTACCTCGCTCTCGCAGTCACCTATCACCTGTAGTCCCTTAAACGCTAGATCTTTTTGTGCTAGTTTTGTTGCATCTTTTAAAGGGATTCCTTGTCCCAATGCATCAATTATTGTACGTCAATTGTGAGATTCCTAGCTTTCTCAACATGAGTGGATCTCATATTATAGACATAGAACTTTACACCCTCCTTTGATGTGCACGCTAAGGTTCTAGTGCTCAAATCAAAGCAATCAAAGATTGTAAATTTCCTACTCTGGGATGAAGAAACTTCCCCAACCAGTAGCCACTTTTTAGCTATAAAAATAGTAAAAAGTGATAGAAATGAGCATTCAATATAATGGTCAACAATCTTGAAGGCACAGTCATTCATAAAACATGCATAAAGGCTAAAGTGAGATCTTTTCTCTCTACTTAAAAATACAACTATTAATAATGGGCCAGATATTGTCACTTTCTTGATATGTTACAGATATTCTCTTTATTTAATTGTATAGGGAAGATACAGACACATCATTAACACTGAAACAAAGAAGAATTTTGAAGCATTAAAAAATCAAGGAACAAGTATGATAGAGTAGAATCTCTGCGGGTATGTGGTAATACAACTGGATTTCATATATTCAATCATGTTATACAAATAGTACTTTTATGTTGAAATAACAACTAATTTGTACAGCTCAGATTTTTAAGTACCAAGTGCATGAAGATAACATATATTGCTATTAGAAAGATAAAAAGATTAAGGATTTTATTGGCCTTGATAGGATCTGTCTTAGTTTAGAACTTCAATATTCATTTCTAGAGCCCTATTAAATTTTGGTTTTTGCAAATTGGGAGGAATAAAATGCCATCCCTTGCAAAGCCCTTCATATTATGCACAACATGACATTTAGTGTGTTGATGGATGATGATAGAATATTCATATGGCCCTCTAAAAGAAAGACAACTTTAAAAGGAGTTATCTTGAATCAACATCTTTTTTTTGGGCTTACCTACTTGAACTATATATTTTGACTACCAGTTATTTATAATTAAGTTGAAAAATAATTCCTTTTCCTCTTTTTTGTGAAAAATCAATTCTAGTAGATGAAATGCACTACTATACCTTAAGTCAGTACCAATTCCAAAAAAAAGGAAGGCACCCAAAATAGACCATGATTGCTATTAACATTTGGTTGGTTATACAATGTAAAAGACAACAAATTCAGCACAAACACATCCAAAGAAGACACTTATTGCACCATAATAAACACTAAGGATTCAAACCCTTTTCGTCATTCGGTTTATATATAAGTACATACATACATGTATATATAAACTCTCTCTGTGTATATAACTGGTTGTTTCAAAACAATAAAATTCCACTATCGATGCAAATCAATAAGTGATCAAATCGAATTAAATAAATTAACAACTTCCATAACAATGAGAACCAACAAGAGCTTCATGCTTCACATTGAAATGGTAAAATAACATAACAGAGCACTACAATTACACATAAGTGGCAAGGCCAAGCTTTTGTCAGGTAAATGAATTTATAATTCATCAAAAGGCAACGTTCGTGAATTCTAAATGAAATTATTTTAACCCATAAAGCAAAACAATTCTCCAATTAAAAAGACTAAAAAATTACAAGTGATATGATTTGATCAGTAATAAAAAAGAAATCCTAAAACATTACAACAGGCTAAGTAGGATAGAGCATTAACTCAAAGAATCAAAGCCAAAGAATTAAGGATGCTATGACACCACATTAAGAAGATGAGAAATTTGTATAAGAGCAAAGTCTCAATTTGAACAATCCTTACACGCTAACTCCACATATTTTCATAGTTACCAAGCAGCCCTCTCACAAACCTTTAATTAACATGCAATGAAGTTATAATTACCTGTCAATCTCTAATAACCAAGATTATGTGCTTTGAAGTACGTTTGGGTTTAGTAGATATATCTGCCAAAATATAAATGTAAAATGAAATAATCGTAAACTCACTATTCCACCCTTAAGGTTTTCCAGCTAAGCACTTTGAAATAACTTTCAAGGAGTAAATTTCAATTCTGAAAAGAAAAAGGCTAATCTAATGAGGTGTAATAATAGACCAAGAAGCAAATTGAGTTGTAAATGCATTATATTTATATACATCTTCTGAAATTTTAGGGCAATAAACATTTGTAGCATCAAGAATGCTGAGAGCATCCCACACCTGAATAATTTAAAAATAAGGCAAAAGTAGAGAAGAGGAACCAAAAGGTCAAAATAGATGAAAACCCTATTTGTAGGATAGGGCTCGATGTGGAGAGATGATAGAACAGTCTTGTCTTGAGAGCTTTTCCTTTGAGAAGACCAACACCACCGTACTAACCGTCGACGTCCTCACATGGATGTGAAATTGCAGATTGTGCAGGAGCCGTGAAACCACTGATCAGGAATAACAAGTAAACAGTAACAATCCTCCAAGAGAAGCTTCAATGTCTGAAGGATCATTAGTTTTCAAGAGAAGCTTCAATGGTGGCAACTGTTGTACTCAAATCTTGAATTTTTAGCTTTCTCTCTTAGTTTGTTTAACTCAAAATTGAAACTCAGATTCTATCCTCTGTTTCTTTAACGAAAGATCTGGAGCTTTTTAAGGATGAATAGGTGGAAATTGAGCAACCTGTAATTCTGTATAGTGACAGACCGGTTGGACCGGTTTGACAAAAAAAATGGCCGATTAGCTAATAAATCGACCGATTTTTATACATAGAGGTTATTAAGTGAAACCAAACCGGACCACCGGTCAGTTCAAACTTTTTTCGATTGGACCGACTGGTCTGATTTTTAAAACCTTAGTTTTTCCAGGCCATTTGATTGGAAATCTTGATTCAACGAATGTTAGAATGTATCGTGACGTATAAATCATCAATCTGTTTTATAATACATCTTTAAATGCATTTTAATATTGTTGTAAAAAATTGTACATCATGATAAATTCAAATCTTAATATAAAATTTAAATGTTAAATGAATTTTTAAATAAATTTAAAGGTGTTGATGGTTTCGTTTAAATTAATCCTAACAAACCACAAACCTCAATATTCAATAGGTTAATTATTAAAAGTTCCCAAACTTTATTGAATTTTGCAATATTAGCTTGAACATTAAAAAGTGGTACCATAATATTTCAATTTTTAACCAAAATAACTCAACGTTAAGTTTTATGTTAATATGGTTGATGTAGTGTGTCATGTTATATTAGTATTTTTGTTATGTGACTACTACATATTATATTTTGTGATGTGACTGCCACATATTATATTTTTGCTACGTATTAATTTTACTATTTAATAATAAACATATCAAAACTCTAAAATAATTATACACTTCTTCACATGTTTTACTTAATAATTATCTTATGATGTTTGATATTTTTAATTTGTTAAATAATAGAATTCATACATGACACAAGCATAATATGTGGAGGCCACGTAGTAATAATACTAATTTGACATGGCTCATCACCTCATCCATGTTAACAAAGCACTTAATGTTGGTCATTTTTTATGAAAATTGAAAGTTAGAGCATGTTAGCACTACGTTTTAAAGTTCAGGTTAGTATTGAAAACTTGAGTAAATTTTGAAATTTTTTTTAATTAACCCATATTGAATAAATATTTTAAAATAATAAAATATTTTAAAATAATAATAGTTAGTAAGTCGTAGCACGGTTAACATGATTTTAATGAAGTATATAAGAAGTTGGCTAGAATTAACAAGAGTCAGTGTATTATTGTTATGGTTACTCTTAGTTAATTTTATTTGTAGATCTAACATCAAGAAATTAGTATATAGAGAGGGTTATTGCGAGTAGGATGTCATTTTTTAAAAAGTATATTAGTCTAATGTTCTTAATAAGTATACTTGTAACTTATTATGAATAAGTAGTTTTGAACGTAGTATTGATATTTGAAATCTTTACATTTTATTTAAAAATTTAAAATGAATTATATTGAATAAATCCCCAAAAGAAAAGTATTAAAACAAAACTTGAAAAATGATACTATATCAAAAAGCTTGAAAAACTTTAGCTTATCATAAAATGGAGATATTAGAAATTGTTTATACCAATTTCCCTTATTAGATTTACTAAATTACACGGAGTTTAGTAGTTTTATGTGATCAAATTGTTCTTTAATTCCTTGACCTTTTATTACATATTCCAAAAATGGACATATCCCCTTTGACTTTGAAAGTTTTTTTACTACTAGCTAATCCCATAATCTACTTCCAATCTTGCTCGTCACAATAGGTATTGTACATATATAAAATTTATTCTAAATCATTATTGAAATTTAATAGTGAAAGAATAAGTGCTTGCGTGGCGCATTTTTTGAGTTGCATAGTGAGAAATTTGGTGTACTTGAGATTGTAGACTTAATTATATCCTTTTTTTAATATCTATCTTATAACTACCTATAAGATAAACAATGCCTTATGTAAATTGTTAGAAGACCAAATTAGATTATGACAAGGGATAAGCTGGTGAGGTACTACAAATAATTTTAGATAGGAGTTATTGTTGAAAGTTTTTGGGTGATGATTGGTCCATATAATCTCATCCTCTCTCTCTGATCTAGGATTATACATTGGTTTATTATTTTTAAAATTAGAGAATTCTCTTGAATTGACTAAAGTCCACTGCCAAGTTTTGTGTTGAATTATTTGATCCATCTTAATCTTTTTAAGGATGCTAGTTCTTGTAAAGATTAAGTTTTGGAGCTTATATAAGGGACCTAACATGTTCCAGTTATCATATCAAAACCAAGTATTTTACTTTCCCTTCCATATGTTTCGCCATTTCAATTCTATCTCTCAAGCTTATAATCTTCTTTAAGGTTCATGAAATATTAGATTTGATATAACCTTTTTTTTAGAGAATTTGGATTTGGAGAATGTGAGATGGATTCATATAACCCAAATGAATTCCTTTTCTATTAGAAATTTCGATAACCTCTTCGATAAAGAAATCTTGTTTGTTGCTTTTATGGGTATAATTCCCATCCTCTCCTTTTTTGTGACTACAAATCTCAGACATTTTACCTTGATTAATGATGTATTGGTTACTTCACCTAAGCATAGAAAATTCTATATAGGAACTTTAGTAAAAGTACAAGTTATATATGACTACTTTAATCAACAAAAGAAAAATGCCTTTTTTTCTCATTGACCTATCCTTCTCTAAATTTAGTCATATAATGGCTAACATTTTATAAATGATACTCCCTTAGAGGATATACTTATCCCCAAGAATTTGAATAGGGAGGTTTTGGAGCTTACATTTAGTGATTTGTAAGATCTAATTAGTAGTGAGTGGATAACATATTGACACTATGATGCTTCTTTCATTAAGGTTGATTTTAAGCAATAATATGTTTTCAAATAAGCTCAAAGTCTCCTAAAATAATTTGAAAGAATGAATGTTAGCTCTATAAAATAATAGTAAATAATTAGTAAATAAGAGTCAAATGTTTCAAATGTTACACTTTTATATGTTCATTTTTCCTACATTTTAAAAAATATTTAGTATTTGTTTAATTAATAGACATATTAGAACTTAGGAGTCACACTAAAAGATACCCTAAAACATATGGATTAAATTTGTAGCATAAGACAAACCTATTTGGCTTTAACTTGAACCAAATTCATGAACTTTGACTCATTATAACAATAAGAGAAGTATCTATAATTTTTATGAAATTATAATATATATCATATTCATAATAAAAATATAGTTAGAATATAAAATTTTGAATATATCTAGGACTATAATCTTATTTGTGATAAATATGAAATTAATTTTTTTGAAAATTTATAATAAATTGATTAATAGACCCCTCAAAGGGGAAGTAAATGAAAAAAAGGTGTCCTTTGACTAAAATAACCAAGGCAATCCTATTTAAGGCCATTTATAAAGATCACAAGAAAATGCAATTTCTAAACAAAATGTATATATTTCTTAATATTTTGCTATATTTTTCATAAAAAATTTCTTTCTTTAGTTGGATTTATGTTGTGTTTCTGGTAATTGTGAAAAAATTGCTTAATAAATGTTTTTGGTGAAAAATTGGAGGATTTTACAAGGGAAATATGAAGAAAACTTAATTTTGGCTAAACAAAGGTTGGCTTATGATTGTTTGTCAATGCATGTTCTATAATGAAAAGATGTTTCCTAGTTAGAAAGGGGAGGCTGATTTTTTTCTTAGTTTAGTTTGAGGTCAAAGTTAAGCTTCCTCAGAGAGAGAGAGAGAGAGAGAAAGAGAGAGAGAGAGAGAGAGAGCAGTCCTAAAGCAAATCTTATAGTTTTCAATAATAATAAGAGAGAAATATAATCATTCTAAGAAAGTAGGTCATATTAATGGACTGTGATCTTCACCAAAAAAAATTGTTAACGAGTTATTCTATTCTTTTGTTTATTATTATTGTCTCAATGTTTATTTTTGGCTAAATTTTCTTTACATATAGATTAGATGGAATCATAATTTTATTTTGTATGGATTGATTTTAATTTTTTTTAACAAAGAGGTCTATGTTTGTTATTTATATATGTTAACTTTAATTTTGGTCATATACAATCAAAAGTTTAGACTTAATTTTAAAATTGACCTAGGTAGGTACATTAACGATTAAATGAGGCTCTAGAAATAGATTTATGTGACCCGTTTGTTATTAGAAAATCCTTTTATAAATTTTAAAATGACTTAGTGTATTTTTACATGTGTTAATAAAGATAGATATATCAATTAATCAATAGAGGAATATGTGGCTATACATCAAAGGTAACAGTTCATTACACTAAGAGACTTCACTATTCTAAATTATAAAATCTTTAATAACTGATCAAACATACACAGTGATATAAAAAGGAATTCTAGTTTAGATATTTACTCATTTCTCCTCACTAATTACTTGCTTAACTGTGTCTAGTGATAACTTAATCTATTATTTTATATTAGATTTTTTTTAACAACTGACTTTCCTAATTATTAACCAAATAGTAGTTGAAGGGCTAGATAAAGTACATACTTTATTCTAATAAGATCGACCTTTACTTTTTTTTTCTGAAAAATGTAAATGAATATCATTCCATCAAAGGAAAGTTTGAAAAAAAAATGCATCTAGGACATAGCCAGTGGATAACTGTACAATGCTAACTAAGTCAAATTATAATCATTAAATCCAACAATATAGGTTGAGATCTATAACATGAATTAATTTTAACCAACCATAGTATTTTCCATTGAGAGGAGATCTTGGAGCTGAAACTACGCTTGTCTTTAAATAAGTATATGTGCATTTTAATTTTGTTATGCAATGCTCTTATAAACTAAGCTTTATTTAGATTAAAATAAGAGAACACCCTTTGATTTCTTTCATCCTAGATGTAAGAAATTAGACAGGTCAAATTGCTTATAGTATTGTACTAAGATAGTAGAGAAAACAACAATTATATATTTGACAATATTTTTATGGACATAAATAATATTAAAAAGGACACTAAGAAGGATCAATCATTATTAATCCAGTTGTTTGCGTTTATTTCATTTTGTATATATATTTTTTATTTATTGGTATGTGGGTGAGTGCATAGTTTATATATTTATTAATGATACCAAAGTTGTCTCTATTACAATCTTGTCATTTACTAATTAGGTATATGTACCTATCTTTGGTGAGCAATATTATAGTAAGTAATGTATCAATCCCACAAAGAAGCATTATACATATAAAAGCCTAATACTATTAACTAGTTTAAAGGTGATAAATAAAAAGATGGTTTTATTGCTTTTTAAATAGAAATTTAAAAACTAAATATAATAACTAATATTGATAATAACAAATACATTAAAAATTAATATAACTAATGAAAAGAGAATGCAATTAAATAACTACATATAATGAGTTCTAGTTTTGTTTAAAGCAATATGAGAGAAAATTGTGGTCATGTATAAATCAATACATTTTACTAAGTTGCTAAGGAAAATTTGAAGCTTGCACCTTTTGAAGTGAATATCAAAGTGAAAGATTAAAAAGATTAAAGATTATCAAGTTTATAACAAATTTATAATATCTGTTATACTTTCACATAGTCGCTTTGATAATCTTAAATTTTCCCCATGTATAAACACATCATCATTTTAATTATTTGCATGAGTAATCTCATTCATCAAGAGGAATTAAAGTTTTAATTTTAAAGAAGAACCTCTTAAACTTGAAACATTCTTTGGGGAGAATCTAAAAATTATTGGCATTAAGATAATGAGGTTTGATCATTTGAAATTCCTAAAGTCAAAAGTTTAAGGGGATAGGTTGACCTATATAAGGTAGTGATTGACCAATATAAGTTAAAGTTATCAAAATTGTTATACTAAGAGTTTATAGAAAATTTGGTTAACATATTGATTGATTATTATGCTATATTGGTCGATTAATAAGACTTATCAGTTAACCACTAGTTAATGTCTACAAAATCTTGATTATCCAATGCATATTGGTTAACTAATATGCTACATTGGTCAATGTTGACCAAATCTCTATAACTAAGTTATTGTAATGATTAGCTTTTGGCTTCAATAGGTATTTTAGGACCCACAACACTATAAATAGATGTTTTCTTGTTAGTCAATGCATCAAAAACATTTGGTATTTTTATGCACATATTTTTTAGATTTTCTAAGAATTTGAGCATTCATTGTCTCATTTTTGAGTAAATGAGGCATTTGTATTTATAAAAGTAATCAAGTGATATCTTTTGAGTTATAAATTATTTTGTGAGTGGGGTTATTCTTCATTAAGGAGTAAGAATACAAGAAGATTATTTTTTACTTTTGGCAAACAAGATTACTGTAAAAAGGTTCATCTTTACCTTTGTGAATGAAGAGATTAAAGGAACTTCTAAGAAGTTTCTTAAAGAGTAGACGTAGGTAAAGATTGTTTACTAAACTACCATAAATTAATTTGAATTTCTTCTTTCTTGCACTCTTTAAATTATTTCTTGATTGTGCTATTTATTTACAGTCAGGTTTTTTTCTTGTCAAATTATTTTCATTATTTAGAAAATAAATTTTAATTTTATAAAGACCCAATTCACCCCCTCTTGGGTTCCATTAGGAACTAATAAGTGGTATTAAAACAAGTCTCCTAAGTTAGCATTTTTAATGAATTTCTAGAGTAAAGATCAAAATGTTATACTTAGATTTATCCTCAAAAAACCAAGAGCGGAAAAATATATAAAACTCTTTTTTATATAAAATTGGCTATCTCTATTGGAAAACAATAATGAAAATTTTCTTGATAGATAAAAATGTTAATTTATAGAAAATTATCTTCAACAAACTATTCATTCCTACTAAAGTTGTAGAAGATAAAAAAGATTTCAAACTAAAAGAAAAATAGGATCCTCAAGATAAGAGACTATTTTTTTTAGATAACAAGGCTAGTTACAATTTATTTATGCATTAGGAAGAAACTAATTTGAAAAAGTCTCTATAAAATGATTCATAAAATTTGGCCTACTTTAGAGCTTGCAAATGAGAGAACAAATCAACTAAAGGAAAGAAAAGTGAGCATGCTAACACATCTAAATAACTATGTCAAATAAAACATGTTGAAAGTATATCAAATATCTGCACTATATTTATTAATAATATCAATGCTCTCAGGGGATTGTTTAGGTCTTTTCCAAAGTCTTAGGATGCTAAAGATGATGATAGTTCAAGAAGCAAAAGACCTAGATGTGTCACTAGTAGAGGAACTTAGATTACTACTCTTGTAAAAAATAAGGCTAAAAAAGACTTAGCAAAAAGAGACAATGGCTTTGAGGAGAAGGAGGATTCAAGAGAAGAAGAAAAGATATAACTTGTGTAAGTAATGAGAAAGACATTTCCCTAATTACTAGAATTTTAAGAAATTTTTTATGAAGAGAACCTCTTAGAAAAACAAGGATTTTAAGGGTGATAAAATAGATTCAAAATGACAATTAAATAACAATATTTGTTTTGAATTTAGGAAACCTAGACACATGAGGTCTCAATGCCCTCTTATAAAGGAAAAATACAAATATAAGAGAAATGACAAGAAATAGAAGAGGGAAAAAGATAAAACACTTAATGCCTCTACTTAAAATGGCATAAATGATTTTGAAAGTGAGAATTTAGAAGAAAAACTATCTCACATGTGTTTGATGGCTAAAGATGATGATGAGGTACATTCTAACTATAAGTCCTATAATAATTGTCTTATAATGAAATACTTTAGATCCTTGAAATTATGGGTATGAAAATGAAGAACCTATCTTTCAAAATCGAAAAGAATTTAGATAAATGCTTAAGTGAAAATAAAAAATAAAGAATGAATTGCATAGCATTAAGGCATCGTAGAATGTGATCATTGTTCTTAATCATAAATTAGATGCATTAGAGAATGAGAGTGAAGCATTGCAAAAGGAGGCTAATGCTTTAAAGACTTATTATCCAAATTTGAAAAGGGAAGTAAGAAACTTGAAAGCATATTAGGATCTTAGAAAAGTTCAAATAATAGACATAGGATTGGTAACAACTATATAAGTCAATCCAATGTCAAAATTATATTCTTTTAAGGGAAAACATTTGCATAGTGAAGAAATTTTGACTAAGATGACAAATGGGCATAATACTTACACTTCCTAGCAAATACATATATCATATGCACATACTACAACTTCTAGACCTTACCCTAAAAAAAATTTTTGCTTTCATATATGGACCTAAACCTAAATATAGATCTGAATATTTTGAAAGATAAAATATACACATTTTTATAAAAAAAAGACATATGATAGTATCTAATCTTACCAACACTTTTGTTTAACTCAACTTCAAATTAAAAATAAGCTTTAAGTTTTAATCTATACAAAGTACCACATAAATAATTTTTAGTCCTTCATACTACCAAAAAGGAATAATCAATATCCAAAGGGGGCATCCCCATCATGCACATACATATACAAGAGAAAATATTACATGATTCATCAACGTCATAAAGACACTAACTGATGTCATTTATATAAAATGATATGGACTTTTCAATATGGACAAATGGATAAATTTTACTTCCTTAAATAAAGAATAACAAGTAAACCTTTAGAAATATATGTTGAAAAGAAGAACCTTTAGAAATATATGTTGAAAAGAAGAAAGATACTATCTAACCTCTGACCTATCTCTACCTAACCTAACCTTTGACCTATCTCTACCCAACTTAACCTTTGACATCTCTCTACCTTTATTACTTAACGATTCCCATAACTTTCCAGTTTTGGGAAGTTCTTGGCAGATGTTTAAGATGTTGAAAGCAAACCCAAATGCTCCTATCCTTAGAAACTTGGAGAAGGAGGAGGGCGAGATATCCATAAATGGGAACACTACAGTGAAAAGCGTTCGAGCTGAGATGAGTGATGAAGCTGTGGAGTTCTCCAAAGAAGATTTTTTAGTTCTGTAAAGCTCAGGGAAATACAAAGTAGCTAGGAGTTTGATCCAACAATCTGTATCCAGTGGTGACAGGAGCTAGCTTCAAAGCAAGGAAGGGGATCCAATTTCCCTTAAGTGCTCTTAGAATTTGAAGTTAGCAACCTCAATAGTGAAGAACAAGCTAACCCATTTAAAGGATGACATACTTCTGGAGTAAGAGGCCTTCATACCTATAGGTACAAAAATGGGTGATGGAAAAACAGTGTAAGAAAGGGATTAAAAGGACTATGCTAACCGAGGAAGATGTGTTCATCTTTATACTTTCTGGTGAATACAACCTCTATAAGATACTAGAATTGAGACGTTGGAATATTGGAGTTTAGCCAATGTTATTACAAAAATGGAGTCTTGGAATGTGCTTGGATAGGAGTAGCATTGATTAAATTCCCATTTAGTTCATTTTTCACAATGTACCCCTTGAGTTTTGGACTTTGGAAGGGATAAGTTTCCTAGCTAGTTTGGTAAGGAAACCCCTTTCCATGGATACTCAAATAACTAGAATGGAATAAATTTGTTACGCCAAGATTTGTGTAGAAATTGAGAAAGATTGCGAGTTGTAGGAGATGCTACCTGTGATGAAGCTAGGCCCAAGGGAGGGGGACTAGTCCAGGAGTTAATCCAAATTAGCTATCCTTAGAAGCCATGGATGAGTCATAAAGTCTAAGGAACTACAAGGAAAAGGCTAATAATTGGTAATTACATTGAGATTACTGGAGCAACACTAGGAGTAGAGTTCATAAAGGGAAGAATCAAAATACTAAAGAGAAAAATAATGACGTTAATTTTTATTTTTTAAGGTATGGAGACGATCTGGAAAAGGGACTTAACATGGGAAAGTTTAAGCCAGTGATTAGCAGGAAAAAGGTAGCTAAACTTAAGGGAAAGAGCAAGTTAAGGTGAAGTAAATCACTTATTATTATAGAAATAACGTATAATATGTAAAATATACAAGAAGGGGGATTGAATTCTGTTAAATCGTCTAAGATAGTATTCTTTGAAAAAAAACTTCTTGATTTTCTTGAAAGATTCAGATGATTACGAAATAAAACACTTATTTTGTTTAAGTAATGTAACAACGAAAATAGTATCTATTCTTATAACAATAAGAAATTAAAGAAATAAGGGTTAGAGAATATGACACTGCGATTTATACTGGTTCACCCTTAACCTTTGGGCTACATCCAGTCCTCAAAATTTATCTGAGATTTCACTATCTCTTGCAACTTTACAAGTATTATTTCTCACTTCTAGAGCCTCTTCAGGTCTCTTTC
>JAOTAY010000006.1:20147702-20207853 GCA_025629805.1 Erythroxylum baracoense
TGATAAAATACAAAAATTTGAATTATTTTCATTATTTTACAATAAATTATTATATTTAGATAATTATTATATATAGAATATATATTATATATAGATAATTATTATATATAGAAATAATTAGAATATAATAAAGATATATATAAATTAAAATGGATAAGATATAAAAAAGCTAAATTAAATAAATTACAACTGTACAATATGATAATGAACTATTTTGTAATTTTTAAAAATTTAGGGACCATTTTATAAATTTAAAAAATTACCCGAAATGGTACCCGATATTAATTGGTACCGGTACAGTACCGTACCAGAACCTAATCCGGTACTAAGTCCGGTACGGTATTCATAACATTGTTTATGATTCTGGGCCAAAAAAATTGTAAACGTGGCAAAAGATGGTTAGAATCAAGAGTTTGAGAAGCTTGAAAAAAGTATCCAAAAAATTAAAGAATCTCATATTTGAAGTGACAAATGGATGCAAAAAATTAAAGTAATTTTCAATCAATTTATGCAATCAAGAGAAATGGCTACTTAAGAAAATACTAGCACTAATGGTAAAAAGATGGATAGTTATGCTGAAGAAAAGAGGCTTGGGGAGCAATTTGAATTTTAACATAAATACTATGGTGACTGTAGAATAGAACAATGAGAAACATGTATGATAATCTCAAGCTGGTGATTCATTCACCATTGATGCTAACAATAAGGAGCAACACATATAAAAGTCACAAGTTGTTGAGTCATTCACTATTGACATTACTAGAGCAGGACTTGGGAGAGAAATTAAAATCATTCTCCATCTTCGTAGTCACGAACTTAAATATTTCAAGGAGAATAACAATCACAAATTATTAGCACTTGGAGAACGGTGATGAAAAGAAGTTCATTTTTGTCAAAAAAAAACATAGCTGTTTCTTTTTTATCCATTATGTAAACTTCAATAAATTTTTTGTTAAACCTTACGGATAAAGTTTTCTAAAGTAGGAGTTATTGTTACATACTTTTTATACATCAATTAATGGCTATAAATGCAACTGAGGGTAATATAAAAAATATCCTGTAACCGTTTCTCTGACATATGAAGAATATATAAATTAGCTATTATCTTTCTCTCTCTTGTGCTTTTCTATGCCTTCTCTCCTCCTTTTGGATTCTTCTTTCTTCTCTCGTCTTCTCTCGTCTTCTCTCCTCTGTTCTTCGTACTTTCAATAACATGAGATTTCCATTACAATTGTTTGTTTGTGTGTTTATGATCATTTTTGACCATTGATGGACTAATATTCAAAATGCAAGATGTTCTCTTTCTACCTCTTGTAATACGTAACGGTGCCTTAGTTATATACCCCGGATCGAATGTGAAAGGGAAAAAAATGGAGAAATGCATAATGTACTTAATTTCGATTCTAAAACTTCAAACGAGCTTTCCGAAGCTGAAACAATCTCGAATCCACTGTCGTCTTTACGGGAATCTATCACCAAGACACGAGCTAGGTATTTCTATAGTTTTCTCAAAACATAAACTCTCTTAACGGGTCAAAGATTCTTTATGCTTACGATTGATATTAGCAACTGTAGGAGACCATAACTTATTTATATAGCTTCCATATCGGGGCTTCTACACTAAAAGGGATCCATTTTTCATCTGGACTTCAACCCATTAATTTAGATCATTTATTGGGCTACTTTATTATCTTCATCTGGATCAAATTACGTAACTTAACCGATAATTTATTTAAAACCAAAATCACAATTAATAACTGTCAACTTTATGAGAAATTGACAAAATTGCCCTTAGGGGTAATAATGTCATACAATCTCCCCTTTGGACAATTATTAATTGCAGTTTTACTTAAGTTTAAAAACAATTTAAAAACTTGGTTAAGCTACATTGCTGTATTAGTCGACTAAGTTTAAGAACGAAACATTTGATCCAAAGATAATGAAAGTCCTACATTCTGTCCTGTAAGGCTTTCAATACTGAAAAGTAGCAAATACATGTGTCATGTGCGACACAAATCCAATACAATCATGAATATCTAATATCTCACTAACATGAATAGGAAAATGGAGTGTGGCAAACTACGATGATTCCTTTATGATGTAATATGTATCATCTTTGTCTGTAGGTCTCGATTTCTCCAACTTTATGCCAAACTGCATTGCTAAACTGCATAAGAGAAATCCTATTTTATCTCACTGAATGTTAAATACATTAGAGAAAGCTTGTTTCCTTTCACCATATGCTAAACAACATTAGAGAAAACCTTTATGTTCTCCAACTAAATGCTAAACAACGTTAGAGAACCTTCATGGGATTAAAAACTTATATCCTCCTATGTCATGTGAAACTTTAAGGATATATCCGTATAAACTATATGTGTTTAATGACATAGGCTCAAGGTCAATCTGTATATATGCCTAATGACCTTTAAAATGCTTAAGATCAACACAAATCTTAAGGCTTCCATACGTATTATGACAATGTATGATAACATGTATTATTGAGGATAAACAATGATCATCTTCAATTGATGAACTATAATACTGTCATAATATATCAAAATGTACAAATATACTTGGAGCAAACATAATGATCTTTTTACTAACAGTGTTTAAGGACTTCAAAACATCCTTACTGTATACTTGTATTTCAAACAAGTAGGAAAAGTCCTTTAGTTAAAGAACAGACTTATAGTTCCTCAGTCTTTAAATGCTCCAAACCTTAGTGTCACCTTTTCATATCAACTACTTCATGATCAAGAATTTGGTCTCAAAATGCTAAGACCCTGTGATATTTAATGTTATTATTAAACAACATAGCAGCTTGATTATCATATTACAACCAAATGGCCTCAGCCACTGAATCAATCACAGATAACTCAGAAATTAAATTTCTGAGCTAAACGATATGTGAAGCAGCCCCATAGCATGCACTATGCATACATGGTTGAGGAAGTCACCCATGTCTAATTGACACTCTTCCACAACATTGTACCATTTACAAACTTAAACCATAACCTTAAGTGAACTTTCAACCATCCGAACACATAGCTTAATTTAAATCTTAATTCCCTACGAGGTTTAGTCTGTTGACTTTTCTATATATCAACACATAATCCTTGATTCCCTTTAATTATCTTAACACTCGCTTAACTACACTTTAATGGTCTACTTCTGGGTTTACCAGATATTGACTAAACAGTCAAACAGTAAATGCAATGTCCACCTTAGTATATAGTCGAGCATACATTAGACTATCAACCATACTAGAATACAAAACATTCCTCATAATCTCTCTCTTTATTTTATTCTTTAGATACTGTGCCAAAGATTATCTCTCACTATAAGAGATAAGCATTACGATAGGTTTACAGTTAACCGTATTAAACCTTTGTAACATATACTGAATGTATGTATTCTGTGAGAGGTATGATGAATATTAAGATTTGTCCCGGTGAATCTGAATACCTAAGACAAAAGATTTTATGCCAAGGTCCTTTATGTCAAAATTCTTGACCAAAAGTTGCTTAACCTTATACAACATGATCAAGTAATTTGACGTGAGCAATATATCATCCATATGCAGTAATAGGAAGATAACTTTGCTTCCCCTGACCTCATAGTACAAACATGTTTTTGACTTTATTTTCCATAAAGCTAAAAGTGGTCATAACCTCATCAACTGTAAAGTTTCACTTTCAAGAGGTTTGATGTAAATCACACATTGATCTGCATAATGCCCAAACCATGTCAGTTTCATCTAGATCCTGAAATCCTTCAGGTTGTACCATATAGACCACTTTATAAAGGTCTTTATTTAAGAAAGCGGTTTTGACAATTATCTGATGTAACTCTTTATCATCATGAGCTAAAATTGCAATAGTCACTCAAAATGTATCTTTCAAGGATACAAGAGAAAAAATAACATTAAAGTTAACATTTCTCCCTAAGCAAACCTTTAGGCAACTGAGCTAGTCCATAAACTGTTGAACTTTATCTTGAAATCCTTCAGGTCTTAAACTTTATTTACAACTGACAGTTTTACAGTTCTGTTACAAAATTAACTAGCTCCCTAACCTTACCATGCTTTATGACTTGCATCTCATAAGTCATTGCAACCCACCATAATTTCGTTGCGGGTACAGAAACAACATCTGTAAAGGTAAATGAATTCTTAATATGTCTAATATCATAGTCTTGTTCACCTAATAGACTATATAATAAGATGTGATAACAGGTCATCTCACTCTGGTGGATTTACGCAACTGTATTAGATCTTGTACCCCTGGAACCTCTGTGTGTACAAGTATGGGTTCTTGTTCCTATACAGGCAGCGTATTAAGACCTAAATCTACCGGATCTAACTGTATGAGTAGCGGATACATATTAACTGTAGTATCAATCCTGTTATCATCCTAAGGGTCAAAGGACCCACCATCATCATAGACATCGTATTCTAGAAACTTACCTATTATTGATTCCATTGTTCTGGTCCCTCTTTCTCTACAGTAAGATCTGTAGCCTTCAGAGAGGTCAGGATATCTTACTAAATAGCAATGAGCATAATGAGTATGCAAATTTCCTTTATAAAGATTATAATACCTCAGTAGGGCAGCCCCACACACAAATGTATGTAAGACTGGGTTTTCACACTTTTAGATAATCAGCTAGATTAGTCTTGTTCTGCATTGACTTTTACAAGTCCTTTAGGGTGCGGTTATGCCTTTCAACAACACACCATTTTACTCAAGACTACCCGATATAGTGAACCAAGTCACTATGCCAACTGATTCCATATATCTGACAAACAGACCTTTTCAAGTCCTGAAACACCATGTTTGCCATGATATTCTTCTCCACGTTCAGATTTGATATTCTGAATGGATTTTTCCAATTGGTTCTCAACCTTCAATCTTTAAGCAAGAACACATAACTATAATGAGAATAATCATGACAAATGTCACAATACTTTTGAAATTGCACAATGCAACTGTATAAGGTTTTTTGATATCTTTATGTATCAGACTCAACAAGTTAAAAGCATGAGATGACTTCTATATCCTTATTAGTCAACTTACCCCTGTAATAGTCAACATATGTTCCCAGATCATCATAATCTAGAATTAAGATAATGTTTTCCTTAATTAATCTCTTAACTCTAGCTCTGGAAATGTGGCTTAAACTTTTATGCCACACTATGTATGACTTTTTATTCATCAGGGTTCTTCATTTCATAACTTGTTCAGTAGGACAAGAAGAAGCTTTTATCTAATTCGGGATAAGACACATTATATACAAACCATATGACAAGAAAGTTGTACCATTATATTTTGCATTAAACATAACTGTATAACAGAAGCATTAAATACAAAATGTCAACCTTTTTTGTCTAAAATTGATCTAAAGATCATATATAAAATGTGTCGTGTAAAAATCTAAATGAACCTTGCAGCAAGGTTCAATACATACATCCCCTACATATATTTCATCCATTTCTTCATTGCTATCAACCATCAGTTTCTCCTTCTCTTTATTTGGCTTTATCCTGGATATGAATCTATTCATTGTCGAAGCACCTTGATCAGATACTCCACTATATAGTCACCAAGTACTTAATGTGACTATTGCAAATTCGATTCATAAATTGACAAGCTAAGAAGTTATCTGATGATTACCGTCTTTACTTCTAGGCTTTATACTGCTGTTTCTTTATGTTCCTAAACTCTTCGCCAGCACTGGATTGACCAGCATCAGCATGTCGAGAAGATTCAGTCTTTCTACCTTTAATCTTAGTGTGCTTTATCTTTGCCTTCCATTTAGCTGCATCGAGGGCTGTAGGAGTAACAAAATTGAGTTTCTCCTCCTCAACAACACAATGGACAATCAAAGCATTGAAGTCCCATTCCTTATCCTATGAACAATATGTCTTCACTAGATTACTCAATTCTGGAGAGACTGTATTCAGAGTCTAGTGAACAATGAAGACATCAGGAAGAGGAATGTTTAACATCTTCAGTCTACTGTGAAGATGTGTCATTCTTGATATGTACTCCTTACTCCCCTTTCTCCAATATACCTTATGGAGAATAATTCTTTAATTAAGACACTTGTCTCAGCATTAAGTGAGACTATGTACCTCTAGGAGACATTACCAAGAAATTACTTTGCTATGTTTGTGTCCGGAAGTCCACTAGGTAGATGGTTAGGTATGGATCTCTTAATGGTCATAAGACATAATCTATAAGATCGATCCTGGGCTTCATAGGTTGCTTTATGAGCTTTTGAGCTCATGGATGTAGGTGAAGATGGCCTTATGACCATATCAACCTCAACTATTTCCATAGCATTCTATGCATCCTCAGTCCTCTTCTTTGTATTGAAACCGATCAGAGTTTCAATGGTGATACTAATTTTATTTACCGAAAAGGTGACTGTAAAGAAACTTTGATTAGATCATCACAAATGTAGGACAACAGTGATACTCAAGGCTATTAAACAATATCTTTCCTAAAAATCTGGTCACACATATTATGAAACACCTGTGGGTTGAATGTATAATATATGCAACTAGACTTCTACACATAAAACCGATCAGAGTACAAACCATCAACTCTCATGACACTACCACCTATTGGGCGAATAGATCATTCAAGTAACATCTTTCCTCTATCCAATGCCTTTATGTACATCTCAAAATCTCATGTAAGGCCAACATCTGTGAGTAGAATAACTAAACATGAGACTAGAGACATCCCCTAATGTGTAAGCAGAATTCAAAATATTGACTCGAAACGCCACTGTGATGACTACATCCTCATCAACACTCAAAAAGTACACTAACACAAGGGACACATCTTTATGTCATCCTCACATTCTTTATGGGCATATGGTATTGACAATGTAACTTCAATAAATGCAAAAATTTGAATGCACAGTCTTATTGTCATACACTCATTCTGAAAACATTCTTTGAAAACTTCATTTGAGATTTTCATAAAAGAAAAATCTTAGTACATTGACTATTGTGCATTACTTGATACCGAACCGACCTCCCGAGACACAAGAATCTTATGTATTTCCTTTATGGCAAGTTTGTTGCACAAAAATTCACTAAAAATGGCTTCTAAATGTCTTTGTTCCTTTTCCGATTAACTATCATGCAATCTCAAACACTAAACATGAGACTCGAGATATAAAAACTTGAAGTACCTCCCCCATGAGATGTCCGAAGCATGAAAATTCACTTGAAATTGGATTTAGAACACCTTAATTCCTTTTTCTGGAGTTAAACTTTAATTTGTTACCAGTGTAATAAATCCAGAAAAATAAAAAAATTCACTTTATAAATTTTCCAGACCCTGAAATTGACCTAAAACACCCTGAGGTACCCTTATGGGAAATCTGAAATTTTGTTTGTTTGTTTTTTAAATTACTGTAGCAGACGGTCATGAGTCAGCCACCACGTGCCAACTGCATTGAAGCGCTAAAGACACGTTTGGCACGTCACATGCAAATGTGCCCACCGACACAGGCATGTGCAGCGCATGAGCCAAACATGCGACATGTCAACGCATGTAATGCACATGCCTTACATGTCGCCTTTCCCCGTGTCACTGTGCACACCCAATGGTGCGACGACCCTCGTCAAAAAAACGCAATTTTTGTCGAGTTTTGGGTCCTTTTTTTGACTTCTTGGGCTCGTTTTCAACCCGTTTCTCAAGGCTAAATGTATGTATAATACTTTCATGCAATAAAAAGCAAGAAAAAAATCGAGAAACGGAAGTTAACCCTCTAAAAATTTTATGGAAAAAAACAAAAAAATCTCTGATTTTAAACACCCGATCACGTCACTGCTCTGATACCACGTGTAATACGTAATGGTATCTTAATTACATACCCCGAATCGAACGTGAAAGGGAAAAAATGGAGAAATGTATAATGTACTTGATTTCAGTTCTGAAATTTCAAACGAGCCTTCCGAAACCAAAACGATCTCGAATCCATCGCCGTCTTCATGGGAATTCATCACCAAGACGCGAGCTAGGTCTTTCTACAGTTTTATCAAAACATATGCTCTCTTAACGGGTCAGAGATTCCTTATACTTACGATTGATATAAGGCAACTGTAAGAGACCATAACCTATTTATATAGCTTCCATATCGGACTTCCCTATTACAAGACTGATATAGACCAGGTCCACATTAAAAGGGATCCATTTTTTACCCAAACTTCAACCCATTAATTTAGATCATTTATTGAGCCACTTTATTATCTTTATTTGGATCAAATTACGTAACTTAACCTATAATTTATTTAAAACCAAAATCACAATTAATAACTGTCCACTTTATGGGAAATTGACAAAATTGCCCTTAGGGAAAAAAATGTCTTACACCTTTAGCTTTTTGTAGTGTCTTTGTTTCTTATTTTCTTGTATAGTTAAGAGGGCAGAGAAGTTAAATGCCATTAGAAACTAGTTCTGGGTTTTGTAGCTGTTACTTCATCATAAGATTTAATATTAATGATTGGAAATTGAGTTGTGGGTTTACGGATGCTCTTTCTCTCTTGCTCTCTCTATTTGCTTAAATTTGGTACATCAACATCTCTTTAATTGTTAGTAACAAACATTTTTAGGTTCTTTAAGTTTCCATCCTTTTCTTGATTCCTATTAACTATATTGTATACTATTTCACTTTTCAACTATGTTCTTCCTTTTTTAAAGACTGAGTCAATTAACTTTGTATATATACATAAAATCCCTAAAATCTTTATTTTGCATTAATGGTTGTTCCCATTTTTCCAATTGGACTTCTCAACCACCATAACCATCTCCAATTAGCTGTTGATTTATTTTCCATTTTCTAATAGTTGATTTAGTCATAAATATTTGAAAAGTTCAATTTTTTTAACAAAAGCTGTTATTTTCCAATTTTTACTGTTATGTATGTGAATGAGATTGTCTTCATAATGCGATTAACTCGTGTTTAATTAACCCTAGTTGTCTCTAAAGCATTGTTAAAGTTTCCTTTTTTTCCTTCGAAAATCTATCCAAAATTTGTGCCTATTAACTACTTGTCATCTGCTTTACAACCGTCAAATCATTTTGTCTCTACTATGTCATTGATTCACCTACATTTTGCTTCACCAATTGTCTTCTATTTTCTATTACATATAGTTTGCTAAATCGATTGCCTTCCCTTCTCTATCAGCTGCCATCTATTCTTTGTCATCATCACCAATTTGGGATTTAGTAGGTTGATTTTTAATCCTCTTCCAGATGTTTCCTTGTCTAGCTTATGGAAAACCTTATGCTTTACTTTCTTCATCCACAGATCAATAGTGAGCCTTACAAAGAAGGAATTTCTTGTGAATGGCACTAACTATGACGAGAATATATAGAATTGGTGTGTGGAATCTTAAGCAAATCAGATCAGTTTGGTTGTTTCCCTTCTTTGGTTAATTGGTATCCTATGAAAATTTCTTCTCTATTATATGCACTTGTGATTAGTTGCTTATTGGTTGTTGGGATTTAGTATTTAGTCTTTACTAAACCATTGAAAGTTTTGAGTTCATTTTTGTTTACAGCCTTCCATATTTAGATCACTTTTTTAACTGTTTAGTACTGTGCTTTAACATTTTGTAGAAACCCAATTGCTATTTATTTATACAAATTAGTCTCTACTATTAACCATTGGTCAGTTGCAAAGTAAGGTGAGGAGTGGCTATTATTGGTTTAGATTTTGGACAATCTAAATTTTGATTTGTTTATAGTTAATTGTACTTATGATTTTCATATTCGTTTGGCACGATGCCCATTTTAGGATTTAATATCAATCCTTGTTTACTTTCTTGATTAATATTATATTCAATTAGGGAATTATTTGGTTGGTCTTGTATAACTTGTTTTGGGCCTTAGGGTAGAAGTGGTGGCTTTGAATTCTAATAATAGGGCAAGGGCTAGTTCTTCAGTCCTTACAAGGAAGTCATTTGAATTATTAAAGATTTTAGACAAATATAAGATTCAGATTGCAGCCAGGGGGGAGGGGTGGTGGTAGGGTAAAGCAAAGAAGATTAATAAGTTCAAACTTTGTCATTCAGGGTGTTTGAGACACCAGAATGTGGTAGGTATCTTAGTTTTTAAGGAATTCATACACCATGTTGTGAGTGTAAAGGGGATTAATGAAAGGATTCTATCCTTAAAGATTATGGTGAAAAGTGTTGTTTCCAATGTGTTATGCGCTTATGCACCCCAAGAAGGGTTGGACGAACAACTTAAGCATCAATTTTGGGAAGAGCTAGATGAGGTAATTTAGCAAATCCCTTTTAATGAGAGATTTATTTTAGGAGGAGACTTTAATACTCATAAAAGGGATATTTATGGCCTCATAGGTGTTTCACATTTATTAGATTTTGCAGTAGTGTTTAATTTGGTGATAGCCAATTTATTTTTTCAAAAAAAATGAGGATTATTTGTGTCTTTCAAGAGTAGAAACATGAAAACTTAAATTGATTACTTCCTTTTAAGGTGGAGCGATTGACCTAGTTACAAGGATTATAAGGTGAAACCTAACTCTTGCTTATCAACTCAGAATAAATTTTTTGTTATGGATCTTATAATTAAAGGTTGGAGGAAGAAAAGAATTTCTAGGAGATGTACCAAAGTCAGATGATGGAACTTAAAAGGGGATACGGTGGAACAAATTAGGGATAGGGTAACATGTGAAAAAGAATGAAATTGGAAGGCGATGCTAACCAGATGTGGGGGAGAGTAACAACTCCTTTAAGGAATGTAGCTAAAGAGATATTGGGTATTTTTAAAGGGTCTAAGGGTACTAAGATGGAGCTTTAGTATTAGAATGAAGTTGTATATAAAAAGGTTAATATCAAGAAGGTTATTGGATAGTACTATAGAGGTAGACGGGTAGCTAAAAGAGAAAGTTCCAAATTGGAAAAGAAAGAAGTGAAGAAGTTAGTCTCAAAAGCTAAAAGTAGAGCTTACAAAAAATTATACTAATGACTGGAAACATAAGATGGAGAGAGGGATATATTTATGTTGGTGAGAGCTAAGGAAAAAAAAGTGAGAGACTCAGATCAAGTTTTTTATATAATAAATGAATTAAGGAGAGCGCTTATGGATAAAAATGACATTAAGAGAAAATGGCAAAGATACTTCTATAGCCTTTTTAATAAAGGCGTAGAGGATAAAATCTTTTTAGGTGATCTTAGCACATCCTAAAAGTATCATCGCTTTACTTGTTGTCGACAGATCATAAGGGAAAAATTAAAAAAACTTTGAGGAAGGTGAAGAGTGGAAGGGCAGTAGGGCCTCATAAGATACCCATAAAGGTGTGGAAGAGTCTAGGTGAAGAGGGTCTTACTTGGCTAGCTAAGCTTTTTAATGTGATCTTTACATTTGCTAAAATATCGAAAGAGTGGAGACTTAGTATGATAATTCATCTATACAAGAAGAAAGATGACATTCAAAGTTGTAACAAATATAGAGGCATCAAATTATTTAGTCACACCATGAAGTTATAGGAGAAGGTGATTGAGAAGAGAGTGAAAAAAGATGCACCTATCTCGGAGAACTAGTTTGGTTTTATGCTAGGAAGGTCCATGATAAAAGCTTTAGATCTCCTTAGATGGCTCATGGAATATTGCAGGGAAAGACAGTACAACCTACATATGATTTTTTTGACTTTAAAAAGGCTTAAGATATGATAGCTAGGGAGATCATATGGAGTTGTTTAGAAGTTAAAGAAGTTCTGATGACCTATATACGAGTTATTAGGGATATGTATAAAATTGTTAAGCCTAGAATACGAATGATAGGAGGAGATACAAAGCATTTTTCTATTGATATTGGGATTTACCAAGGCTCCTCATTGAGCCTCTTTTGTTTGCAGTAGTGATGGATGAACTCACCAAGAATATTCGAGGGGATGTGCCTTAATGTATATTATTTGCTGATGACAGTGGATGAGACAAAAGAAGGTGTCAATGTCTATCAAACTAAAATTGTGGAGTAAAATATATTAGAGTCGAATGGTTTTAATTGAACAGGACTAAGAATGAGTACTTGGAGTATAACTTTTTTGGCCATTGGGTGGCTTTCGATATGGAGGCAAAGATTGGTTCAAAAGTTATACCATATAAAGAGTATTTTAAGCATCTAAGATCTATCATCTAAAGCAATGGAGAGATTTATGAAGACATTATTCACTGTATCACATCAGGGTGGTTCAAAATGGAAAAGTGTATCAATATTTTTATGTAACAAGAAGATACCACTCAAGCTTAAAGGAAAATTCTATCGTTTAGCAATTAGACCAGTTATGCTCTATGGAACAAAGTGTTGGCCTATCAAACAAGTCCATAGTTATAAGTTAAAGGTGGTAGAGATGAGGATGATTTGTTGTATATATAACCTTACTAGAAGAGATAAGGTAAAAAATGTAATGGTAATAGACATATTAAAGGTGACTAATATTAATAATAAAATAAGAGAGAAGGCTTAGGTGGTTCAGACATGTTAAGAGGAGACATACTGACGTTACAGCAAAAAAATGCAAGAAGATTGTATTTAGGGATTGTAAGAGGTAAAAAAGAAGGCTTAAGAAGAATTGGGGGGAGGTAATTAAGAATTATTTGGCTTTGTTAGAACTCACAAAGGACCTGGCGTTTAATAGAAAAAGATCTCACATAGAGAGGTTCTTCTCTTTCTTGCAGGAATTTTAAAAATTTTCCTTTAAGTCTTATGTCTTATAGTTAGCTTAAAATTTTAATATGTAGTACTTCTCTCTGCGTTATTTAGCCTAAACATTTCCTTACTTAGCCTAAACGATATCTTTTAATAGCTTGTTTGTTTTATTTATTTACTTGTCTTCGTTCTTTTGTTATATTATTTACTTATTTATCTTTTATTTTTATTCATTACCTTGTTTTGTATTTATTTTATTCTTATTATTTATTTATATTTTACTATTTGTTTATTTATATTTTATTTATATTATTATTATCTTTTATGTCTATATTATTTTTATTTTTATTTTTGTTATTACTTTATTACTTTAATATGTATCTTGCATTCATTATTTTGTTTTATTTTGTATATTAGTCATTTCTTTATTTATTATATATTTTTTGTTTTTTAGTGGGTTTATCATAAATAATCTCTATATCAGTTAGGGGTAAGGCTACGTACTTTTGGATCACCCTAGACCTAATGTTCAGTGGAACTTTTACTAGGATGTTGTTATTGTTGTTGCTGCTAATGCTAAAATCTAACCCTCTTTAAGCCCACCCTCTCATAGAGTCTAACTTCCCCTGCCACAAACCAGACAAACCATACAAACTCCTTCTTCACCATTTAGTTCCAATCACTCAAACCACCACCTGTAAGCAGGGGAAGAATTTCCTCCACTTTAAGGAGTTAAGTCTAGGAAAACTCCAAACCTGACATAAAGCTCTCATGGAGTAAGGTAGTTCCTTTAGATAAGTTTATATAAAAAATTTCAATACCACAAGTATACGAATCATAACTTGTAGTACAGAAGGTATCATTCCTATGAGGACTATTTAGAAACCTAACAACTTGAATAAAAATTTTTCTAAGATACTAAAAATTGGATTGAATTAAAATAAATAATTGAAATTGAAACAACTAATCAAACGAACAAGTAAATAATTGAGCTTTAAATAAAATAAGTTTGATCAAAGTTGAGACTTAGGAATTCTTTTATCCTTGTTTTGTTTTCCTTTATCTTGTTGATTAAATTTATGTTCGACCCTAGATATCCTAAAGTTATAATTACCCTCTTTTGAGATCTAATCTAGGAATCTTAATTGAATTCGATAACCATAGAATTGTAATATCTCAATTCACAAAACTACCCCTAACTTATTTAATTAGATTTGAAATAATCCTATGGATAATTAATTTCACAATTAATATCTCTCTTCAATTGTTAATTAATCTAATAATTACAGATATATTATGTTACAAACTCTCACTGTGAACCTTAACACGTGTAGTTTGATTCACTCTCTCAATTTATTACCAAGTATAAGCATAACAATTATAAAAAACATTGATAGTTGTATTGAATTCAACATTAATAAAGTTCAACAAAACAATTCAAGAACAATCCCTAATATGGATTTAGAAACCCATAATCATGTTGAACATAAAAAATTAAATAAAATCCAAGACAATGAAAGAAATAAAGGAAAAAAAACTAGTTGGATTTTTGATCTGGGAATTTGGAATTCTCTGATGCTCTCTTGATGTCTCCTCTTCATCTTCTTTTGATCTAGTATCTACTATCTTTTCTATGTTTTTCTTATTCTTTTATAGTACATAAGACTTCAATGGTTGTTTTTAGGGTTTTCCTAATTAATTCAATTCCAAAAATAACCCCAAAATGTCAAAAGTTGAAAAATCTCAAACCTTGTCATGATTGTTCATAAGGCACGATCGTGACCTAAAGAGTTTCCCATGCATGATCGTGATAGAAGCTATATGCACATAGGTGATTCTTTGCCTGTTGCAATCGTACATGGGGCACGTTTATGACATGCTTGCATGCATCTAAAATCTACTATTTTCTCCACATTCCTATTTCCATACACTCACAAACATATCAAACACCTCTTAAAATATAAAATTAAGATCAAATTCTAGCTTTAAACTAATCAAACACTTAGAATACATACAAACATTAACAAGAACACAATGCTAAGCCTATACACATGATACTCATCTAAGAAAGACTTAAAAATACACTTACCTAGGAAAAATATTATAATATACGCATATCAGCATCCCCATACTTAAACCTCTGCTTGTCCCCAAGCAAAACTTAAAACAAAAAATACTTAAATATATAAACACCAATTATACAACAATATAACAATGGTACAATGATGTCAAATCTTATGGAATTAATTTAACCTCAATTGTTAATCACTCAAAAAATGCTAACATACTAACTTATTCCTTTCATGTTTAAATACTTTCATTTGAATAAACATATCAATCAAAATATTAACGCCTTATTCATATACCTATGACACTTGTAATCATACATTTATTATTATTAATCAATTAAAAATGCAAACATCACTAAGTAACTTTTTATAAAAATTCTTGTTATTTTTAAAAGATCAGCAGGTTTTACTTATTATAAGCACCATTTTTTTAAAATTTTCTTTAACGATAACCTACTCTTTTGACTTAAAGGCAAAAACCTTGTCATAAATGTCCTTAGGTTACTCAACTAGGTTACTTTTTTATTTAACTTGGTTAGAGTGTCATTCTAGCCTTTTGACATAAAGACAAATACTTTATCATGAATACCCCCAGTTACTCAGCTATATCACAACTCTTAACTGGGGACCAAAATTATTCTTAACCTATTTTTCTTAAAAAGGGCTAGTGGAATAGGAATTTAACACTTTTTTTCTTAACCTATCTTATTTCTTCTTAATCAATCATTCTCGTGAAAGGGTACTAATGATGCTAACCAATTTAATTGACTATAATTATAAATTTATAAAAACAAAATTTCTAAAGTGAAAGAATAGATTTCATATCCTAATTAACATGTATATTTATCCCAAAGACACTTTAAACACAAAATTCACAAGTTAATATGCCTTTACAATTTAAATGACTATGTTCAAAGCTAAACTAATTCCATTCAATTCTTTCCATTGACACATTTTCACAATTCACAAATCATGCAACAAAATGTTCACATAATGTTGAGCTAATAAAAAACCAACACAATACAAATGTAAAATGCACACACATAATTGATATACAAGTACCTAAATGTTCCCACACATGAACAACACACTGTCCTCAATGTGGGAAACAAAACAATACATTCAAAAATAAATAACAATAATGAAAAAGATAGAGTAATGGTGATTTGGGTGGTGATTTTTCTGAAGGTGGAATTTTGAGACACTATATGCCATAAAGATCCATCCTTGCATACTAAACATTAAAAAATAAAAATAACACCAACAAAATAAAATGAAAATAAAAAATTAAAACCTATCTTAATTCTTGGGTTGTGTCCTAAGTAACACTTGTTTAATGTAATTAGCTTAATGTGTTATGTTTTCACCCATTTCTCCATTTGACAGTTTAGTAGCCTACAAATAAGCCACCAATTGCAAGATAATAAGAAGGAAATATTTGATCAAATTAAGAAAACCATGGTGGCTAGCTTCACTATTGGCAAGATCTTCCATTAAAGATTTAGATTAAGCATAATCGTTCAATGCAATAACGTAAGAGTTGCTCCATTTTCAATTATCAGTATGCTCATATAGTATACCTAAGGCTTATTTAGCAAGCAATATGGATGCTCCCATATAATCTGGTGCTTGACATTGAAAATTGTGGTGGTTATCCCCATAAATATCACAACACAAGATGGTTATCAGTTGTGCTTCTGTGTCATTTAGAAGACTCCCCACATTCTTTGTTAACAATAAATTGGAACGTTACTCCATTTGAACCTCCTAGTTATGAATAGAAGAGGAGTGCTTCTTCATTATTTGATCAAATATGGCTTTCATCCTCCTTTGACATTCATATTGGCTATTAAACTTGGAGATTAGCACGTCCATTAACTTATCCAACTTTGACTCTAAAAAGTTTGACTCCAAGGATCCAAGCCTATCTTGCTGGAAACTTGGTGGACCTTGTGCTTATATATTGTTGCCTGCATGGTTAATCTATGAATTATTTGGGTGGTACTGTCACCTAAGATTACATGTGTTATATTAATTCCCATCTATGTTGTAATGCCTTCACAAAGTTAGAAGAAAGGGGCTGCAAATTGCTCAGTCTGGAGTTTTTGTAAATATATATATAATTCTTGTATTTAGGTGCCTGCTATCACACAAGAAAAGTATCAAAATTTTAAATCCAAGGAATTCAAATCATTCTAAATGCGAATTCACCCCTAACAATGATGCCAAAAACTTATTGATAAGTTTATATAAAAACTTTCAATACTGCAAGTATACAGATCGTAACTTGTAGTACAAAAGGTATCGTTACCACGAGAACTATTTAGAAACCCAATAACTTGAATAAAGCTTTGGCTAAGGTATAAAAGATTGAATTAAATTTAAATAAATAATTGAAATTGAAATAACTAATAAAATGAACAAGTAATAATGGAGTTGTTAATAATAAAATTTTAATCAAAGTTGGGATTAAGAATTATTCAATCTTTGTTTTATTTTCCTTTATCTTGTTGATTCAATTTATCTTCGATCCTAGATATCCTTGATTGAGGTTTTTTGATATGTGTAAGTTTTAATATTTAACCTCAATAATCTGTAAGCGTACGAGTCATTTGTGTAGTACTTAAGGTGTCAATCCTAGGAGGAGGGTTAATTTAATATTAAAATCTAAGGACAAAACAATGTGCAATATTCAAAATGTAACAAAACTAAAACAGGAATGCAATTCAATCAAGTAATTCAATTCAAGAATCAATCATGAAATATTAACAAATTAGCAATTGCAACACACACATTCAAGAGTCAACCTAAGGAACTAACAATTGAGAAAAAGGAGAATTTTTAACTATCTTTAATGCTAACCTAATTGATTATGAATTATTGGATTATTAGTCCTAGATGATCCTAGGGTTGATTACTCTCTCAAATTATAACCATTAACCCTAAATTGTAAACCCTAATCAGATTATAGAAAACTGCAATCTCTCAATTAACAATTTATCCAAACTCTAATTAGATATGAAGTTTTCTAATAGATTACTGGGAACCTATGTGAGATCTCTCTTCACACGATTACCGATTTGATTAAATTCTCGTTCTTATTAAATCACCTAACTCTCGTTAGCCCAATTTAATTATTTTTTATTCAATTCACCCTCTCAGTATATTACCAAATTATGCAATCTCAGAAATCAATCACAATGAATCTAAATAACATAAACAATCATATTTTTAATAAATTAAGATAAAAACAACCCAAAGGTGAGTATAGACGTCCTCAACATTCACACAATCCTATCATTAATAGTTATTCCAATTCTATATATTAATAAACTTGAAAATACACTAGAAACAATATCAGAATGGATGATGGAGGCAGCAACGTCAAGAAACCTCTTATTTTGGGAAGTACCTTGCATGGACTTCTTCTCCACATCTCTCTTCCTTCTTCTCTTTCTCAATCTCTGGTTGAACTCTCTCTAGCGTTTCTTAATGGCTAATGATGTAAAGCTCCTTCATCCTCTTTGTCTTATTCTTTATATACCTTTTGTGTTCTGGGCAGCCTTAGGGTCTTTTCAGGGTCCGAAAGGTCTAAAAAGTCCCTCAAAACTTGACTTTTCTGAATGTTTTCATGTCTGTCTGATGCAGGTCACGACCGTGGCCCTACAGGCCACGATCGTAGGCCACATGTATGCCTTCTGTCATGATTGTGGCAATCAGGCCACGATCGTGGGCCATGTCCTGGGCTTCAGTCACAATCGTTGCCTATTGTGTCATGATCGTGGGTCGTTTTTTAGCCCGAGTGTCTCTGAAACTTCTCCATTCTTTGATGTTGATCCTGAAACACTAACAAATATATCAAGGTACCTCAAAGACATAATAATTAAGCTTAAAGACTTGACCCATAAAAACACTTAAACACAATTAAATAACAAACTAACACAATTCTAACCTAAGCAAATACTAAACAATTAAGTTAACACTTAAATATATAACAAACTAAGCCCTAAAATATGATGTAATTCACACTGATCAACATCCCCACACTTAAATGTTTTCTTCTCCTCAAGCAAACGAAACAACAAACATACAAAATCACACAAAACACAATGCAGTAATGAGATAATGACTTCAACTTCATAAGATAAACTTAATTTTAAACATAATGATTTGAGTCATTTCAATCATTAACATGCCAAATTTGCATCTTAGACCTTTGAACTACATATACATATTAATCCAAACTCAAGTATTAAATTGTTTACCCTTTTTAATTGCACACATCCATTAATAAGTCTTTGGTCATTCAGAATCTGTAACTACTCCTAAGTACATTTCATGAAAAGTCAACTATTACAAGTCCGGTATATTTTTATTCGAAAACACATTTTATTTATTTACTTTCTTTTTATGAATATGAACTTATTCTTTTTATGCGGAGGCAAACATTGGTAATGAATGTTGATCCGGTTACTCGACTACTTCATGTTTTTTATTAAGTTACTTGGTTGGAACGTCATTATAGCTTTTTTACTCGAAGGAACATATTTTTGATGCATGTCGATCCAGTTAGTTAGTTATATCACATTCTCAACTGGCTACTAGCTCTATTCATAACCCGAAGGTTAGCAGAATAATTATTTATTTAGCAAACATGAATTTTTTTCATTGCCTACCTTGTTACTTTATCTACTCGTTTCCATGAAAAATACTAGTAAAGCTACTTAAGTCAAAAGGTCTCAAATTATGAATGAACGTGACAATTTAAAGGGTGAGAAACTCACACTAAATCCTAATTAAGCTGCATATTTAGCCAAAGACCCCAATTCACTAATTTTGTGAGCTAATGATTCTTCACAACCTAATGGACTATGTTAAAAATTAAATCAATTCCAATCCATCTAAGCCATTGACACATTCACACAATTCATAAAATGCAACATAACACCTATTATACAATATGCAAAATCACATTCAAATTAAACCAAATGACCCTCCCCACACTTGAACAACACATTATCCTTAATGTCAGAAGGGGACAAACAAACTCATAAGGAAAGAAGAAACATAAATTAAAGTAAAATAAAAAATAAAAATGAACACTAAATTTAAAAAGAAAAGGGGGTTAGAACAAAGGCTCATGGTGATGGAAACGGGGATGGTGTTGGAGGTGGCAGTTGAATGCCCTAAGCCTCGAAATAACGATGGATACGACATATATCCCGGCTCTGACGTCGTTGAGTTTGGGTCATCTCCTTCATCCTTTTGGAGTTCTCCGCAAGTGTATCTGTAATTAATAATTACCTTGTTTGCGAATATTGTATCCAGTACTTTCTTCCAGCCTGATTCTTCTGCTTCTTCGTCTTCCTTGGATTCATCGATGATCAAATCCTCTTCTTGTTGTTGTTGAGCTCTTGAACTCGCTTGACCAGTCCTGCCCTTAAGGTGTGTCTTGGCATTAATATCCTGAAGTTCCATATTATGGGATTTCAGGATTTCAGCTCGCCATAGATGATGATGGTTCATAAATTCAGGACGGTAGACTGTGAGTCCGTTGCAGTCAACTCCATAGTTATTAGCTATGGCTGAAACCAAGTAGCCATTCCTAAGTTATAGTTCCTCTTCTTTCCAGCAACAATAATGACGTTAAAGATGTGGGTGGTTGTGCAAACTAAGATGCTATGATTCATACACCACAACATGAAAAGTTCTTTCGTCGAACACTTGTTGATTTCTGTTTTGTCAAATGCATTTTGACATATGAACTTGTGCATCAACAAGTGTTCGTGGCTACTAATGATGTTGTTATGTTCTTTCTTAGCGTCGAAACACTCTAACCCAGTTAGTTCAATCCAGTAAGGGTTGACATGGAAATCATCATACTGATCCACTACGATTGACTCGGGGAAACTACAAATTTCATATAGAGTCTCATAATCAAGCCCACAAGGTTGTCCCCGCAACCTAAACCATAATTCCTTAGGTTTGTTGGATTCGAATTAAAGGGATGTAAAGAATTCTAAGGTAAGTTCGTCATAAACTGAGAATTGAAATTAAATGAACTGTCCCCATTGAATTCTCTCTGCTAAACTTTCAACCTTGTCTCGCAATTCTAATATATCTAAATTTTCAAAATGAAAAAACTTTGGAACCATAATTTGTTTATTGCGAGGAGAATGAAAACGGGTACCTTCCTCATTTGAGAAGATAGGGAAAGGTGCTCCGTAATCGGCCACCCTGTTTCTTTTTCCTCATCTCCAGACTTAGGTTTACACTGCTGATTGATCACACCTTGCTATTTGCTTGATGCGTGGCATACTGACTTGTGAGTCGGTAGAAGTTGGAAGAAATTTTGAAGTTTGAAATTTGGGTAGAGAGAATTAAGAGTGTTTGGTGGTTTCAAATCTAGAGAGAAAAAGTAAAAATGAAAGTGAGTGAAAACATAAAGTTAGAACTAAATATATAGATGATTAGAAGGTTAAATGGTGAATTTTGACTTTAAAAATCATGTGTCCCCCTTTTTACCCTACCGCAGGCCATGATCGTGGCCTATAATTTTACACCAATTTTGTAAAATTGGTTCTTCTCCACTTCCCTGAAATCACTTCTTAACTATTTATGACCCTTTCACCTCTCCTTGCTTACTTCCTCGATCATCTAATTAATAGAGAAGACCTATGCCTTCCCGATTTTATTTGAAAACGAACTAACCTTAATACAGAATTCAACCATCTAGAAATAAAAGGGAATAACATCAAATTAATAGTCCATTTGAATGGTGCAATGGTAGTGTAGTCATTGATCTCACAATTTGCATATGAGCTACCATGCTATAGATTCCACCTTCCTTGTGATTCTCCTTCCTTCGCCTTCTTCTACGCGATCGTTTTTTTTAATGCATTCCCAGGATCCTCAATATCTTCCCATAATCCTCAAGGTCTAGTTTCCTTGATATTAGTTGGAGGTAAAGGAGAACTGTTGTCTTTCTTTGACACTTTGAAGGTTATTTGCTGCTTTCCTACCCTCAGAGTTAGTTCACCCCCATCAACGTCAATTATTGAGCAGGAACGGTCATCCAAGGACCATAAGGGTTTTCACATCTTCACTAATATCCAATATATAGAAGTCTGTGGGAAAGGTAATTTTTTCAATTTGTACTTACATGTCCTTAATAATCCCCATCGGTTGATGAACTGTTCTATCGGTCATTTTTACTGACATCTTTGTGGGTTCTAACTCTCTTAACCCCAACTTCTGACTAAAGGTATAGGGCATCAGATTGATACTCGCTCCAAATCCACGAATTTCCTATCTATGTTGACTCCATTGATACTGAAAGGAATGTAAAAATCCCCTGGGTCCTCATTCTTTTGTGCTATATTAGGTTTTTCCTTTCGCTATGCGCTCCTTAATCGTCTTTTTGACCAATTTTTTTAGTGTGACCCTCGTTTGTAGTTGTTTCGTTATGTCCTCAACCTTGTTTGATTCATCCTCCTTAAAATTCCTCATTGCCCTACTTGAAATTGATTTTCGCTAAGCTAGAATAGGGTATGGAATTTTGAGTCGAGGTTCCTTGATTGGCTCAATTACTAGTTCACTTGAAAGGAATTTCATAATTGCATATCCTTTTCCTTTATTTTCGTCTTCCTTTATATGTTCAAGTTCCTTTTCCTGGGTCTGAGTGATGGCTATGATCCATTCCTTTGAGTTAGACTCAGCATTTCTTGGAAGGGTTCCGGCATTCTGAGTAGATATTGCCTCCGTTAGTTGACCTACTTGGACTTCCAGATTGTGTATTGAAGAGACATGGTTCTTGGTGACTTGCTCGAATATGCTTTCAAGCCTCCTGTGTGCATGCTTCATGCCTCTAATTTTATCTAAAATCTTATCCAACTTAGATTCCATTGAGCTTGATTTATCTTGCTGGAAGCCTGATTGTCCTTGAGGTCTAAACTGTCCTCCAGCATTATTTGTCCAAGAGAAGTTAGGGTGATTCTTCCACCTAGGGTTATAGGTGTTGGAGTAGGGATTGTTACCTTCTCCTCGTCCATATTAAACTCCCATATAATTTACTTGCTCTGGATCACTTTCCTTCATCAAGTAACAGTTTGTTTTATCATGATCTATTTGTCCACAGAGTTCACACTTGAATTGCACGGCTTTCACTGAAGCTGAGGATGAAGCCTTCACGTTGTTAAGATGTCAATTCAAGTTATCAATTTTAGCTTGCATTTCTGTCATTTGATCAATAGCCACAATTCCTTTTTGTTCACAGAATGTAGTAGTTTGTTTACTTCGCTCGTTCATCCACAGGCAGCTATTACTCGCCATCTCCTTTATTAGCTCTTCCGCTTCATCAACCATCTTTCTCATCAGTGATCCTCCTGAAGCTGTGTCAATCGTGCCTCTCGTATATGGTGTTACTCCATTATAAAATGTTTATAACAAGAATTCCTTAAGTAAGTTGTGGTGTGGGAACTTCTGTTGTAAATCCTTGTATGTTTCCCACACTTCATAGATCGATTCCCCATCACTTTGCTGGAAGTTGGTAATTTCCATGATGATCTTAATGGTCTTAGTCAAGGGAAAATATTTATCTAAAAAAGCACGAACTAGTTGATCTCATGTCGTGACATTGGTTAAGGGAATGATACCAAGCCTTTGCTCTATCTCTAAAGGTAAAGGAAAAAAACCTAATTCTTATCACATCCTTCGACATCTGATGGTATCAAAAGGTATCACAGATTTCAAGGAAGTTCACTTATGTGCATTGGGATCTTCGTTCGTTAGTCTATAAAACTGCAAATTTTGTTGAAGCATGTTTAGGAGGGCTGGTTTGATATGAAATGATGTTGCTTGTATGGGTGGCCTAACTACTTCTTGGTTAGCCATATTGAACCCTGGTCTCATAAAGTCCACAAGGGTCCGTTGTTGATGTCCTTGGTTTGCTTCGTGGTCTAAATTTTGCTGAAATTCCTCAGCCATTGTTGATTTCACGATTATTTCTTCTTCTTCACGCCGAGCTTTCCTAAGTTTACATACCAAGTTCAAATTAAAGAGTAGGCAACTTAGTAGAGGCTCCATAAAAAAGGCATTTTTGACTTCCATTTGATGTAAAGACCATCTTTTGCCAGATGTAACTACCAATAATTTCTTTAAAATGGTCATCTTAGCAACTAGGGAAAAAGTATATTGAAAGTCAATAGTCTATTCCTATATATATATCTTTGAGCAATAAGTTTGAGTTTATAATTATAAAGAGAATCATTAAGCTTAAGCTTAATTGTACATACTCATTTGCTACTAATTAAGGTAGAAACTAAGCTTTAAGTTTAGTTTGCTTTAAAAGCTGAAATTTTATCTTCTAATGCACTTCTCCATCACGTAATTTCTATTTTTAGCTTATAGATAAAAGGTATGGAAATGGAATCAAAAGTATTAAGGTAAGTGGTGGAAGTACCATACCTTCAGAAAAGGGACCATACCACTCTAGAGGTTGCCCAGAATTAGATGAATGGACTAATGTGGTTAATGTAAAGTGGAAGGAGGTAAGGTTGGTGACTATAGAGATGTTGGACCTTCAAAAGTGTGATCAAGTCAAGGCATTGACAATGTATTCACACTGGTATCAAAAAATTAGTTTTAGAATTTCTCTTATAATTAATGCAAGGAATAAGATCATTAAAATATAAATGTATAAAGAAAATTGGTTCTCTATGTGAAGACGTAGAGGTGAAATAAGAAAAAAAAAGTAATATAAATTCTCAACAAAAACCTATATAACATGAAATGCACATCCTTGTTTTCCTGAAAATCATAATAACAATATGTTTGTCACTATAACCATGAAATAAACATTTGACAACCTTAGGAAGTAATTTTTGTTGGTTTATATGGAGGCATTAAGACAAAGCAAACATAACTAAAAAGTCTAAGATAAGAGTACTCAGGGGTTTTCTTATATAATACAAGAAACACCAAAGTGTTCTAGTGTCAAGTACAAATAAGAAAGATAGTTACATGAATAGCTTCAATCCAAAAATTATGTAGGACATAAGATTCAAGTAAAAGAGTATGAACAATTTCAACCACATGCAAATTTTTCATTTCAAAAACTTCGTTTTAATTCTAAGTTTGGAGCCAAAATAGTTTATGTGAAATTCCCTTTCATAAAAAAAAAGGTGGTAAGTTATGAACAACAAAATTCTCCTCCAGGATAAGATCAAAAGTTCTTAACAGTTTTGCAAAATTTTATATCAATCACATTAACAAATACTTTTGCTATAGTATTAAGGACAAATTTAACATGCAAGAAAAAAGTTTCAAGTAAAAAATATGAAATGGTTAATAAATAATAAAAATATCGATATCACAACTGCTGTAAAGATGGCAATAGTCCCTATAAATCAATAAGAATAAGATCAAAATGTGCATTGGCATATAAAAATTAGTAGAAAATGATAACTTGACAACCTTACTAAAAGAGCAACTTTAACAATTAAAATTTAAATACTCACAGTCAACATTTAACTAAACAAGGAGAACACCAAATTGAAACATGTTTTTAAGTGTACTTGTATGATGGTATCCAAGGAATCAATGCCAAAGACCCCATTTTTTATTAGTAATGAAAACATCATTTAAAAAAGAAATAAAATAACAAAATAGAATACAAGAGCCATTATCCTGAGAAAATAAGTTATCCAAATGAAATAAACATCCTTGTTTATACCATTTCCTCAATCACCTTCCTATTTGAAGGTTCTATATTAAACAATCAGCATGAGAAAATTTAACAAAATAACTTTGATCAAATAATTAACCAATAAAATTAAGATAGTAGTTAAATTTATGACATAAAAATAATTAAAGAGAGAAAGAGATTTACATAAATAAAAGGTTCCTATCCCATGGATAGGTAAGCATTTTCTATCAACAATGATAAAAAAAATTACTTAGTGGATAAGGTTGAATTTTTGAAAAGTTATGTTTATGTTTTGACATATAAATAAAGGTTACAAAGTCAAGGAACGAAGGAGATGAATGACTTATTTTTATTTACTAAACAGTAGTGGAAAAAGCAAAGGAAATAGCACCTAGTAGAGTTGTTTATAGGATATATTGGATCATCTATTGTATGGTCTCTTAAATGAAATTTGAGTATCTATTTAAGAAGCCACCACTATTATGTTCACCTAATTAACAACGAAAAATGTAGATTGGTTTATTGTTCCTTTGTAAAAGTTCACATTCAAGTATCACATAACCTTTTTTCTTACAATAGTTGCATTCATTTCTCTTCTTGTAATGAAATTGCACATGTCCAATGCTATTAAAAATTTGAAATTGCATTTTGTCATAATCTCCACTTGATTATTTCATACGAGTCCTACCATGATAAGCTTAAAAAATAACATTAACATAATTAACTTTAGCACCCAAAGTAACTTGCACGTGTAGTTGGGTTTCCTCTTATGGAAGGTTACCCAAAATTGAGTCAATATCTACTATTCCCCTATTAATTATATTATCCCTAGCATTCTCAAACTTGGGTCTGAGTTTAATGAGAAATTAAAGCACTTTATTTCTGCCTCTTTCTTTCTTATCTTTTGATAAGCTACATTTTCAACAAGACTTAACGACATCATATCTGGTTCAATCTATAATCCTAATAATTCCAAGTAAAAATTTCTTATATCTCTATCATCTTAATTGATTTTGGCAATCTCATACTCAATTTCAAATAGTTTGTCCTAATTTGTTTAGGAATATACTTTCTTAAGTTGATGCAATATTGCACTAATACTATAAATAGAGCTCAAACTCAAAGTAATATCTCCCTTAATATAATTTAAAATTCAAGTAAAAATTTTAGGTTATTTTCTTTCCATTTTTACTTTTCTTTATTGTTAGGTGGTTCTTTCAATGATTATTCTAAAATTCCAAATATTTTTTTCATTTCAGTGAACATACAAAAATGAAATTCCTTAAAAGGATAGTTTCTGCCTTTAAACTTAATAGTTATTTAGTTTCTCCCTTTAAACTTTATAGTTAAAGTATCACATTTTTTCAAATTTCATGAGGTTATAAGAGACAAAATCCAGAACATACATGAAACTTTTAGAGCCAAAGATAAATACTATAAACCACTAAATAGTTGCTTCTAATCAAATAGAAGAGAAGCCAAAGAAGAATGTGTGTATGATAAAATAAAAGAAGTTTGGATTTTTATAGTTATGATACCACAACAACGATAACAATCATCAAATATTTTCAAAGACAAAAATTGGTGGAACCAAAAATTATGTATCCATTACTAATACTTATGTACAAAAAAAAAACTATACAATGAAAATAAAACAAAAAAATACTAAATGTAAAATACATGATTATATAATTCAATTAAAAACTATGGATAATTAAATAATAAGGTGGATTAAGAACAATAATGATGTGGTACTCACTTACCAAAATTCTTATGATATTGAGATTTCATATGATGAATCGGTTGAATGCCTAAATGTTATGATCATAAAAAGGAACAAATTATATTCCAAGTATAAACAAACTTTTTTTCGAAAGTAAGAGATTGAAATTAATACAAAGGAAGTGTACAATGCAAATTACAAAGTGTCAAAATGTCACTAGCAAAATCAATTATCAAAGATTGGATTAACTAACTTGACATGGATTAAAATTGTGTACTACAGTTAAGAGTTTCTACTATAAACCCCCCATCTGCTTCTCATTTTAAGGCTTAGATTAGAATGTCCTTTGATAACCTTTATAGTAAGTGAGCATGAAAAACTATTATGTTATAAATGGTCCACATATGAGTTGGATGATTCCTATGTAGTCTCTTATTCCTTTCATGCAAGATGTGATAAATTATGTCATCAATACAACTTTTAAATGTCTTCTAATCGTATTTACTCTTTAATCTCAACTTAATGGCCCAAACCATTATCTCCTTCCATTAAGTTTTATTACAAGTTGTTCCCAAATATGCAAGCATTTTGTTCCAAATCCATATTGTGAAGTTGATTTAAAAGAAGAGGTGTTTAAGACTTTCATAGTTATTCCCACATAGTTCACACATAAGGTTGATATGAAATTTGAGTGAATATTTGGTAACTAATGTACTATTAACTGCCAACTAGAGGGTGAAAGAGTAAGCAGGCAAAATATAAGGATTCCATAGTAGCTTGTTCCAAGGGTTGATTATGGGATTATGAGTTTGTAGCTTAAGTCTTCTTAAATCTGTTAGATTTATGTATTATTGAGAATAAAAATTGAAATTTCATAAGCATGATATAACAAATTATATGAGTGTGATTGCTGCCAACAATAATAAACAATTATTACATAAAAATAAGGCATTAAAAAAGGACATCAATGACTTTAAAGAGTTCTTATCTAGATTCATTATGGATAATGAAAAATTAAATAACATGTTTGGAATCTAAAAAGTCACTAGCGATAGGCATGCAATTGGTTTTACTTATAGAAGGGCAGCATCTAATAAGAAGACAAATTTTGTAAAGCTAAAGCATTTCCATGATAAGCCTATGCTTAAATCATTGCAACATAAAATATTAAATTCTAGACATAGAAATTTGTTGCTTATGCACCATCTTTTAGGTTCTAAGCTAAAAGAAAATTCTACACATCCATATATGGTTCACATTTTCAACTTAGAGAGCCTAACATTAAAAAAGGTATATTGCAAAGTTAAACTAAAAGAGAATGCAATAGTTTTCATATTTATATAGGAGTTTTATCATGAAAATAACATAAAAATAGCTCACAATTATCATAGGTCATGATACGAGAAAAATGCACTTGTTTATAATCATTATATGAAAAAAATCTTCTAAAGAATATGTTCTGTGCCAATTTATTTGTTATGCCTCACTATAACACTAGGAGAGCTTCATCTCCTTTACATTTTTAAAGTAGAGTTCTGAATTATAATGATATTTAAAGAAGACCTAGAAATACATATAGGTCATATTCTTATAGGTCCAACTCACACAATTTATATACTTTCAGGTCATCTTATATGGAATGTCACTTTATGGTGATTATAGAAATGTCCACAGAAAATTGCTCTTTAAAACAATGTTTCTTGAGTAAAACTAAAAAGATATAGGCTGAAAAAGGTTTAAATAATTATCTCGAAGGACCTAAATTTGTGTAAGTAACTAGAACATATCGATTTCTTTACCTTGTAGGTCAATATTAAGTTGCATCAAATGAATACCAATAATTGGTATCACTTTTATTAATACCAAATTATGAATAATAATGGTATATCAAAAAATGAATTTTCATATAGAAATCACTAAAAGCCCTCACATGGGATGAGTAAGGAAATTATATCAAAAGGGCAATTGTCTAACCAAGTGGGGAAAAAAAGGAGATTACTCTTGGTGGTATATAAAAGGGGGTATACACTTCCTTTCATATTAATAACATTTAAGTAGAAATTGATTTGGCATACATATTTAGTTTCAAAAAGCATTGTTTCATGTATCTAGAGGAAAAAAATATGTTAATCATTAAATTAGTACATGAGCCTTTTGGAAATTCCGCATTTATTTGAAAAACACTTTAAATTTACATTTTTTAGAAAAAGGAGAGAGAAGTTCTTTTTTTTCTTTTGATGCTTATAGCTTTTATTTCATATACCATTTTTAATGTTGACAAAAAGGGGAAGAGAATGGTGATTTTTAAATGTAATTTTTTATGGAACATGAATTACGAGGGAATGTATTACATATTGCATTAACATAAGGAGAGCTTAGTCAATGTTACTTATTTTCTCCAATATTACCAAATATTTTTTGATCATAGAAAAGGGAAGATTGTTACATTAATAATAGTCTAAACCCATAATTTTGATGATAACAAAATATGTTTCTATTAATGAATTTCAAGGCTCAATTATTATATGATCATTTGTATATAAAGCATAATGTATAAATAATATTCAAAAGGAAACTGATTATGATCTTTGAACGAAATTTCTTGATCTTTAAACAAAGTTTTAGGTAACCTTAAAAATAAAACATATTGAGCCTTTATTCATTATTTTGTGCACCAAACTTAGTCTTAAGTTGTATATGGTTATGCTGGTGTATCAATTTGGTAAATTATTTGAGATATACATTATGAGCATTGCTTTTGACATTGAAAAAGTTTTATAAATACTTAATTTATGACAAAATGAGATCATTAAAAGGATTCCTCTTTATTCTTGAAAAATAACAACAACAACAATAACTTAGTGAAAGTTCACTAATAAGCAAGGTTTAGGGATATCTAATAGTACTCAGCCTCACCATAACTAATAAAGAGACTATTTTTTATATATCTATATAAAAAAAGCATAAATATATTAAAATAATAAAATAAAAATAATTAAAAATAAAAATAAAAATAGACATAAAAATAATAAAAATAAAACTAAAAATAAATAAATATGTATAAATAAAATTATAAAAATACAGAAGATATTACATGGTGGGTATGAAGTTTAGAGAGTGAATGTAAGGCCAAGAATTGTTCGGTTGAACTATTTGTAATTGTTATATATTCATTTGTCATAATCATTTATTATATTAGGTAATTTATTCATTAATTTATAAATAGGACCAAAAATGAATACACATAATTTATCTCTGTCTCATATGCCATTCGATAATCAATAACATTATTTTTAAAATTTGTGTCTAAGATCATCATCTCATAATTTAATTTTCATAATAATGTTATTTTTAAAACATTTATAAAAATATAAAAAACTATTTCTTAAATCCAATTCAAGTTCTAATAAATTAAAAGATTCGCTTTAGGTTTCGATAAGGTAAAAATAAAATAGTGAGTAAAAAATAATGAAGAATGATAATAAATTTAAATTTCATTTGTGAATATTATATTTATTTTATATTTAGTTATTTAAATTAAATTAATTTTTAGTTTCTAGATTCATCTATATTTCTCATGTATTTTCTTTGTTATAATAAAACGATATACTAAAAAACTTTAAGATAATTTTTCTAGTCTTAATCTATGCGACTTGAGGTGTCATATGCCTTATTAATTATAAGTAAAATGACAATTTCATACTATATAGGTAGAAAATTTTCTTGTTTATAATTAAATAAATAAATTTATATCAACTCTGAAAATTATTTGACTTTAAATTTCTCTCTTTTTTAAACTGAATAACAAAACCTTTTGCTAATTTAAAAAGTATAAAGATTTCTTCCTAAGTTTCTTTTATTATGAGTCTTTTATTATATTTATCATCTGTTTCATTAAGTTTGTATTAATAAAAATTTGAAAAGATTTATTTTACGACAATTTATGAGGCTTTCATAGGGTATAACAGACTGATCTCCAGCTCTTAAAAGTTATAAGTGACTTGATGATTTGCTTACAGTCAGATCAGGAAGATAAAATTAACTGGAGAGGACATCATTCATGGGTATTCGCGAACCTGCAGAAGGATGATGAGGAAACAACTTCCTAAAATCTCATTGTATGCTTAGTATGATATGAGTAGGCTTGTCCCTATGCTTCAACGAGCCTCTGGTTACTTATCAAAGGCAAGTTGAGTACCCTAAATAGACTGAAGAAATTCATGCATCTATCTGTTTTGTATCTATGGAACATCTTTACCATGAATGTCAACAGACGAGGTTATGGTTTTACATAACAGAATTATGTCACATGAGTATCTCTCACTGAAATTGGCAGGAGTTGCTTGCTTGGTGTTGCAAACAAAAATGAGGAAGGATACAGACTAGATCATATTCAAACTTGCCTTCAACCATAAATGTTAATGGAATATGGATAGAAAAGAAGCTGACTTATGCAATAGTTAACAAGGTGAGGGACTAGCTCTTAGCTCAAAACTGAATCTGAAATGCAATAGGGCAATAGCACTAAAATGGAGAATTCCATTAATGACTTAACTGGCAATCGACAATAATTAAAGGAAAATGGGTGACAAGTGTAATAAATCATTTAAGATGAGCTTCCACTTGTGTTAATAGTTATAATAACAACTTGCATTCTTTTACTAATGATTCTCAAGTCAGCTTGGATTAGAGCAATTTCATACTAAAATCTCTTTGAAAGTGGATGAAGTATTTAACTTGATAAAAGATTTCATGCAGGACTTTTGGTAGTTTTCTTATATATCACAGTTGCATTAATTATAGAGTGCAAGGTATTTGCCATATTGGCAGCTTTTTGTCGAGAGCTAGTTTCCAATAAACCTTAATGGTTTAGTCATTTGTTTGTGGAAATGCACCAGAATAAGGTCTTTGAGTGTGATTGAGGATGAAAAGCAACTAAAACTCCAGCTCTATTCAGGATCAAGTTAGTACAAGGAAAAACAATGTGGAGACAAGGGAATGCAAGAATGTGCATAGTTCTAAACACCCAAATCTTTCAATGAAAATGCTACAGAACCTTGTCAATGAAGTGCTTAATTGATCGAAGACCAGCTAGGCAAAACAAGTAAAAAGCAATTTGATAGTGTGAACAGAGAGACCTTCGGCAAGGAAGTGTACCACTGGAATTCATTCCCTAACCAAGTCTTCAAAGTCTAAAATTGCTGGGCTTTCCAATCATGGTGATGGCAAATCCAGGGTGTTGTTGCATGTTCATACAACAAGCAAGCAAGGAACGCTAGCATTGTACATGGGGCACAAAGCTAGTCTTCTTAATTTTGTTGCAGGGATTTGCATTCTTCAACTTGAACTGCCCCAGGAAATTTCAATCATTGAAGACTGGAATTCCATGGATGCAAACTCCTGAACAGCAACCAGGGTAAACTCTTGCCATGGACTTCTTATAAATTGAAAAAGAATTTTGTTCTAGTGCGAGTCACAAACCACCTTAGGCTTTAGAAGTCATCCCTAAAACAGACGAAGGAAAGTAACATGGTGATCCATTCAGCTAGGGCGTTCCTTTTATTAATTTTCGTACAAAAAGTAGCATAATAGTCACTAATACACAGAAATTAATTTTCGTGCAAAAAGTAGCATAATAGTCAGTAATACACAGAAATAGAAGAAAGATGTCCTAATTAAACAAGGTGTAATTCTCAGAATAAGTTAAAATTTGATCAATTCTCTTCAATTAAATTTGTAGCGTAGGCTAGAACAAGCAATGTGCCAAAGCATACAAGGAAGAAACATAGTACGGCCTGCATATAACTGATGAACCAAAATATGATTGAATTAGTGTACTAGAAATATTTGCTACGAGTCTAGAAGAAAGGACAAAGAAATAAGTGAGAAGTTAATAGAGGTAAAGGATGCCAGAGTTCCTACTCAGTGCAAATAAAATATCCAAACCACAAAAAGCATCATATACATCAGACCAAAAAACATGGAAATTGAACCCAAATAACATATTGCAAATGAAAAGTGGTAGTCATTCAACAGTCAACACAGGCACTATAGATCAACATTTATATCCCAAATGGACATTGTTTTCCATCCAAAACAGTATAAGAATGGACTTAACTTCATCAAATTTTGTTTTCTGTAATACAGTAAAGCTGATTGGATTTAAAAGGCTACTAGTGACTGGACAATTTCTAACAATGGGAAAATAATCATTCTTCTTATACTCACAATTAGCAGATGTCAAACGTAGAATAAACATGACACGGAGGTTGGAAGTCCCGAATGGTAACTCTGGCGAGTAGTTCAACATTACCTTGAAAGATTATTATGCAAAAGAACAGTATTGTAATGACCATAGCAAGAACGCTGCTATTAGATGACGACCCTTTGTCCGTTCTCCTTTTCTTTAAAGCCCTCATTCGTTCAATCCTTGCATGCTTCAATTTTGCAAGCTCAGACATTTCTCTAACCAATTTCATATCAGCTGCATCTAGGGATGGACCCCTTGGAGGCCGTGGAGGCTTGGGAGGCTTGTTGGAGATTCTCGTTTTCCTCTTATCTTTCAACAATTTATCACCTATGCTACTTGTTCCCTCTTTTCTGATATCCCTTACTTTCCCTTTTTCATCACAAGTACTCAATTCGTCTCCCTTTGAACTTAAGTCATCATCACCATCTATTGAGCAGGTACAAATCATAAATCCACTCCTCAATCTACCAAGTTCTTTCTTTGGATGCTTACCCCCAAACTGTTGACCTTCAACCTTATTCTCTTGGCCAGAAGTGGCACCAATTTCCAGATCAGCAATGCGATTGCTTTCTCTCAATTGGGCAGGATCCATCTATACTCAATCTCTTCCTCTAAGCCCCTGATTAACGCACAAGCCTATGCCTCCAATGCCCACAATCTAAAACTTCACAGAAACAATCACTAATCGTTTAGGCAAAACAATTCAAGTGATCAATCCTCAAAATTCCAGGATCCAATTCTCGAAATCCCACCTAGGTAATGCAGCACTGCCTCCATTTTACGCTTTTTCGGTCAAATTAAATGCTAAAGAGCAGCACGATAATAAGCGAATTATACAACCAATCTAACTTGCCATGAAAGGTGAGGGAGGGTACACCATTCTAACTAAAACAGCTAGAAAGAGATCATTTTTCCTTTTGCATCCATGTCTTCTGCATTAGATGCAACCCAAGAATCAACAAACATAAAGTCGCAATCTTTCTTATGCAGATTAGGGAATAAGCTGCTTGTAGATCGAATGCTCCATTTTTAATTCCAAAGAAAATGGAAGAAACCAACAATCATGAGGTTTTTTTTAACCCAAATAAGGAACGAAAGCATAAAAGAATGTACAATCTGAACAACAGAAATAGGTAGAGAGAAAATCTGAAATCCAACAAAGCATACCCTTTGTCAGTTGTTCGCGCAGTCGTTCCAAACGCAACGTTCGTGAACATTCTCTACCGTGTTTTTGGACATTTGTCAGACGAAATAGCTTGTTCTTCTTGTAGTGAAAAAGAAAGTGGCCATGCAACAAAGTATCTCATATTTTAGCCACCAAAATATTATTTCTATAGCTTTTTCAAATAAGTGATTCGTATTATCATTATATCATAATTAACTTTCGATCGTATTAATCTTATTTAACAAATTGCTGACAAAATAAGTGATTTCAATTTTATTTTATGATATTATTATTTTAATTAATAAAAATATTATTTATCTTTATGTATTTTATTAATTACATTTAATGTTTAATACTAAAGATAAAATATTTAAAATAATTACTTTGCAATTGAAATTCAATTTGTATTTATGTATTATTACTAAATTATTCATAATTATAATTTCATCAAATTAGGGTATTGATACAATAGAAAAACTAACACGTGTTATATTTTGTTTATATGAAGAAAGTAAATGATCTTATAAATTAAAAGTATAAAAATACTTAAACAAATGTATTAGTACTTATTAGAGGAAAATTTCAATAAACTGACTCGATTATGAAGATATCAAATGACATATTACTTATATTACTTATATGTCTATATGATGGTTGTATAATTAAACCTTAGATTTATTATTAACAAAGTATCTTATGTGAAAATTATAATATGTTGATGTTACTTATGACATATTCTATTTAGGCTAACTCGGCTAATAGTATTCGGATATAATATGAATCATATTAAAATAGTTGAGTAAGGTAATAAAATATTTATTACTATAAAGTAATTAGGGAGAATATTTCACAGTTATTGATTAGTAGTAATTCAAGGAATTCTTTGACTAGACTAAATTAAGATTTAAAATGATGTTTTAAATATCAATTATAAATCAATTACTAATTAGTAAGAATAAACATAAATGGATTTAAAAGGGTATACACTTAATATGTATTCTATTTCCAATTGGAATATTGAATGATGAAATTATTAAATTATGTATCATAACCATGTATAGTTAGGTTGTATCAAACTGCTTTGACATTCTTAATATTTGGGTAGTGAAGACATGATGTAAAGCATCAATCTTAATTTATGGTTATAAATTCTATAATTAGATAATTAAAGATAAATTAAAAAGGAATTTTAATTTGTTTAATTTTAATTATGAATTAGAATTAGAATTTATAATTATCGTCAATACATTAGAAACTTAATGGGTTACACACAAAAGATTACTTAAAAAGAGAAAACTTAATTTAAATTAATTGGACTCAATCATGAAGTTTAAGAAACTTCAATGATCAATTATGAAATATTTGATTTTATTAAAAGTTAAATTTGTTAGTCACCGTAACAAGGGAGTGAATTAGGTATTCAAAAATTTCAATAACTTAAACCAAAATACTCAATAACAACAATTAATATAAATAAGGATGGGAAATTTGCTTAATGTAAATCAATTAAACAATTGAACAATAATTTAAAAAAGATAGGAAAGATAAAATAAAAACCAATTTATAGTGCTTCGACAATCAATCCTTGCTTATATCCACTCTTAATACTTTTCTTGGAATTCCACCATAATTCTTCTTTTAAGGCAAAAAAACTTTTGTATAATCTTTTTCTGTAAAGAGGTGCCCTTTTTACAATAATTTTCCAAGGTTAAGAGGAACCACAATCCTACTTTCAACACTCCTAAGTACAATATCTAGCACCCAAAAAGGAATTTAAAACTAAAAAATATTTCACTTATTCAATTGATAACTCCAAAAATATCACTCACACAACTATGAGATAATGATGCTTGAATGATTGAAATCTACTTTAAAATGTATGTAAATGACACCCTAATGATTTTCAATACTAAGGAGGTGTTTGGTAAATAGCTTATCAGCTGTTTTTTAGTTTATTGACTAAAAGTTAACTTTTTGACCATCTTAAAAAGCTATTGATGTGTTTAATGAATGACTTATTGGTTAGCTTATTTAACCCCAATGAGCTGATTTCTAAAAGCTCCATAAGAGGAGCTTTCGGAGTTAGCTGTTTGCCTAATGACAGTATTGCCCTCCACTTTACTCTCTACTTTTGCTTTGTGTGTTTTCAAAGTTAGCTTTTTTTTATTGTACAATTATGTTGTGGAGTTCGAAAGAATATAATAAAGGGATTAATTAAACTTTTTAATCTTTATTTAATTTTATAATATTAGTTTACATTTAAAAGTATCATAATATTAAGTTTTTGAACATAAAAAGTCACATCAAATTAATATTTTTAGTATATAACTACTATATATCGTATCTGTATCATTCTATAATTATAGATATTTTTAATTTATTAAATAATAAAATTTATACATATTATATGAAAAAATACTAATATGATGTAGCTCGCTGTATCATTCATATTAATAGAAAATTTATTATTATTATTATTATTATTGTCATTATTATTATTATTATTATTTATTAAAGTTACAAACTTAATTTTTGTAAAATTAAATATCTAAATCTAAATTCTTATAAGAATATTCAACGAAATACTAAGAAATATAATATTCATGCCCTTATAATTTTTTAAAATCATGCCCTCATAAATTATTTTACACATCCACAGCTAATACTAAATAACTAATTTTACTAAACATCTTTAATAAACAGCTGATATTATTCACTGGTCAAATCAGCTGATATAATTAGCTATCAACTAATCGCTGATAAAATCAGCTAACAACTAACACAATCCGCTGTTTGCCAAATAGGGCCTAAGACTAATAAGAAAACACTTATTTATAGTGTTTTAGGACCTTCCTAGTTGTTGGAGCCAAGAAAAAGTCGTTACAACTACTATATGTAATGTATTGGTCGACTAGTATAGCATAATGGTCGACCAATATGCATTAAAGGCTCCAAATTCACTAGCCATTAGAACACTGATTGAGCAAGGGATTTATTGATCAACCAATATATCCAATGCTCAATCAGTGTTCTAGTGGCTAGTGAATCTGGAGCCTTTAATGCATATTTTCGACCAATATGGTACAATGACCAATATATTCGCTGCTCAATCGATGTTCTAATGGCTAATGAATCTGGAGCCTTTAATACATATTTTAGACCAATATGGTATAATGGTTAACCAATACATCAACTAATGTTATAGAAAATTCGGAGTACGTTAAATTTAATAAATTTAACCCATATTGATTGACCACTAACTCATATAGGCCAGCCAATTATTCAAAAAAATATTATTTTAAGAACTTTAAATGCTCAAAATCAATTTTACAATCCAATTATAATTTAATAAAGTATTCTCTAGAGAGTTTTTGAAAGATCAACAGGTTTTTCTCTTAAAATAAAAGACTTCAATGCTTCTTAATGAACATGAAGACTCATACAATGGAGTGAAATAAAAAATGTATACATGATTAGCCTTTTATAACATTAAATAAACATAGTGAGATTACAATTAATATTACAAACTAAAAAATGACCTTGATAAGTCTTGATCTTCTTTTATTGTTAATTTGATCTTCAGTTAGATAGTTGTAAGCTTCAACTTCTCTTTATCAAATTTATAAGATATCTTCTTGAGTTTATAACTTCAATTTGTTCTTATATTGCTTTTCATCAAAATAATAAATTCATTAGTAGTACTTATGTATTGTTATCTTCAAAACACGAATTAAATCCTCCCTTAATTTATCAATCTCCCCCTTTTTGATGATGAAAAAACACTTGTGATATTAGGGAAAAATAATAAAATTAAGCATACAAATAAATACCAAGGTTATTAGCTCCCCCTTATTCATGCATAAAACATTATCCAACATCAAGAATAAAAAAGATATTTACTATTAAAAAATCCATACATGTAGATATCATAAATTTACTCAAGGATATCATATAAGATGTAAGAAATACAAAAACAACAAAATTATCACTCCTCTTGAATCAATATAACAAATCTTTCTCTCTTTTTGTATTCATCAAAAATAAATCATTATCTGATAATGCAAAATGTAAAGTGTCATGCTCAAACTAACTTGTTAGAACTAATCAAAACATAATTGATTAAGATGATAATTTTTCTCACTAAAGAGTGCTATTTAAGGAGTTAAAACAAAAGGTTAATTTTGTTATAAACATCCCTAATAGTGTCTAATTTGAAAAAAATCTCAATTTCAGTATTATGTCTAAGCTAAAAATTCAATTAAAGAATCAAGGGCAACTTTTGACAAAATTAGGAGTTAGAATTGTAACAAATAAAAGCTTAACTGCAGTATCCAACAATCAATTTCATAAAAGAATATGTAATTTATAAAGCCCAAAAATTTCAAAGAAACATGAAAAAATACCCAAAATACCAAAATTGAACAAAATAAAAGATTTATTAATAAATTGAAAAGCAAACAGCTTAACTATAAAGGCATCAATTTGAAAAAATAGCTTTTATTTAAGAAAAGATTGAAAATCCCTAAATTTTTAAGGGTGAGCCTTGGAGCAACTTTACGGACCAACTAGTAAAGTTGCTCCTTTGTGATCATAAGGTTACATATTCAAGTTACAAAAACAACCTTTTTACAAAAATACAAAGGGAAAGTTGCATACATTATGACCCTCCTCAGATCTCTGCAAAGCGGGGAGTCTTATATATTAGGTATGTTGACTTTTTGAAAATCCCCAAATTTGAAACCCAAAAATAACAAAAAATTAATTTTATGCAATTTAATGAGATTTTTATGAAATGGGGGATGATGTTTTTAAAGTAAAAGAGTGCATTGTTTATGGTTTTGGAAGAAATAAACAACTAAGATGAAAACTAAAAGAAAAGAGGATAAATAGTGCTTTAATCGTGAAGACTGGTCGACCAGTAATTGTGGTCATCCAAACCTATCAACCAAATATGGTACTCCTTATAATAAAAGTCTCTAAAGGGAAAACCTATATTGTTCAACTAGTAAATTATATTGGTTGACTAGTAAGAGTAGGTGGTCGATCAGTATATGCAACCAAACTTGGAACAAACTCAATGGAAAGAGAAAAATTCTTGGCTAAAGTGATATTGGTTAGCTACAAGAGGACATTAGTCAGCAAATGTGTCTATGTGGTCACCAAGATTAGCAACCTAATGACTAGCAAAATTATTAGAAATAAAAAGGGGGTGAATTTTGAAGCTACTAGTCAACCACATTAAGATATTGGTATACCAATTGATCAAATAACTTAAGAAACTATCTTTGAAAATTAAAGCATCCAAAAATTTAAAAGTATTGGTAATATCAATCAATAATGGTCAAAAACATTAGAAGAGGCTTTAAACATATAAAATCATGCCCAATTGTCTCCTAATATCATAATTTATTAGTTTAGAGAACATATTTCTCAATTAATTTAGTTATAAAAAAGTTTTAGTTCAATATTCCTAGTTGCATATAATATTTAAGTTTATATCCATAATATACAAAATAAATGTTTAACCTTTCATCACTAAGAATTTATAACAAAATTGATAATTAAGAGCAATTATATGACAAATTTCTAAAGTATGAACTACTAGTTTTCTATTGCTGAACATTACTTATGATATGATTTGAATGAAGATTCTTTTTGAGTTTCAATATACTGAAAGTGTCTCATCCTTTTCATCTCCCTTACTTGGTTCAATAATTGAATCTTTCTATAAATCTTTGATGATCATTCTTGCTCTCTTTAAGGACAAATTTCTCCATATTCTACAAAAACGTTTTCAAGACTTTCTTAGACATAGGAGGGCTATATTCATTAAGACAAAAAGCATAAATTCTTCAAAAATAATACCTAATTCAATGAATACGTCTATACTTCTTACCATCTTCTCTTTTACAAACCTACAAAATAATCGAATTAATGTTTTAGGAACCTATATAAGTTTGGTTCCTTGAATTTTAGACTCCTTCTTCTTTTCAATCCACACTTTCAACCATTTTCTTGCCATCCTATTTTTTAATTGGAAGAAATTCATTAGAGGCTCAAAATGAGCATCAAATAGGAAAATGTACAAGTACAAAGATCACATTACAATATAGTCTCTCTAGGCATTTACTACATAATAAATAACATGAAAAATAAATAAGAATCATTCCAAGTTCCATCTTCTTATCATTAAATCAGTGTCACATAGCAGACCCTATAGACTAGCACATAGCTATCAATTTTGTACTTCTTATATAGCCTATTATTCCTTTCTCTCTAAATGGAATAGACTTAATAAGTTAAGAAAAGACTGAGACTTAGTTGGTCTTTTCTCATTCTCTTATAAATCTTGTCTACCTAATTGAGAATATCTTACCACTCTAGATATATGGATAGTATAGATCTGTCATATGTTGCATCATAGCCTGTACCACTTTAGTGTAGTCACATTGGAAAAACTACTCTTCTTCTCTTAACAATTATCTTTATTTTCATGTTTTAGTAATTGACTTGGGATTAAGCTAAATCGTTTGTTTTGATTAAGGGGAGCATTAAAATTTTAGTCGCAAGTTGTATTAGCAACAATTTTTTACTTTTTAGTTTCTAAAAGGGAATTAGGAGTGGAGCAGAGTCCTTTCATATAGATTTGATTTTTTACTTGAATTTCACATGTTTTAATGTGGAGTTTCAAAATTTTAAAAATCGAGCTTTACTCTTCTGATCTATATCTCTCTTCCCATTGCCTATATTAGGTTCCATTTTTTGAAAGAGTTTTGGTAACAATAGATCTTAGGTAAGCGGAAAGAAAAAAGATATTTTGGCTCAGGTGATTTTCTCATCTTTAAGGATTGTATAGTTTTATTGTTATTTCCTAGGTGTTTGTTCATAAATAGAAATTATTTTATTGTTATCAAGTTCTTAAAACCTAGATTAATAAGATTTGATTCCAAATTTTAGTCTTGGAATTCCCATTATCCAAGCTTTGACATTGTTTCTTGCTTCATGTTTTTTTGTTACCTACATTCTAAAAACTGCATTTGGCTTTGAGTTTATCTCTATTTTTTTATGGTACGAAAGGTTCAATTTTTTTTATCCTGCTTTGTTTGTTTCATAAATCCTATTAAAAATGTTTCATCTTGATAAGTTATTTTTTTCCTCTTTGATTTCATTTTCACAAAATATGATCAAAATATGTTTCTCTGAAAAGTAGAAGTGAATTTCCTTTTCTAACCTCCAAAAGTTTGTTTCTACCTCTTTACTTGTTTTTAGTACCTAATGGAGCTTATTGCAGAAACTTTGAAGCAAATGTCTCTTTTTTAGGTTAGTGAAAATCCCCTTGACAGTTTAAATCTTTTTTCTAATCAGAACCAAAGTTTCTAATTTTGGGCTAAGATCTAATATTGCTTTTTTCCATAGAAACAAAACCTATAGCTTCTTTTAATTATTGAAGCTTTGTGGTTGGGTTTAGATGTTTGAGATTCATGTGGTAGTTTTAGGTGATTAATTATTTTTCTGGGCTAGAGTTGTTTTGTCACTTTTTGACCAATTATATAAGTTATTAGTACGATAATTTTGGATATCCTACTTTTAGTGATTTGGGTTTTTTGGGGTTGGTGCACTATGTTGTGTCTAACTAGCTATTATATGCTTCAATTTCATATATATATATATATATTGAATTCTTTCTTTCTTTCTTTTTATTTTTGCCATTTTTCTAGTGTTTTATTAGTAGCGCTTATTTGATTACTATTTTTAACTACTCCAGCATTTTCCCTATTTTGGTTTTCTGAAACTGTTGTAGTCCCATTTTTTCTTGGGTGTTCCATTAATGTTCCTGTTCCTATTCCAATATTCATCGTTATCAAATTTGGTTAACAAGGTTGAATCTTATTCCTAAACATTTATATAAATATTTATTTACACTGGCTGTTATTTTTCATGGTTGCTTTTCTCTCTCGAGTTCTATTGGAGTATTTAAGGACTTATAGGACTCGTTTTCTTTAGCTTGTGGTGGGAATTAGTATAGCAGTGGTCGTTTTGACTATCGATGATAGAGAAAGGTCTAATCCTTCAGTGAGTTTTAAGTTTAAGAAGTAAAAGATGTTGAAAGACTACAAATAGGTTCTTGGAACATCAGGACCTTTATATGGAAGTCTTTAGAATTAGTGAATATTTTAGACAAATATAAGATTCATATAGCATGCATCCAAAAGATAAAATGGAATGGGTTAAAGTGAAAGAGATTAATGTGTCCTTACTGTGATACTCAGGGTGTTCGAGATGACAGAATAGGGTAAGTATCTTAGTTGTTAAGGAACTTAAAAATCATATTGTGGGGGTAAAGAGGACTAATGATAGGATTATGTTTATAAAGATTGTGGTGAGAGGTGTTGTTCTCGATGTGGTGTATGGTTATGTAGCTCAAGTAGTTTTGGATGAACAACTTAAAATGCCCCTTCTGGGAAGAGCTAGATAAGGTGACTTAGCAGATCCCCCTTAACGAGAAAGTTATCCTAAGAGGAGACTTTAATGGTCATATAGGGGTAACCTTATATGAGTATCCATGGACTTATTGGGGTTTTGGGTATAGGGATAGGAATGATAGTGGGATTGCTTTATTGAACCTAGAGGTAGCATTCGAGTTAATGATAATTAATTCTTTTTAAGAAAAAAAAGGAACACTTAGTGACTTTGAAGAGCAAAATCATCAAAACTAAAATTGACTACTTCCTCGTAATGAAGCAATCGACCTAGATGCAAGAGTTGTAAGGTGATACCAAAATCTTGCTTGTCAACTCAACTTAGAATGTTAGTTTTATATCTTATAATTAAGGGATGGAGGAAGAAGAGAAGTCCTAGTAGGTGTACCAGAGTTAGATGATGGAATTTGAAAGAGGACACAGTGAAACAACTTAAGGATAGAGTAATTTATGGAGATAAATGGAAATTAGAAGGAGATGTTAACCAAATGTTGGAGAAAGTAGCAACTCTCTTAAGGAATACAACTAAAGAGATATTAGGGTTTTCTAAAGGACCTAAGGTAGTAAGATGAGTCTTGGTAGTAGAATGAAGATGCACAAGAAAAGGTTAAGATCAAGAAGGGTGCCTATAAAGCTCTATTGAATGGTGCAATAGAGGTAAAGAAAGTAATTAATAAAGAATGGTACAAATTGGCAAAGAAAGAGGTGAAGAAGACAATCCTAGTGGCTAAAAACAGAGCTTACGAGATTTTGTATTGAAGAAGAAAAGGAAAATTTTAAGTTTGCGAGAGCTAGGGAACGAAAAATGAGAGACTTAGATCAAGTTAATTATAACTTGGCTCATTTCAAGCATATTATAGGGGAAGAAATTAAAAGAACTTTGAGGAAGATGAAGAGTGGAAGGGTGGTAGGGCCATATGAGATTCCTATAGAGGTATGGAAGAGCCTATGCCTAGATGGTCTTCCTTAGCTAGTCAAGTTTTTAATATGATCCTTAAGTTCACCAAAATGCTAGAAGAGTAGACACTTAGTATGTTAATTCCTCTTTATAAGTATAAAGGGGACATCCAAAATTGTAAAAAAAATATAGAGGAATCAAACTACTTAGTCACACCATAAAGTTGTGGGAGAAGGTAATTGAGAATAGAGTGGAAAGGTTGCTCATATATCATAGAAATAGTTTGACTTCATTCCAGGAAGGTCCATGATAGAAGCTTTACATCTCCATAGAAGATTAATGGAATATTATAAGGAAAGACAGAGTAATTTGCATATGGTTTCTATTAATTTATAGAAGGCATAAGATAGGATACTTAGGGAAATCATATAGAGGTGTTTAAAGGTTAAAGGAGTTACTATGACTTATGTACGTATGATTAGGGATATGTATGAAGTTGTAAAGACTAGAATAAAATTGATAGCAAGAGATATAGAAAATCTTTCTATTGGTGTTGGGCTACACTAAGGCTCCTCATTGAACCCTCTTTTGTTTGTAATAGTGATGGATGAGCTCACTAAGAATATTCAAGGGGATGTTCCTTGGTGTCTGTTATCTGTTAATGATATTGTCTTAATAGATAAGACAAAAAAGAGGGTCAATGTCAAGCTAAAATGTTGGAGGGATACATTAGAGTCGAATGGATTTAAATTGAGTAAGACTAAGATTAAGTACGTAAAGTGTAACTTTTGAGGCCATAGGGTGGCTACCGATATAGAGGTAAAGGTATACCACAAAAAGAGTGTTTTAAGCACCAAGGGTCTATCAGCTAAAGTAATGGAGAGATTAATAACGATATAGTCCATAGTATCAAATCAGGGTAGCTTAAATGGAGAAGTCCATCAAGAGCTTTATGTAATAACCACTCAAGCTCAAAGGAAAATTCTATCGCCTAACGATTAGGCCGACCATACTATATGGGGCAAAGTTTTGACCTATCAAACAGGTGCATAGTCATAAGCTAATGGTGCAGAGATGAAGATGCTCCGTTATATGTGTAATCTTACTAAAAGAGATAAGATCAAGAATATAATGGAAAGAGACAAATTAAAGGTGGTTGGTATTAATGAAAAATTGAGAGACGAGATTTAAGTGGTTTGGACATATTAAAAGGAGACATCTTGATGCTCTAATGAGAAAATGTGAGAAAATAGTACTTAGATACTGTAAAAGGAAAAGTGGTAGGCCTAAAAAGAGCTGAGAGTGATCAAAAGTGATATGACTTTGATGGAACTTACCAAAGACATAGCCCGCAATAGAAAACTTTGGCGTACTAAGATATGAATAAAGGATCTCTCATTCTCATTCTTTTAGGGTTTTTTGACAATTTCCTTCGATTTTTTCATTTTATAATTAGCGTATACTTTTTTTGTAGAACTTAACTCCTAGTTATTTAGCCTATATAATTTCTTACTTAGCCTAATTACTTTCTTGACATGGCTGGTTTGATTTATTATTATACTTTTTTTTAGTTTCTGTATTGATTTAATTATTTTATCTATTTAATTATTTTATCTATTATTTTTAATCTTTATCATGGACTATATTTATGATATTATGTATTGTATATTTGTATATTTTATTTATACGTATTTATTTATATTTTGTATATTTTGTTATTTTGCATTGCATATGGATTTATTGGAAATAGCTTCTCTATTAGGTAGGGATAAAGTTGTGTACTACTGGACCTCCCCAAACTCCACATTTTAGCGGGACTCTTACTTGGTGTTGTTATTGATGATGTTTATATTAGAAAAATATACGGTTTATAGTTTTAGGCCTGAGATTATATAACAAATAGATTTAATCATTTGAACCAATTAACCTATCTTTGGTTTTTATTATGTGCCTTACTGGTAGCTAAGTAACAAATGAGACTTTAGGCATTAAAGCATAATTCCAAACTATGTTAAACTATTAAATTGAAGGTTGCTAAGGTCTAATGACTTTGAGACAAGAATGGTAGGTGAATTCTCTACTTTTATTAGGTAACCAGTGATATATATCATACCGTGATAGATTAAGGGAGTAATCTAAAAGATACAATCGAATTCTATCACTACCTTTGAAGCTAAAAGACTAAATATCTTATTGCATAATTTCCATAACTAGAGCTTGAATAGGAATTCTTTCAATTAAAGGGGACAAATCCTTCCTAAGAATTATGGACTTTGCTTTGACGAATTATCAAACCAAAATCTAGAGGTTTATCCATTGCTAATATAAGTTTTGATTAGATTAACTGCCTTTTCCTCAATATTTGAATGAAGTACCATAAGTGCTCTTTCTTCTCTTCAATTTTCCAAAAACTATTCTTAAGATAGAATTAATTAGTCCATTTAGACCAGAGAGCTTCCTTATCAGTAAACAACCTCCATATTCTTTTTGCAACTAGAATTGGTTGACTCATCTACACAGAAAAGAAATCCCAAAATAACTTCCTGTTTTCCCCAGCAAAGCTATTCCCACTTAATTTTTGTGCCTTTAAAGTTATCAGCACTTCCAGTCTATTGAAAGTTCTTAATGTATTTTTCCAGCTCTTTATTGATCTTCTTTGGAAGAAACAGATAGGAGCTCCAGTGAGTGTGTAGGCTCCTCAACACAAAAGAAATAAGTTGGAACATCCCTGCATAAGAAAAAGACTTATTTCGTCAGGCATTAATTCCTTTTTTATAGCTTTCCAAAAGAAGGAGACAATCCTAATATCTTATCTGCTTAGAGGAAATGACGAATTCAAGATATTTAAAATGTAGGCATTGAGTATTCAAACCAATTAACAACCTTAACCTAAAAGAGGACTTCATATCAAAGGAGAAGTAAATCATGCTTTTGTGTTGATTGACACTCACACCTAAAATTTTGTAGAACTTATCAAGAGAATTTTATAATATGGATATAAAATTTTGATCAACATTATATAGTATAATCAAGTCATTTGAAAAGCTTAAGCGAGTGAGTTTTAACACCTTGCATTTGTGATGAAACACAAAATTGAGGCTCCTTAGAGTATTATTCTTAATGAGCCTAGTAAGGATCTCTAATGAAATAGAAAAAATGTATAAGGATCTATAATGCCTTATCCCATTAGTACCCTTGAATAGTTTTCATAGATTACCATTTATAAGAGTGCTAAAAGAAGACGTTAAAATACAAGAGGTAATCTAGGAGATAAATTGGCAAGGAAACCAAACCACTTAAGGCAGCAAAGGATAAATTCTATTTGACAATATCAAAAGCTTTTGAAAAGTCCACTTTGATTAATCTAATCTTCTCTCTAGACAATTTTTCTTTGCCTACTCTCTAAACCACCCTTTTACTTTTGAAATTTTCCATTTTTAGAAAGTTAACAAACAATTTTGGTTTCCTGTTATGTTAGGAGGCATTCTTAGTGAGACACTTGCTGGGTCCTACCATCATAAAATGCCATTCAAAGGTTTTGCTTCGCATTGAGGATTTCAGCATTGTGGCAAACCTCTCCTAAGAAGAATTCCTAGAGTTACATCGAGAGGTTCAAGAAGTCAGAAATGTTACAGTTGAAGCATCCTTAATTTCAAAAGATAAAATGGTGAAACAAGGTGAATCTTTAGCAAAACAACTTGTTGGTGCTTGCAAAAATAAATATGATATTCAAAAACATAAAGGGAAACTAAAACATTTTTAGTATGTAATGGTGGATAGTTCTCTCACTTCACTTATCAAATAACTCAAAATTGGTGCAATAGTGTGGTCCTCAGCTTTGATAGGCTTTTTCTGTTGCAAAAGACCAACTTTTCCAGCTATTAAAACCTAAGCAATAGTAAGACAGAGCAAGAAGGGGCTTGAGAAGATAATGCTCATGGAAGATGGTTCATTTCTATTCAAATTCATTTATGAAACATTCTTGAATGATATACTAGAGTAAAGACCTTGGCACATTAGAGGCTACTCATGTTCATTAAGAAATGGAAGCAAGGTAAGGATTGTGATAGGGGAATTATTGATAAGCAACAAGCATGGAAAGGATATGCTAAGCTAAGATGTGTATGGAGATTAAGAAAAATGTTGACTTACTTGATAGCATTCTTGTAATGAAGCTAGGAAAGGTAGGAGATCTAGTAAAAATGGATATTCTTGTATCTTATCTATGGAAGCCAAAACATTTCAGTAATAAATGGATGGCTACTAGAAGAAATTCAAATTTGGTAGATGTAAAGAACTAATAGGACAAGAATCTGTAGACGAGACTCACACTAATAAGGATCATGATCCAGCAAAGGCAAATGAAGTGATTGTGGCTAATTCACAGGAAGAAATAGAGGAGGTTTCAAAGAATACTATACTATTGCACAAATCTTGACTAATGATATTGATGAATCTAGAGACAATAGAATAGATTGTTGATCAAATAAGGAACACCATGGAAAAGGAAGTTGAAAAAGAATTCACTAGTTGCTTTAGGAGAAAATTAGCAAGAAGAAAAGGGAAATCTTAGTAGAAAGGGCATTTATCCCCTAATAAACATGACAATACTCATTTTGAATGTTAGACGGCTTAATGACCCTCTTAAAAGGCAAGCTGTGAGAGAGGTCATTTGGTAGAAGAAGCCTCATTGTTTAGGGCTTCTAAAGACTAAAATAAAGCAACCTCAAATGTAAAATTGTCTCAACTTTTTGGGTGCAAATTGGAAAATCCTCTCTAACCATGCTTTCCATTATAATTGAAGGATTATATATGCATACAATGCAAACAAAATCACAGTTCAAATAACATGGTAATTATATCAAATATTGCATCTTAAATGCTAGCTTCATGTAGTACAGACCAATTTTGAAATTTATATAATCTATGCCTCCAAAAAAATTTTCAAAAGGCCAAACTCTGGGAAGATGTTAAATCCATATATGATAGGATATCAGACCTTTAAGTGATATCTAGGGATTTTAATTGCATCTTATCTCCCATATAAGTAGAAAGAGGTAAAATCCATCAGGTTAGAACTTATAAGGAGCTACCTGATCTAGTAAAGGATATAGGCCTGGTGAATTTAAGTTTCAAAGGCAAAATATTCACCTGTACTAACAAGCAATAAGGGGAGCTACTGATCAAAAATAAGTTATAAAAAGTGTTGGTAAATCAAATTTGGCTCCAACATTTCCCACTTTATTATACCCATTTTGGTGACAACAGTTTCTCTAATCATTTTTTGATAGAGATTCTGTGCTCTTTCCCCTTTAAAATATTCAAAGCATCTTTTAGGTTTATTAATTGCTTAGCACTAAAACTAGGATTTTAGGAATTATTTCTAGGTAAATAGAGAGTAGCAGTGAAAGGATTCAAAGCTTTTAAGATCATAAAGAAACTTAAAATTGTTAAGGCTACTATCAAGGAGTTTGTTAAAGAACGGTACAATGGGATGTCTGAAGTTAAGAATTGAAGCTTACATAACATAATTGCTATAAATATCCTCACAATAATCCCATGAGAATTTAGGAGAATCAGAGATTAAAGGAGTACCATGAGGCTCTATTTATGTACAATGTTATTTTAAAACAAAAATGAAGGAGTGATTGGATTAGACACAGGGGTGCTAATACCAAGTTCTTTCACTCTTCAAAAGCTAGAAGAAATAGAAACAATATAAATGAACTACTATATAAGAATGGGATTCCACATACCAATGAGGAGAAGTTATAGGAAACTGCATTGGAATTCTTCGCTAATTTAATGGTATCAAATAACATCTTACCTTCAGGTAATTTAACTTAAGTAGATTCCTTAAAAATTGAATCAACAAGGAGTTAAAGGATTCTTTGGTGTCACCCATTACACAATAGCAAATTAAAGCAATTCTTTTTGGATTGATCTTATTCAGGGAGTGTCCATCATTAGAAGATCTATAAGTGACAACATATTGCTTATTTAGGATTTAACAAAAGACAACACATTAGGTAAAGCCATCAGAAGTTGATCCTTCAAAATAGATTTCGTCAAAGCGTTCGATACCAGCTAATAGAGTTTTATGCAATCCTATTTACTAGCTCTTGGATTTCTTAAGAAATTTATGGAATGGATAATGGTATACAACACTACAACCTCTTTTAGCATTCTTATTAATGGAGCTCTAACCCCTACTTTCAAAAAATTTAGAGGAAAAAGGCAAGGGGATCCTCTTTCCCTTTACTTATTCACACTAGATTTGGAAGTTCATTTTAGGATGCTCAATAAACTAATTTCCAGCAATGGCATATTTCAATACCATTATAAATGTAGAGAGTTGAGAATCATTAATTTGAACTTTGTTGATGACCTTATGTCGTTATATGGTGTTGATTCATAACTTATTGAGATAATTTTGGGAATCCTGGAGTTATTCTCAACTTGCTCTAGCTTGAAAGTCAATATAAACAAAAGTAACATGTTTGTATCTTCTGATGTGAGGAATAATTTGAATTGAGTAGAAGAGATGGACATAGAATTCATTACCCACCTTACAAATATCTTGCATTCCCATTTTTACAGCTAAAACAAAATTTGGAGACTGCCTTCCTTTGATTGAAACATACAAGGCAAGGATTAATGCTTTCCAAAACAGGTTCTTATAATTTATAGCTAGGCTCACTTTAATTAATTATATCTTAAACAAACTAATGTGCATTGGAGTGTGGCAGCGCGTCGTAACACTACACAAAATAACTAGACCTAAAACTGTAGGTAGTGATGAGTCTAGGTTTATCCCATAGAGAGTGTGTAAAGCTTTTGAAATGAAAAGAATTAGTGTTTAGGTTATAGGGGGTTTGTTGTTTTTTAAATGAGAAAATAAAATAAAACTAAACTAACGAAGCAAATTAAAGAAAATAATAAAAAATAAGAAAAGTGATGAATGCAATAGGGATCCAATCATCAGTTCAATCTGATCCTACACACAACTAAACATACTTCATTGAATTGTTATTCACATACCTCTCCTAACAACTATTAATCATAGATTAACAACAAGCTCTGTTAACTCCAGTTTTCTCTTAAGTTGTGTTTAATTAAAACAAACTCTTTAATTAAACCTAGCTATAGGACAACCTAGAACAAGGTCTTTAGATTTAATTGGATAACTGCATTACGGTTTAGGAAAATAGATTAATTATAGCAACAACCACATAATCTCGAGTCATTTAACCAAGTTATGTTATCCCTAATGATTCGACACCATTAGCTACCACAAATGAATCCAAACACAATGATTACATATTGCATTCAAAATTCTAGTAATGGGTTCATACACAAACAATCTAACGAGAACGAGAATAACAATTATTCATAACTGAAAACCTAAATATATAAACAGAAGATAACATATCAATCCCTAAATTGAGAAAGAACGACAAACACAATGTAGATATGCTTAACCGTGTTCTTCGGCATCGATATCACCTCCAAATTAGTGTCAGGAAGCTTAGCCTTCTACACCCTCCATGGTTCTCGAAAATAGCAAGTTTTATGTCGTTCCCGAAACCCAAAAACCCCTAAAATGATTCATACCCTTTTCTGTGGTCAACATATTGTATTTATACTAAAAACTATATTTTCAGATGCCAATTCATAAAAGTCAAGAGCATAAGCATGGTGGTTACGGTCGTGAATGGCTTCACTGAAGCTCACAGCCATAAGCCTTTGTGTCATAGGTGTGACTCCAGTTTTCATACCCATGACTTAGTTGTCTTAGCCGTAAGTCTTGAACTTTTCTTTGTTTTTGGCATTTTCTTGTCTCCTCTTTCTCTAATCCTTCTCTTCTTGTTCCATGAAGACAATTGATTGTAAATCTCAAGAAGATGGCTCCAAGAGTCTGCTTTCGACTCAGTTATCTATTATGCCTCCAAATTATCTATCTCAATTGCTTCAAATACATAAAAAAGACAAAATTAGATTTTTAGGCAACATTAATGGTAATTTCAAAAAAGAGTCTTGTTATAAGATTTTTAGAACTAATCAACAAACTGTACCATGGTATAGGCTAATATGGAAGCATATATTGAATCCCAAGACTTTATTGACCAGCTGGTTGGTTATAAAAAAACAAGATCAGAATTAATGATAGGCAGTTTGGCTCTTTTGATCCTATTTATGTCCTTTGTAAAGTAAAAGAGGAAAATAGGAACAATCTTTTCTTTAAAAGCAACTCTCTAAAGTTATTTGGAAAAGAGTGTTGCATCTCCTAATGGTAAAGTGTCAAGCATATGAATAGAATGGATTAGTATAATGGATCACCAAAAGATCAAGAAACTTAAGCAAAATGGTGTGATGCTCAAAAAGGCTTTTATCTCATCTATATATGTAATATGGAAAGAAAGAAACAATATAATATACAAAAGGGAAGCTATAAAGGAATATCAGCTAGCTGATAATAATATTAACTAAATTAGAGAGATTATGATAGTAAGGTAAGCACAAAGTAAAATCACTCCAAACATAAGATGGAACCTCTGAATTATCTTAGTTCCTAAGTCTTTGTATTGAACTAGTGTTTGTATGTAAAAGTACTATATGGCATTGATGTATTAGCTTTTGTTAAAGTTTCAATAAAATTTTTCATTCATCTTTCAAAAGAAATTTCACTTTAATTGCAAAAATTTTGAGGGATTTGTTAGTATCATAATATCTCAATAGCTCCTAGATCAGTAAGATATTTTTAGAGATAGATCTACCTAAGATGAAGGCACCTTAAGATCGATAAATTAAAAAATTCAAACTACCCTTTAGTCTTGATGCAAGCAACTTGGAGAGCACTTTATAAACAATGTTAATACAAGAGATTGGGCGAATGTCCTTTTCCAACATAGGTTAGAAATCCCTATTCAAATATTGCCTTTATACCATAAATAATGGTTCTCATCCCGATTGCTCTTCTACAATGGATATCACTTTTGGTGTATTTAGAAAAATTCTTTTCTTAACTTAGTATCCACTATATGGGGAAATGTTTTGCCTTTCCTAAAGTAATGAAATGATAAGCACCATATTGTTCATCATCATAAAAATCTCTACTAGTAGATAATATCTTTAATACCAAGGTACTCTCAGAATCAATGTAGGATTATTTACATAACAATCCTTAACCACTTATTAAGCCCATCTAGGAAGTAATGATATCTCAAGAAATTCTAGGTTAGTCAAGTATATAGCATTTATCATTCCAAAATCATACTACTCTTGAATAGTTTGAGGATGAGCCTTTGGTAAAAAGTTTAGTCTATGATATATCCCTAAAAAATCAAAATTATTGGTATTGCTATTTTATAAAGAGTATAAATCTGTCATTAATGCACTTGAACAGCAGGTTGTCATTTTAAAAGGCTATTAATTATGATATTTCTTTGTATCCTTAATTTGCATGTGGCATCAGGTCTTAAAGAGATATTACCAAAAGTAACCTCTTTGGGCTTAATGTGTTAACTAATAGATCCCTTTATCAGAAATTAAAAGCTTGTGGAAAATGCATCTTCAACTATTTTAGCCTTGTTGACAAGATTATAAAGTTTTTGTTATGAATAATTGTAATGGTTTATCTTAGCTTGCCATATATTGGAAAATGAAAGAAGTAGCTTTACAACTTCTTTCAATATTGATGTGTTTTTAACTTTTTATATGTTCACTTCTTAACACTTAGTGATTATTGTTGTGAAATGCTTAAGATACTCATTTTAGTTCATATTTCATTTTAGGTATAATTTGGAAACATAATTTTTTTCCTTGTATTCTTATAGGAAATAAGAAAATATTTTTGTTTTAAAATTATTGTAACTATGAAAAGGGGAAAGAGAAGATACTTATGCTTTTCAAGACTTACTTTACACCTTACTTGCATTCTATTAAGAGGATTGGTGCTAAATTGAATTAGATTTTTGTATAGTTTCTTTATGTAATTCCTTCATTTTTATTAGCTCAAAATTTACTGCCATACTTTTACATAAGCCCCATTACACCTTGGTTTAAAGATCATTTGATTATTCACCTCTAGTTTATTTTATAATGGTGGAGATGTGATTTATTAGCAAGCATACAGCTAAGATTCTTTCTATGCACTGATTTGATAGTTGTAATAACTTTCACCTTAAACACTTAGAGATAACTCAATGAATCTTTTATGAGAGGCTGTTAAAAGAAAGTTTGTCAAGATATCATTTGCGATGTTTGCTATGGGAGCTCATTCTCTGATTTTTTTTAATTTTAATTGTATTCTAGTTTTATTCTTAGGCCTTGGAGTTTAAAATGTGACTAGATAGGTTAAGATGAAGTACAGGTAGATATTTAGAAGGATCATTAAATTTAAATTATTATTTGGTTGAGGAGAAGCGAATGCCTAAGTGTGGGGGAAGTTTGGAAAGTTCTTAATGATTAATACTTTTAAGTCTATATTTAGTACCTTTTGCTTGTTTATTTAAGTGTTTTTATTGTTTTGAATATTAATTCTTTCATAATTCATTTTTGGGTCACAACTAACTTATTTAGAGAAAAAGAAGTAAGGATACATAAGTTTTGAAGCAATTTAGAGCTATTTTGACTAAGTTATAAAGCTACATAGCAAGGACACGGCTAGGTACTCAAATATAGACATGCTTGTATCCTTTATTATCTCTAAATTTTTAAGCTTACATGATCATGTTTGAAGACTTTAATCTGTATTGATTAATTCAGTGTGTTATGCATATATGTTTAACATATGCATGCATGTGTTATCTGATAATGAGTTCATTTTCACATTTTGAACCTATATTTATGCATCATTTTACTCTGGATTAGGATTTTGTCTTTCTTACATACATAACCTGGCATATGGTCATTGTTACTTGCTCGTGTTCAACCTAAAATCTGAATTTTAATTTTAAAAGGGGAAAATAAAAGGGATAAGAAAGGGAAAGGTTTAAAATATGTAATTAAACAACCTAGAGCAAAAAAAATGCATTTGGAGTGGATTTACATTTATCCAAATTGGATTTTATGAATATTAAAAGGGATTTGATCATGATTCCATTATTCTAAAGTGGATTTCGTGAAGATTAAAAGGGATCTCATCATGTTTCTTTTAGTTTTTTTGTTTTTCCTTTAATATTAATGTTATGTATTCCATGATTAGGAACTAAACCTTTATGGAACCTAGATATGATGAACCCCAAGATGAATTTTGTAGTTTGATTTCATTTTAATTCAATTTATTTTTCAACTTCATTAAGATTTAATTATATGTCCTTTATTATTCTTGAATTAGTTTACGTTGGTATATTGGTTTATGTTTGAGTTTATGCATTTGAAATTCAAAAATTCTTTATATGAACTGATATAGCATAATTGAAAAGAGTTCCTAAAGATAGATTAATTTAAATCTTCTAGATTATAGTCAAACCTAATAGGAAAATTAATAAATCAATTAATGCAAATATAAAAGTTTTAAAAGGAAAGATATTTTGATTAATCATCCTAGGATTAGTTTTTAATAATTTTGAGAAAGAAATTAGTATAATTGAGGAATTTCCATAATCTGACGAAGTTTAGGTTAAATTGATGTTTGAAGTCTTTTTTGTAAGAGAACTTCTTGTAGGATTCACTACCGAAGTATTGTTATCTTTAATGGTTGTTTCTTAGTTTAATCTTTGTTTTAATTAGTTAATTTTATTTATTTATTTTAGTATATTGCTTTAAATTTGAACATGATAAATCACCATTTTCATAATTTATTGGTTAGATAATAGAAAAAGAGTTAATACTAATATTCATAGTCTTTGTAGGATCACTTAGTACTCAATGACCTAGATTATAGAAGCAATAGATGCACTTGCCTAGAAAGATCTTTAAGGTAGGATATCGAATATACATTATCAGTCTCCTACTTTAATCATCATTCACTAAATCAATTTCAACTGACTGAAAAGCCTAAGGACCATGTCCAAGTGCATGTCTAAAAAAATATGTTAGATAAACAACATAATAATATATAAACTTCATAAAGAGAGAGGAAGATGGGAAGCAACAATGTATGCATACTATGTCTATATATTAGTTATTAAGTTAGTAATTAATACAACTGCTACTTCTTATCTAGATGTCTAAAATACAATGGGCTAAATGTGCTACACTATTATTCTTCTTCATTTTTAAGTTCTATTTTAGAGCTGGCAATGCACAAAGAAGATGATAAAGAACAAACTATAATGGGTGCAACATGACCCTCACCAGTAGGGCTAGTAAAATTTGATAATAATATGACTAGACCTATGACCGTTATATTGAAAAAAGATTAATTAAATAACATAAACAAGAAAACACAATAAGAAGGATATGAACCACCATACTTTAGAAAAGAAGGGATTATGAATAATAAGATCTTCATGTTTGATTATTACTAGTAAGCTAGATAAGATCAAATTTTTAGAGAACATAAAATAAAAATACTTTAAATATTTTGAATAAAAAATCTCTCTAAAGGTTTTGATTAATCTATGATAAAGGTAAACTATAAATTACTAACATATGAAACCCTCTTATAGGCACAAAAATCTAAAATCAGAGTTCTAAAAAGAAATAATAACTTAAAATAAAAAAACTAACTACTTAAAATACGAGTTCAATGCATATCTGAGTCAATATTGGCATTGGTTTCTTTTAGAAACTTTTAGTGCATAAAACAAAGACAAGACCAGTACTGGTACCAATTAAATATTAAATTCTAGCACCGATTTGCTTCTAGAATTCTAACCTATAAAACTCAACAAAAAACCAACACTTGATGCTTATATAACTTTGACATTGGTTACATTTTATCCCTCAATACTCCAACAATCGATACAAAATATATGTTAATTGTCTTTTAAGTTTGATATTGATTACATTCTATAGTCATAATTCTTCAGCTTGCTTCTTCACTTGGATCATAATTACAAGTTTAACATCAATCTCTTATAGCAGCAAAGCCTCATTCTTTGCATAAAGATCCACTATAAAGTTGTTATGGTTTTTTTTAACCGTTATTACGTTACTTGTGTCGATAGTACTCCTATATTCTTTAAAGGATCTCTAATAGTCTTTGGTGCTTGAGTAGTAGATACTTGATTCCCATCATTTCTCCTCTCCTTAAAAGGATTTGTCCTGACGTCAATATCTTCCTTTAAAAAATAAAAAAGAGAGTAATCAGACACATTGATAAATTGAAAGTAGCATAATGACCATACTTACCTAAAAAGTTGACCTTGTAAACATTATTGTTCACTATTTTCATAACTTAAAACGACACTCCTCCTCTTGGTTATAACTTAGATTTTTGCTTACCTGGAAACCTCTCCTTTTGAAAGTATACCCAAACTGAATATCTAAATCTGACTTCCTTCCTCCTCTTGTTAGCTTGATTAATGTATTGTTGGATCCTCTTCTTAATATTAGCCCTTGCTGTCTCATGAAACTTCTTCACTAATTTAGCTTTTTTGTTTCCATCTGAACTGTCTATTTCACCTAAAGGAATAAGCACTAGATTTAAAGGAGACAAATGGGTTAAATTCATAAACAATCTTAAATAGAGTAGAACTCATAACACTATGGGCATTCCTATTATAAACAAATCCAATAAAAGGCAATGACTCCTCCAAAGTCCTGAGGTTCCAACCAATAATGACACACAATATATCCTCTAGAGTCCTATTAACTACCTAGATTTAAACATTAGTTTGTGATCATGCCATCGAAAATAATAAATTAGTTCTTAACTTTCCCATATATCTTCCAAAAATAGTTAAAAACTTAACATCCCGATTAGACATAATAATTCTAGGAACTTTATGCAATATAACAATCTCTTTAAAAAATTTTCAACAATGTAAGACATATCATTGGATTTATGATGTACCATTTTAGAAAACCTATTCCACTACTATAAAAATTGAATCTTTACCACTCCTAGATATAGGTATCTTTAAAATAAAATTCATCAAAGGATCTACTCTGCATAGGTAAAGACATATATAAGCCATAAGGTTACACTCAAGATTCGGCCTACCTATAAGTAACTGATCTCTCACACAACCTCTCCATATCTCTTCTTACTAGTGGTCAAAAGAAATGCTCATTGAAGATCTCTAGAGTCTTCTTAACTCTAAAGTACCCTATAAAGCCCCCCATAAGACTCTCTCATAAATAACTCCTTTAAAGAATTGCAATGCACATAGTCGATTCTCTTTATACAAGTACTCCTTATACTTGCAAATTTGCCTAAATGTAGAATCCTTACTTGTTGTAAATAGATTAACAAAATTAGGATCATCAATATATAAGTCTCTAATATGCTCAAAACCTATCAATTTAATATTAATAGAAATCAACAAAACATGCCTCCTAGATAACGCATTAACTACTATATTTATCTTACCTTGATTATATTTAATGAGATGAGGTAAAATCTCTATGAACTCTACCCATTTGGAATATATATATTACTCAACTTACTTTTTCCTTGAATGTACAACACCTTTAACTCCATCATCCACCTCAGAGTTATCCATTCTAATAGATGGAGGTGGATTATGTTATATTCTAGTCATGGTAATTTCATATTTCTCCATCATATCTTAAACTGTATTGAATTGCTGAAGAAGTTGCTAGTGTTGGTCTTGGATGACATTCATGAAAGATTGCTAGTCTACTCCCACTATTTTCTCCTCACTTACTTCCTTGTCTTTAGACAAGTTTTGTTTGAATCATATTCTACTTACATGAAAATTTAATAGAAAAACCACTCCTTTATGTTTCTTTCAAAATTTTATTTGACTCATAACGTAGAATCTTAACTAAAGGTTCTTTGTAAACTAGACAATTTAAGTCAATAAAGCTAATCTAGATCTTCCCCACTTGGTCAAGTGCTTCTAAAAAGGCAAATTTGGATAAGAAGCAAACATAAAAATGAAACTAAAAGCTAACGAACAAGAAAATTCAAAACAAAGATTATGTTTAAAGGAACCTAATTAGCCTCAATAAAAAGAAGAAGAAGAATTTGAAAAGTTCTAAATTAAATAATAAGGAAAACAAGATAAAAATAAATAGAAAATAATTGGCATACCAAATAATTTGGACTTCTCAAAGAAAAATTGAAACCTGAATTTGTAATGGATATTGCAACCACAACTACTTTTATATAACTTTAGATGACACCTTTTTAGGGCTTTTATTGATAAACCCTAAAAAAATAGTATTTATTTTCAACTTTTTCTTTTTTCTCTGAATGATTTGAAAACTCTATAAACAAGGAACAAGAACTTAAGAAGAATTTGTTCTTAACGAATCTTCAAATGAAAAGAACATAAAAATTGAATATACGGTCAAAGGACATAAGAATATTGCAAACATAAACAATTATATCTAGAAGAAACTTGAATATATAACGAAACTCTAATAATAAATTCTGATATGACCCTAAACAATAGGACTAATGAGTTTAATATCAATACAATAAGACCTAGGACTATTCCATCAAATATAGGTTAATTCTAGAACATAAACTTGAAAACACATGAAGAAATATATGAATTGCCACACTCCATAAAAGAGGACATTGAGAGTAAAAAAAATTGTAGGGTTAGATTGTCATTAGTAAGCTAGATAAGATTAAAGTTTTTAGAGAATCTAAAACAAGAGTACTCTAAAAGGTTTGAAGAAAAATCTCTACAAAGGTTTTAATTAACCTATGATAAAGGTAAACTACCAATACCATTATAAGAAAGTCTCCTGATAAGCACGAGTACCTTCTAAAAGGAAATAATAACAAAATTAACAAAAAAACCTACTTATCTTATCCAGCAAACGATTGATGCCTGGCATCCACGTGACTCTGTACCAGCTATATTTATGTTTATCAGCATTCCAACATGGTCGGGTCGGTCGTGTTGGGCCCGAGCCCAGTCGTAATGACTCACAGGCCGATCGGTACAATCTTCAAAGATCAGCCTCATACCTATTGGCTATTCCAAGCCCAGGACCAGTCCGCGTTCTCCTTGGCCCATTCGCAGGCAAGAGACTCCCATGCATACGTAAAGACTTAAACCTAGTTGTTG
>JAOTAY010000006.1:20225441-20246809 GCA_025629805.1 Erythroxylum baracoense
CAGAATTCTCGTGCTCAACAGTTGTCTCCATGAATCCAAACGGCAACGTACAGCCTCGTCAGAATCCGGCTGAACCACAGCCTATATACCATCCTAGGGGTTTATTATGGAATGAATTGTCTTGTCTATAAAACGTATTAACCAATTGAATTAATTACCTACAATTGATTTCAAAACTATGGTACATGGCATTGTTTACACCTGTGAATCAAGAAAACAAGTTCTCGTTGTGACTCCTAGGCTCGTGAAATTTTTCACCAATAAGCCTCATGAGAGCTGCATCACAAGTGTCCAGCCTATATGCTGTCCTAGGGGTTTATTATCGAACAAATTGTCTTGTCTATGGAATGTATTAACTAATTGAATTAATCACCTACAATTGATTTCACAACTATGGTACGTGGCATTGTTTACACCTGTGAATCAAGAAAACAAGTTCTCACTGTGACTCCTAAGCTCGTGGAATTTTTCATTGATAAGCCTCATAGGAGCTGCATCAGGAGTTTCCAGCTTATATACCGTCCTAGGAGTTTATTATGGAACGAATTACCCATAACATCTCAAACTCATTTCACATACAGTAAATACTTAGACTATTAAAGAAGAATATAAAAACTCATCAATGATTATAAGAATATTCTATTATTCTAAACAACAACACAAAATCAAGACCTCCTTTGCATTCACACAAAATCTAAAGGTATCAGAATCGTATTATTAAAGCAATACATATAGTAAACTTTAGTTCGATGACTAACCTGGATAGATGGACAACTTCAGACTACAACAAAGAAAGATGAGTGACGCTCTTCAACACAATAAGGCTTGCTAAAAAAATATGAAATATTTAATATAATATAGTTATTTTGTTAATAGTTGAAAGCAAAGTGCAAAAGTAAGGACTCAAAAGGGAATCACTATGCTATAAATTAAAAGGTGACATAGTATATCAACACAAGTCATCTGCTATTGGCAACATTAGCTCATTTGTATATTTTAAGTTACCTTACACACTTATCTTGTCTATTTTCTTTAATCTTTTCTTTTTGATTTACTTTTTTGTGCACGACTACTTTGGGTTACCACTTAGAGATATACAGAATTGAACTTTCATATACGTGTTTGGTTTTTTCATGTGTAAGTGAAGAAAACTTTACACCATTACATACAACATATGAAGTGAAGAAAACTTTACGCCATTACATATAACATATGCAATTAAATAAACTCAAATTTTACTCCATCTTCCTTAAGTTATTTTTCTCTGATATGTTTACAAATTGGAAGAGTCAAGCTTAGCAATGTCACACTTTCACCTTTAGTATCATAAGTATATGATCATGAACAGAATGTTTTAAACTTCATGAACTCTTGAAAAGTATTAAAGGTAAGAGTTTGTAACAAATTTAGTTAGTGAATGGAAAATAAATGTTTGCCATTTCCTATAAGATAATAACACTATGAAGAGTTCTTATTAGCATAACAGAAAATTAGATTGGTTCCTAGTCATTTTTAGGTTAAAAAAATAATCAAGCTTAAGTTCAAGTGACATAATTTCAGTTTGATTAAGCTTTATACATCAATCTAACATTGAGCTAAAATAAAAATGTTCAATTTAAGCTTAGGCCATAGACGATCTAGGCTTGACTCAATTCTAATAGTTTTTATAAGGCTAAATCTTGCCTATGGGTTGCTTTATTGGTAAAGAGAGGGTGCATCTTTGTGCTAATAATTGGAAGTTGCTAACGTGGTTAATAATATCAAATGACTTGTGTTACTTGTCAATATATGTTTTTATTCCCTATGCAAATTTTTATCCCAATCCACTTTGGCATTGTTTTTGTTAACATTTTTGTAAATCAATTGATTATTCATTTATGCATATATTTAGTTATTAGATTAGCATATATTTAGGGATCTAATGAGCATATATCAAGTGATTTAGAGTTCTCATGCATATTTGCTCTCACACATTCTATTTGTTCTCATTTTTTTTCCTTTAAGAGTAAGGCATTGCCAATGCTAACTGTAGAGGCCATTTTGTTTCACTTATAAGATATACCTAATTAAGATGTACACAAATATATTTTCTTTAACGTTATGATTGACCTTGGAGCAAATTATATAAGTTACTATATACTAAGACTTTGGAAAATACATACTTGTATTTCCAAGTGTCAAAATTGTTACCGAAATAACTTAATTATAGTTAATTTTATGTAATACAATATGTTAACAATTATATGTATAATCTTTTCATTACAAATAACTCAATACAATTAAGTTTTGTTATAAGAGACATTTCATCAAACAACTTATAGGCAACCCGAATTATCTCTAACTAATAACAAAACAATTGCATTTTTTCATTATTTACCAACATCACATTTAAACAACAAATAAACCAATAATTTAACCAAAAATGCATAAAACAACAATTATAACAAAACCCATCCACCACCGACAGTATTCATACAAGCATCTAAGACACCTTTGTTTTTTCGACACAAAATAAACTCAATACACACGTTACCTAAAAATGATGCGCAATGGACTAAAAACGAAGCAAAAATTGCAAGGGTAACCACAAAATCCAGAGAACTGACGACGTAAGGTGGGAGAAGAGAGAAAAAACGCAGAGGGGGTAGTCGGGGTTGTAAATGTTGATGACAAAACGACGCCGTCTGGCTTAAAACTAAACAACGTCGTTTTATTTAATGATCATTTCAACACTTACCGATGGAACTTACCAACGGAAAAGAATTTCCACTAATACCGTCGATATTCACGTTGCAAATTTTTCCCGCAGCTGGAATTTCGTGTTCTGTCGCTATTATACGTCGAAAAACTCATGGGCATATCTTCCTTCCACGTTTATCAATGAATTTTTAGTCCGTTGCAAATCTGCCAACATTACTAGTAAAAAGTCAATTTCTGTCGCTAATTTACGACGAAATATGTTCTGCCGGTAATTTTTAGTCGATAATGTCTTATTTTCTTATAATGGAAGTAGAGAGGAAGACTCGCCACCATGATTTTAAACCATCTTATAGCGCTACTGTAATTGGTGAACCGATGGTGGAAGAAAAGGAAGAGGAAATTGAATGGCCAGATGAGGATCCGGTTAAGATTGAAGAAAGTGATATTACGATAATTAAGGGGGATATAGGCAGTAGAATTGAATTATCTCACACTTTCAAATCGAGATTGGACAAACAGTGGGAAAAGGCAGTGGTTGTGAAATTTCTTAGCAGATGTGTGGGATATAAGATGTTATGTTCTTGATTAAAGACAATGTGGAAACCAATTGGCCCCATGAAGGTGCTGGATTTAGATTATGATTATTTCCTCGTGAATTTCTTTGAAGAAGAGGATTTTTTCAATGCCTTAACCTAAGGTCCTTGGGTAATCCTAAGACACGCTCTTTTAGTTCAACGATGGCATCCTAATTTTCACCCGTCGCAGGGTAAAGTTTCAAGGGCTGTGGTCTAGATTCGATTTCCTGAGTTGTCTGTTTCTTGATATCATCCAATGATACTCTCCGCACTTGGTAATCTTGTTAGCCAAACCATAAAGATTGATGATGCTACAAAGAATGCTCAAAGGGGAAATTTTGCAAGAGTAGCAGTGGACTTTAATCTCAGTGTTCCTTTACATTCTAGAGTGGAGCTAGATGGAGAAATATTAAAGGTGATACACTACCACAGATTTGCTTCCAACATGGAATAGTGGGACACGAATCGATGAATTACTCGACCAAACAAAATGATCAAGCAGAAAAGCAGCAGACTAAGCACAACAAAGAGGCAGAAATGATGGCAGGGGATGTTGGTGCTATGGTTGCACCAGTAGCTCCAATGACAGAAGCGTCTACAGAAGTCTATAGGCCATAGATTCAAGTACAATGAAAAGTTCAACGAAGTAAGGAGAGATTTCAGGATTTGCATGATTCACGCAACCAAGGAGATGCTAATCGAGTGAGAAGATCTTGGTATTCAATTCTATTAGATAATGAATTCTTGGGGATAATTAATAACAATCCGCCAGTTTCACATAAAGTTGATCACTCTTCATGGTTAGTTCAACGAGTTGATTTAGGCTTATTATTGAAGCAAGCTAGGAAGAAGTCTAATGGGCTTGGGTCGACTGCTAATGGATCCAAAATGAATTTGAGTGTTGCTTCCAAGGGGAAGATGGTGGCCAAAAAGGATAAGATAGTTGAATGAAAGAATACCAGAGTAGAAGCTGAGCAAGGTTTGGGCCCTTTTACTAGCATACAACCAATGCAAATTTAAAAGGACAAGCACATTGCCGTCAATATAGGCTCTCACAAAGAAATATTATGTGATAGAAAAGCTTTATTGTTAAGAGATGAGGATGACATGGAGTGTGGTTACCCTATGGACGGTATTAAGGGAATTGAGGGTTCTCGCAGAATCAATAGGGCAATCACATTCTTTCTCCTTCCAAACCATCATATCCTATCAAAGGAGAGACATGGATGGAGGAAGATTCGGGTGAACAGGGCTCAGTAGAAGAGATAGCACTGCAGGCTCCGTGAGGCAGCATTGGTGATGCTCGTGAGGGGATTAAGGAATACACTCAGACTTAGGAGTGCGCTATTTTATTCATTAGTATTTAAAATATGTCGATTATCATCTAAAATTATCAAGGGGCAAGAGGGGATAGGTTCTAGCCTATTTTGAGGAATTATATTAGAATATATAAACCTAGAATGTTGGTGTTAGTCGAAACCAGAATTAGTGGAAGGAGAGGTAATAAAGTTATGTGTAAACTGAGTTTTGATCATTCTTTCCGAGTAGAAGAAGAAGGTTTTGCTGGAGGGATTTGGTAGTTATGGAAGATGGATTTTGAAGTCTCAGTGGTGGTAGCTCATCGACAATTTATTCACACTACGATCAAATATGGGAACTCAACTTTTGATTTTACTGCAGTTTATGTTAGTCCCAATTTTTATGTTCAAAAATTCTTATGGCCAAATTTGAGATGGGTTGGAAGACAAGTTACCTGACTTTGGATTGTTGGAGGAGATTTTAATGCTAAATTGGATATTACGAACAAATGGGGTGGGTCTCTCTCAACACCAATAGCAAATAAAATTTTTAAGGAATGTATGCATTATTGTGGTCTCCATGATTTGGGTTATGTAGGGTCAAAGTTTACATGGCGGTGAGGGAATGTCTAGGCTAGACTAGATAGAGTGTTTTGTTCTTCAACATGGATGGAAGAATTCCCACATACAATCAATTAGCACTACCCTTTTTTGGATCAGATCATCGTCCTTTGCTCGTCCAATTCGTAAGGCCAATTTTGAGCGCTCTTGGCCAGCCAATGTTTCATTTCCAATCAGCCTGGTTAGCTTATGAAGATTTTGATAATGTGGTTGCAGAGACTTGGCACCCAGAAGAGCCAAATTTCTGTGATTCATTAGCCAAGTTCTCTGGCCAACTCACGAGATGGAATAAGTCTATTTTTGGCAATATATTCCGTCAGAAAAAAAGCTTTTAGCTCATTTGGATGGTGTCCAGAGGGCACTAGAGATTGGTAATTTTGATTCGCTTTTGGATCTAGAGGATAAGCTTCGCTAAGAGTTAATCCAAGTATTTGTGAGGAGGAGATTTTTTGGAATCAACAATCCCAAAGTACATGGTTATCGCAGGGTGATTGCAATACCAAATACTACCACACAGTCACTATAACTAAAAGGAAGAAATTGAAGATAGAGAGGTTAAATGAAAATAATGGAAACATGATATCTGATCAAATGCAACTGTGACATTTGGCCAAGAAATATTTTAAAAGATTGTTTTCTATCGAAGATGTTACTGCATATCAGTTTCCCATTTTCGGTGCCTTTCTTACGTTAATATAAAAGATTGTACATGATCTTGATGGTCCAATCTAAGCTGTAGAAATCAAGAATGTCATTTTTTAGATGAATTCAAATAAAGCTCCTGGGTTAGATGGTTTCAATGCTTTATTTTTCTAGAACCAATGGGGAAAGGTTGGACAAGTAGTAGTGGATTTTATTCAAAAGGTGTCAGGCATGAGCGATGGGAGCTGGAGATGAATCAAACCATTCTTGTACTGCTTCCTAAAGTTTCTTCTCTGACTGTTATTACTTAGTTTAGACCTATTAGTCTATGCTCTGTGATATATATATAATGCTATTTCTAAAGTGATGGTGAATTGACTGAAGAATCATCTTGATTATCTAGTGGCACATAATCAATGCAGCTTTGTTCCTAGAAGGCATATAACTAATAATATAATCATTTCTCAGGAGGTTATTCACTCGATGAGAAAGAAGAAGGGGAAAACTGGATTCCTTTCTATCAAAGTGGATTTAGAGAAGGCATACGATCAAATTCGATGGGATTTTATTAATGACACTCTAGTGGATATTGGGTTACCACATGATTTAACCAGCCTCATTATGAAGTGTGTGTCCATTGTATCAATGAAGGTTTCTTGGAATGGAAACCTATCTGATCTTATTGCTCCTTCAAGGGGTATTAAGCAAGGAGATCCTCTATCTCCTTATCTCTTCATGCTATGCATGGAATGAATAGGCCATCTAATCAACTACAAGGTAGGCCAAGGGACTTAGAAACCGATTAGGATGAGCAAAAAAGGGCCTTACATATCCCATCTTTTCTTTGCAGAAGATCTTATTCTGTTTACTGAAGCTTCGGAAGTCCAAGTTTAGGTGGTATCGAGGGTGTTGGAAACATTTTGCATGGCTTCAGGACAGAAAGTGAGCAACGATAAAACTCGAGTTTTTTTTCCAAGAATGTTTCTCAGGATAAAGCTCGAATTCTCAGTCAAGCCTTACAGTTTAAATGTATAAACAATCTTGGAAAATATCTAGGAGTGTCTTTGATTCATGAGCGAACAACGAGGAACACTTATCAATACATCCTAGATAAAGCGCAGCAGAAGCTTACAGGCTAGAGTGATCGAGTTTTGTCTCTAGCTAGACGTGTAACTTTAACTCAATCGATGTTCTCTTCCTTTCCAATCTATACGATGCAAATAGTAAGACTGCCAAGGCATTTATGTGATGACTTGGAGAAGATAATAAGGGATTTCATCTGGGGCCCAAAGGAAGGACAGAGGAAAATGAACTTAGGCAGTATGTCGGCCTAAAAACGTAGTGGTCTTGGGATTAAAAGAGTCCGTTCATCCAATGATGCGCTACTTACTAAGTTGGGTTGGGGTTTGCTTACCAAGCCAAACGTATTATAGGTCCAGCTCCTTCGAGCCAAATATCGAGTTAATTGTCATCATATCCCTCAAACGCTGGAAAGGAAAGGAGCTTCAGTAATTTGGAGAGGGATAGCTGCTACGTGGCAATCTGTGCACTAAGGAATCAAATGGAATATAAGTAATGGAGGGCGAACATATTTCTGGTTGGATGATTGGGAGCGTGATTGGGGTCCTCTTTTGCTCCTGACGACCTCTCAAATTCCTGACAGCTTGATGTATACCAAAGTAAAGGACTTTGTTGATGATTATGGCAATTGGAGTTGGACTATGTTCCAACAATATCTTCCCTCAACAGTATGTATGGCTATTGCAGCTATTATGCCCCCTAAAGATGGAATGGGGGAGGATCGCATAGTTTAAGGACTAGAAAAGGATGGTTGTTTTACGATGGCTTCTGTTTATGATTTAATTGAAGATAATGTCACGGAAGATAGTAACAGGATTTGGGATTTGATATGGAAATGCATAGGGCTCCAGCGGATTAGATCGTTTCTTTGGCTTCTGGCTAAAAGAAAGTTGCTGACTAACCAACAACGAGTTGCTCGGCATATATCAACGGATAATAGTTGTCATTTATGTGGCCAAGTAGAGTCAATCATGCATGTAGTTCGGGATTGTTCTAGGGTGAAATCATTTTGGACTCAATTTGCTCCTGAGGTGATCGGTAAAGCTCTCTTTCAACAGGATGCAGAGACATGGTTAAAAGCCAATCTTGGCAACCAGTTGCAAGTGCAAAAGTTTACATGTGCTACAATTTATGGAGTCTCTTATTGGTTTTTATGGCAGTGGCGAAATAGGAGTATTTTTTAGGAAGACTTTATTAAGACTGAAGTAGGAAATAGTGTTGTTATGGATTATGTTGCTTGGATTGATTAGGCAAGTGTTGTAGCTGGTCGAGTTATTAAGGGACAGGGATTGCCACGAGGTAAGCTTGTTGGATGGACTAAACCGAGCAAGGGATGGGTAAAATTAAATACAGATGGTGTGGTTAAAAAAGGTCCTAGCATTGCTACTATTAGAGGTTTAATTCAAGATTGTACAGAACATTGGTGTGGTGGTTTCATGCAGAATATTGGTGTGTGCTTACCTTTAATTACTGAACTCTGGGGAGTTTATTCTAGTCTAAACTTGGCATGGGACCTCGGATATCACCGAGTGGTGTTAGAAGTGGATTCTTTGGAGGTAATCAACATTGTATCTTCCTTCGAGATGATGTTGATTGATGGTAATTCTTTGGTCTTGGGTATCCGTGATTGGTTGTATAGAGATTTGGATATTCAAGTTCAACATGTATATCAGGAAGGGAATAAGTATGTCAACAGGCTGGCCACTCTACCTATGTTTTAAGGCCCCGAATTTCATTTTCTTCAGGCTCTTTCATCGGAGTGTATTGCGAATGTCCGTAAGGATTTGCATGGGGTTTCATATCGCAGAGTTTTGCGCTAGTTTGTTTTTTTAGAGTATTATCCTTTGTAAACAAAAAAAGAAAAGCAACATATACTTCTCCTATATGATTGTCCTCGTTATATAATACCTCATGCTTCAAATTTTCTTAACATTGATGTCTCCAAGCAATTGTCCTAAGTATACTTTTTTCAAACTTAAATTCTATTTGATAATCTTCTTTTGTCAGAAATTTTGTTTAATCAACTATTATTTCATAAAACTCATATCATCAAAGACGCCACTGTCATGTCTTAAATCTATCAAAATAAACTCAGTGATTTAAACAATTGCAGATAACCTTAAATATCTGGATGTAATTGATGGGGTATATAAAATATGAGATTTAAGGTGGCAGGCAATGTGAACCAAGGACATTAACTTGGTATTTATTCTTTTATCTTTTTTATAAAAAGTTGTTCGGCTCAGGAATAGAAAACTAAATGGATTAATTTTGATGTTGAACTTTTTAGTTTAACAGGCATGATAATGCCTAACCTGATTATTTGCCAAAGGTCGGCAATCAAGATTTTAGATAGTGGTCTGCGTCAAAATTATATGGTTGCATAATGCACATATCAAAGTGGAAAATATCATTAACCACCTTAACCAGCAGTTTTGAGGTCAAAGAGTGACAAGGAACCATTGAGTTGCATCCTAAATGTAGACCCAGTCCGATTGTCTTTATGTAGTAGTAGAAGGTTTAAGTCTGTAGCAATGAAGTTTTTAAAGAAAAACGAAGAAAGAGTGAAAAGTAAAATAACAGGTAATTTCCTAGGTACCAGCAACAGAAAAGCTGGCTTGTCCTTATTCCGACCAAACCATATAACTGGATCCGTCTGACGGAAAAAGCAATGAACTTTGAATTCCATTTCCAGCAAGCGTTGAATGATGAATGATGATATTAGTACAGTTGGAGGCTTAAAAGCAGGAAGACGAACAAGCTATTCACTAGTATTATTGCGATGGTGTAAGAAGCCAACTGTGGTTTTGTAGTTTGTGGACCCGAAACCTCCGAAAACCCAAGAACTATGTGATTGGTCGTGGACTGATAAGACTGTGCCCATGCTACATCCATAGCACCGACCATTAGGTGCAGACCACCTCCTTTTCTTTGCATGCACCTCTGACATGGGGCAGGGCGGGTCTTTTGCAGACAATTTTATCCAGTTTTGGGTAAAAGTAAAAACCATTTGGAAATAAAACGTAAACTTTTCTCATTTGCGAGACAGGCTTGGTATGAGTTAAATCAAATTGATTTTTTATTGTATCCATCAAAAGTTAAGGTCTTCGTTTCACATCAATTTGATATTGGTTTTCTTTCTACACCAGAGTTGTCCCAATTGTGGGTGTTTCTGTGTTCGTGTCAGCACCCAATGTCTCATCCTTTTTCGTTAATGACTTTTGACTTCCAAGTCCAATGCTTATCTTAAAGTGGCTTTTGCGGGACACACGTGTTAAACTTTGTGCAAAGTAATTTAACTTTTCTGTAGCCACGTACGCACTTTGAATGGTCAAGCCCCAATTGCCACATAGCTTAGCCTAGCCTTTTGACTCCCTTCCACAATCCACACCGATTATCCTTGTTTTCGATTCATATTGGCTGGATTATTCCTCTTACGGGTTGGATGTCTTTATGAAGAGTAAATCGATTTATTCTCTTTTTTCCCTTCGTTACCAGTTGAAGTTGATTAGAGTTCAAAGTTAGTCTAAATGGAATTGAATTGCCAATTTTAACGATTATGTTATAACACAATTTTTTTAATATAGGCAAAATTTTGATCATACCTTTACATAGGTAACAATGATGCAATTTTTTCATTAGAGGTAACGTTGATATCTCAAATTTTGGTCATTTTCGTTCCATCTCCATCAAAGCTCATGAGCTACTTTAGTTGTATGCATACGTTATCAAATTTTAGAGATTTGTAAATATCATGGCAAGATAATTCAATTTTTTATATCAATAATTTGAAAATATTGTTAGAAAATAGAGAAATAGGTCTTATTTGGCAATCACATTAGCTGTTAGCTGATTCTATAAGCGGTTAGTCGATAATAGATTATATCAACTGATTTGACCAACGGATAACATTAGTTGCTTATTTAAAGATATTTGATAAAATTAGTTGTTTAGTATTAGATGTTTACGTGTAAAATGACTTATGAAAATATCACTTTAGACATAAGTATTATATCTTAGTATTTCTTTGAATATTCTTATAAAAATTTAGATTTTTGAGATTTAGTTTCATAAAAATTAAGCTTATAACTTTAATAAAAAATGTATAACATATAATAATAATAATAATAATCATCATCATCATCATCATCATCATCATGATGATGGTGATAACGATAATGATGATGATGATAATGATGACGATCATAATAACTACAACAACAATAATAATAATAATAGTAAATAAATAATAATATTATTATTACTACTACTTTCTTTTTCGACATTAATCTGAAGTTCATTTTTCTAGGATACTGGTGTTTGGTGAAGGCAAAGCTATAATAAAACATGGCAACTTGATTCTATTAAGTTATTGATGGACACTCTCCAGTTCTCATAAATGTTAGGTCTTAAGGTGAATATTAACAAAAGTTATTTTGTACTCTTTATCTATGATAGAACCACTTTAGGACACTATTTCCTCCCTGACTGGTATAAATAGGAAATTCCATCCTCTGCATTATTTGGGTCTACCTAATGTTACGAATACTTTACCGGATTTAGTACCGGATTGATTTTTGGTACAGTACTGTACCAGTATCAGTTAATACCGGATACCATTTTGGGTAATTTTTAAATTTATGAAATAGTCCCTGAATTTTTTTTAAAATTGCAAAATAGTCCATTGTCATATTGTATTGTTGTGATGTATATTTTTAATCCTGTCTCCAAAAATCAAAATAATAAATAATAATCACAATTAATATGAAATAATAATAATTTTCAAATATTTCACACAATTTATATAAAAAGACAATCATTATCAAACAAATATAAAATTAAGAACAATATAAAGTGTTTAAAATATTACAATTTAATTTAATTTAATTTATAAAATTAATTTAATAATTATTAATAAATATAATTAAATTTAAAAGTATTTTTTAAAAATATATTTCAAATAAAATTTGATTTAATAATTAAAAATATATAAAATAAATATTAGCTTATAAATAATAATTTTTAAATTATTTATTTTTAAAAATAAATATTTTTGTTAATACTGTATTAATAAATATTATATAAAAGATTAAAATAAATTTAAATAAAATAATTCAATAAAAAGATTAATTAAATAACAAATTAAAAAATTTTGAAAAAAAGAGGGGTGGTTTGGGCGGGAAAGATAAAATTTTTATAAATATTTGAAAATTTTACAACTTAGTCTCCATACTTTTCAAAATTTTTAATACTGGCCGATGTTTGAACCAACATTTGTACTCGGTACTAACCATTCCAATCTCGTATTATTTTCTGGCCAGTAAAGTACGAGATTCGTAATTCTTACAAAAAATCACAAGGTATTTAACTCGGACGCTTTGGCTCCAAATCTTAAGTCAGGAAACGGACTGGGGGAGAATGGTTACTCAATTAGAGTTATGATATATTTATTTGAACTTGGAATCTCAGTTTTGCTTATATAGATTTAGGACACATCGTTAGCATATGAGATATAATTCTGGGCCTGTCACTTCCCTCTTAAGGAACTCATTGAGAGGGTGGAAACTCGAGTACAAGAGCATTTGTCAGCCATTAGGTTACGTTACAACCCTGGCTTACGAGTGCGAGAATGTTTTGCCATATTTCCCTCCTACGTCAGCTTCAAGCCAGCACATGATCCTAAGCATCCGCTGTGAATTACTACCTTACCGACAATCTACAACGATTAAACACTAGCTGGCCACAGTAGTTTTATCTGTCGCAGCTTTTATTTTTTCATGAAGTTTGATGAATTGTTTCGTTTCTTTTGGTGATTGATTTTTTTTCCATGAAGATATCAAGAAAACCTTAACAGTAGATCAAAAATGACTCTCCTTCTACTAACTCTTCCTGATTAAAAGCTCTCGGACCTAAGATTCGTAACATACAGTAGCATAACATTGTAGGGAAATGCTCCTTGATATCTACAGCATCCTTTCTAACTTGGCTAGCTGCTAGTAAGAAATTAAAACCAAGTACAGAATTAGATGATCGACTGATCAGTTATGCATTTATGTTGTCTTGAACCTGAATCTATCAATTATTTATTTTTTCAATGCAGCTAAACTAGCACTATCTGAAGCAGAATGCAGCACAACATAAACTTGTTTTGTCTGATAAGCAGTACAGAAGATTGGGGAAAGATCAGAAATGTATGTGCCTTAGCTTGAACAGCTTTTTGTATTCTATTCGGCATGAAAGGAATCAAAGACTATTCAGGAATTGTAGAACAGAGATATATGCTCTTGCTCCTAGAGAAATACTGGTAGCTCACAAAGCTACTGATGGATTCAAATACTCACTCAAATGAAGATGGAACCTAGGGTAACCAATATCATCACTTCTACTAACTGTTTTGATTGATCTTTGGATGTAAGAATACGAGGATATTTGTAGCAACCTTCTTCTGTACAGTCTTGTATTAATACTTTGTAGATGGTCGGGATTGGGCAATTTAAGGAATTCATTTCACTTTTGAAAAAAAAAAAAAAGACTCCTTGCAATCTAATTTTTCATTCTTGACACTGTAGGCAATTGTTTGCAGTCCAACTCGATATTGACCTTTCGCTGTGAGTTTGTTACAGGCAATGTGCAGGTTTATTCTGAAGAGGGGAAATTGCTTTGTCCGAGGCTAGGACGTAAACTTGCATTGCTTCGAAGCAGCAACTGAGCCGGCTCGTGCTTGATGGTAAGTTCTAGAACTACTTCACACACACTGGCGTTAGGTAGAAATTTTGCCTTTTTGGTCAACCCGGCTTAAGCTTTCTAAGATAGTGTCCCACTGGAAGTCCAAGTCCAGTTTATATCAAGTTTTAGCCCAAAAATATGACATGATAGCTACCAAAAAATCTGGATCCTTAGCTGTTTAAGATTGCCCAGATTAGGATCCTTGGATCTCTCATAAAACTTCTCTTTCTATAAAGTTTGGTGAATTGTGAAAGAGCCCATTTTACCAAACAAATGAAACTTGTATTGTCAATCAGAGTAATAGCACCCCGAATTCCGAAGACTGACAGATAAAACAATAGTTGTGTTTTTGTTTGAAATATAATTGCACCACATATATATATATAACAATCAGATTTATTGAAGAATCTACATGGACATTTAGCACTACTATGTCATCTTAATATCAAAACAAATTACCGAATCAGAAATTCCCCACTCCAAAAAACTTAGCAAAGGCTCATTTCGGTGACCAAATGACGCATTCTAGTTAGCCATCCGCACTATTATGCCTGCCAACGGAAATTTGAAAACGATATGTGAGTGAGTAGTTCACTATGAAGATTTGAATATGAGAAACAATATTTTAAAAACCGAACCAGTGACTGAACCAGAGAAGTAACCGATTCAAAGGTCAATGGTTCAACCGAAATTCAACCGTGATTGAACCGGTGACTACTAAATATGTAAATTTGATTTTAGACTGATGAAGAGTGTGGCGTTTTGTCTTCTTAATCACCATAGTTGTAAAAGTTTTAATTTTTAAAAAAAAACTCTTCATTTTAAATGAACCGGCCGGTCTTTTCTTTCACCGGTTCAGCGATTTTTACCGGTCCGACCTCAAAATGAACGGACCAATCACTCACAAAAAAATAAGGGCTAAATTAGACCGTTTTATGCTCCGATTCACCGGTTCACCGGTCCAACCGGCCGGTTCGGTCCGGTTTTCAAAACACTGATGAGAAACCATACCCCCTACCTTGCTCGCAATATTGTTGGAGAGCCAGTCCAGTCCCTCATAAAGGCCTTCCCCAGAAGTGGCACATGTGCTCTGAATATACCTGAATTGGGGATAAGAGATCAGACAGTATTTTGTGCGCGATTTGTTTTTCAATATAAAAAAGCATCGTAAAGGAACGTAGATTGTTTGTACAGAAATTCAAGGAAAGGTAGTTAGAATCAACACACCAGTGGCGTTGACGCAGTGAGTGAAGACCAAGCTTATCAGTGATCTCAGCCGCATTCATAGCATTTGGAAGGTCTTGCTTGTTAGCAAACACAAGCAGCACAGCATCCCTCAATTCATCCTAAGCAGAGATAAAACTTAACTTCAGAAGAAGTCATCACACTGCCTGACTTGTACCAAGTTTTTAAAAGCATAAACAGGGACCATAGTAACATGAACGAGGAAATATTTTTAATTAAAAATCATACGTAACTCCATTTCAGAGGAAGCTGGAGAAACAGGGGTCCAATTACAGACCATAAAATCTAGTTGCAGCAACATCAAATCCTAGCTCAACTCTTAACAAATCAGCTACTTAGCATAAACTAGATATATAACTTGTTTCACCAATTCCCATTAAAATCCATAAATGTCAAAATGAAGTTTATACCTCATTCAGCATTCGATGTAGCTCATCCCTTGCCTCAACTATACGGTCACGGTCATTGCTATCAACCACAAAGATAAGTCCTTGAGTGTTTTGGAAGTAATGTCTCCATAGAGGTCGAATCTTATCACATAAAAAAAATAAAACAATTGAGACCATGGAAACTCAGTAATTTTGATATACAATTCATCAACAAATTTATAATCAAAGTTTCTACAGAATAAAAATGTTGAAACTAACACATAACAATGGTTAATATGATCAAGAAGACACGATATCACTACACTCTTGCTCAATAAACGAGAAAGAAAAAGCAGATATCAATCAGGTTTTACAAGGCTGGTGATGGGCAATGCTGTTAAGCTCCCAACATGCAACAGCATTTGAAGCACCATTACATTATCCCATACTCACACATTTCTGTAGACATATGTAAGCCACAACACAAATAGCCTCTTCTCAAAAGGAAAAGGGAAAGAAAAACAAATGAAGTGGCTTGTATAATTTAGCTTATGAATGTGTTATGTGCTGATGGCAAAACTAATCAACACATGACCGTCCATAAGCACAACACAATCCAAAACAGCATACAGAAGATTAAAGTACAAAGAAAAAGATGTCTGCCCCAACAAGGATAGCCTTTCCTCATTCAACCATAGGAAAATCTTAAAAAACAAGATGGCTTTAGTGAATGTGGCTTATGCTTTTGTTGTGTACTTATGAGAAAACACCGAATCAGCACAAGACTGTCCACAAGCATGCATATCACCAATACATGAAACTTAGAAAAACCATGTTATGTGGTACAACCGAAATAAACTTTAGCCACATAGCAATGTAGTTTTCCTTCATCAAAGATAATACAACGTGGGCAAAATAACTAAAGCTTGTGATTATGTTAAGTGATAAGTACAACACCATGCAGTTATTCGCTACAACAAGGATACCCTTTCCTGATTCAAACATAGGATAAAACTTGAAAGACATGTTATCACCCTAATACAATGTGGGTAAAATAAATAAAGCTTGTGATTATGTTAAGTGATAAGTACAACACCATGCAGTTATTCACAACAAGAAGGATACCCTTTCTCAAACATGGGAAAAAACTTGAAAGACACGTTATCACCCCAAATCAACGTGGGTAAAATAACTAAAGCTTGTGATTATGTTAAGTGATAAGTGCAACACCATGCAGTTATTTGCCACAACAAGGATACCCTTTCCTGATTCAAACATAGGAAAAAACTTGAAAGACATGTTATCTTTAGTGTATGAAACTTATGTTTTTGTTGTGTGCTGATGAGAAAACACCTAATCAGGACAAGACTGTCCATAAGCACACATATCATTGATAAATGAAATTAATAAATCCATGTTATGTGAATAAACTGAAATATACCTCAGCCATACAGTGACTATTTTTCCTTCATCAAATAAAACAAACAAAAAACCATGATACAATGTGGACAAAGTAGATATAGCTTGTGACTAAGAGTTGTGTGATAAGCAGAACATCAACCATAATGACACATAGAAGATAAAAGCACAAAGAAAAAGAAGTCAGCCACAACAAGGATAGCCCTTCCTCATTCAAACGTAGGAAAAACTTGAAAGACAAGTTGGCTTTAGTGATGTAGCTTATGCTTCTGTTGTGTGCTGATAAGAAAATACCTAATCAGCACAAGACCGCCATAAGCACAAGACCATCCATAAGCATACATATCACTGAGAAACAAAACTAAGAAAGATCATGCTTTCTGACTAAACCGAAAAAATTTCAGCCACCCTATAAGTAATGTTTTTCCCCTTCATCAAACAAAGGAAAAACCTCAACACAAGGTGGCTAAAGTTGATATAGCTTGTGATTATGTTGTGTGGTAACAGAGGCAAGTAATTAGCACAGGACCGTCCACAAGCACGTAATACCAATCTGGCATAAGAGCATCAGATTGTACACATGTAAGCAAGTAGCATTAACATTGCCAAGACTCATTATAGAATAGTGTAGCATTAGCATTTTATACCTTGTCCTGACCACCAACATCCCAGACAGTGAAACTTATGTTTTTGTATTCCACAGTCTCCACATTAAAACCTGAGGGGAATTAAATAAGAACAACAAATTTACACTTTTTAACAAACCGAGATATGGCCACTATTATGTCAAGGTTCAGAAGCGATACCGATTGTTGGAATGGTAGTGACAATCTCTCCAAGCTTAAGCTTGTATAAGATGGTCGTCTTACCAGCAGCATCAAGACCAACCATTAAAATTCGCATTTCTTTCTTGGCAAACAGCCGGCTGAAAAGCTTCGTAAAAGAAAGCCCCATCTTGTTTTTTCAGCTGAATTCCAAATGGGGAAACCATATTAAGACAAAAATCATAATAGATTACATGCGAGGTCTCGTTTCAGATCTAAACATTTCTTATATATAAAGAGCAAAAAGAAATCAATAAATCCAGGCCCAGCAAGACATAACCAAAAACCAAATCCACCAATAAAACCAAGGAAATTCACAATAAACAAATAAGTTTAAAAGTGCATAGATATCATACAGATAGAAAGAGAGGAAGTGGAACTCACCTGAAGAAAAACGGAGAGAAAGAGATGGAGGCTGCTAATGCGCTATTGAAGTTGAGAGGAAATGGGCATATATTTATTTTGAGTACTGCGTCTCATTTGACGGCTTCTTTTTTCACGCCGTTACTTTGCTTACCCTTTTTCCCGAACCCTAGCTTGCACCTAACAACCTTTTTCACTTACAATTTTTATTCATTCGATCGAAGGCATCAGCCTTTTTCAGTTGATTTGTGTCTTTTCTCAAAAAACAGAAAAGTTTAAAATTCTGTTAACTTTTTATACTTCCACTCTTTTTATTTTTTATTAAAATAAATAATTAAAAGAGATTTCATAAAATTTATTCACATAAACAAACTAAATTAAAGAGCTTTACTGAAATTATCCAAATCTAGATTAATTTATAATTATATTCAATCAATTAAATTAGTTATTAATTATTATATGATAATAAAATAATATTGAAATTTTATTTATTATATATTAGCACTAGTAAATAAAATTTTAATTTCTCATACTTTATTTATAATTCATATTTTTAAATAATTGATAATTTCATTGATTTTGATATGATTAAATAAGCTTATAAATTCTAATTATTTTATCATATTTACATATTATTTATATGAAAAAGTATAATAAATATTTAGTATGCATTATTTTATTTTATTAATAATTTAGGATATTTAAATTAATTTGGCAATAAACTAATTTCATTAAATTTTTATTTACTAGTATAATACTAACAAAAGATTCTCAATTTTTATAATTTTATCCTATAAATAATTAATTTTAAAATTTTACTATTAATTAATAAAATTGTACAAAGCTATAATTTATTAGTAGTAACGAGCTTACTACCAACATTAGTTGTAACATCTCATTGCCTTTAGGAGGTTAGAATAGTAAATATGAGTGATTAATGAGAGCTTAGAAATTATAGCTTTTGTTTTGTCCCATTGCCTTTGTTTTGGAAAAATTCTTTCTTTTTAAAAGTTTCTTGAATTCCCTAGTGATAAAGGTGACATCTTTGTTATCACTTTCACTTATAAATGTCTTTTTTCACTTGATTCTTCCCTTGAGAATTTGAATGCTAAGTCTTTTTTCTTAAGAAGCATTATTTCCTTTTACGTATCTTGAAGTCTCATTTCATATGTGAGGAGAGGTCTAATAAGCTCTTCTAATGGTAGTGTTATTAGATTTTGGATTTTTATAAATTCATCATTTTAGCTTCCTACGTCTTTAAAAGTGACATAAGCAACTTTCTTATCATTCCAACGTTAGTATAAGTCTTTCTATGGCCCTTGAGAGTTTAATAATATTAATGAATCTTGTGTATATGCTGAAGATTATTTCATGATGCTTTATTTGAAATAATTAATATTAATGGATTAATATGCTCACTTTGTTCTCCTTAATATGATTTGTTCTCTTATGGATGATTTCTACTATATGCTAAATTTCATAAGTTGTTGCATATAGAGAGACTATTGAATTTATTTCTTCCTAATGCACAACATAATGTACAACCTTACTATTTAAGGAAATTAATCTTTTATCTTGAGATTCTCATTCTTCATTTAGTTTGGGGACCATTTTGTGATTTACAATTTTCAATGGTATAAAGGGGACATTTGAAATTACTTCCAATAAGTTTGCACTTTTGATCATTAAAAAAACTTTCATCTTTGTTTTTCAACAAAGATAGTCAGTTACATAAAAAAAGGGGACTTTACTAATATTTTGTGCCTCTTGGTTGAATGATGATGATGATGATGATGCTCCTAAATGTGCCTTTATGATCTTTTCTATCGGATTTCATTTGAAATGCTAGTCTAATATATCTATTATGATACCACTTATTAGTCCCTAAGGGCATATAATATAATGATGAATTAGGTATTGGTAAAATTAAAGAAATATGACTTAATATGTTAATAAACACAATTTATTAAAAATAAAAATATGAAAATAATGAATATCAATAAAAAACTTAAGCAATAGTGTAAAAAGGGTAAGTGAAGAGAAAAACAAACTAATTTATAGTGATTTGACAAATAACCCTTGCTTATGTCCATTTTTAAGACTCTTTTTGAAATTTCATTATAACTCTTTTTTCAAGATGAAGAATAACTTTAGTATAACATTTTCTTAGCAAAGAGGAATCTTTTTATAATCTTCCTTCATATTATAGAGGAAACTTAATACCACTTAGAACACTCCTAAGTAAAATATAGAAATTTCAACAAAAGCCTAAACTTAAAATGTCTCACATTATCACTTTAATAACACTAAAGAGGCTTATTCATATAAATATGAGACAATAAATGCTTGATAAACACTTAAAAATGTATTTATAAAACATTCAAATGCTTTTTGATGCAATAAGTAATAAGAAAAATATATTTATAGGATTTTAGTACTTGGAGATAAAAACTATTTGATACAAAGGCTAGTTCTAGCACACCTGTTAATCATTACGTCATATTGGTCAACCAATAAGTATTCAATGCATATTATGTTAGTGTAGTGATCTAGAGGCCAATCATTAGATAGTTGTATTCCAATAGTTATATTCATGAATTGGGTGGTTAATATCATTTTGTTCTATGAGTTTTTATTCGAGTTGAGGACTCAAATTGTAGAACTCTGTAATGGAAAATAATGATTTCTCTAAATGTCGCTAATCTTGGTAATTAATATGAAATATTAATTGACCACTAAAAGATTAGTACGTGGATTAAATAATAGTGATGTTTTACAAACCATTCGATAAGGAGTTATCGATTTAATCACACAGATACATAATGGAGATTATGGTATTCGACAAACCCTAAATGAAACAATATTAGGATTGTGTTTATGTCATTAGTGTTTCATACGTGTCTTGAATTCTATGGTATGAGATGTTCATTTTCTTACATGAGAAATGTGTATTTGTTGGCATTGTCCAACACTAACTGTAATAGGTAGCTATATAGATAATGCCACATTATGCGTGACTTATGTAGAGGATAAATGTTCATCAAAAATATTATTGTCCCTCGTATATGATATAAGCGATAATGTCTATGGGCCCTTGATAAAGTAATATTGTATGTATGCAATATGATTAAGGAGTTAATCATATTTTCAATTTACTTTGGAAATTAAGAAAGAATAAATTGGCAAGAATGGCATATTCCAATCTTGCATTTATTCAGGATATTATGAGACAAGAGAATTGACACGAACAATTATTACTTCAAGATTGTGGTTTGTGTATGATACTTATCATCTGTGTCATTTGAGTTATTATAATTATTTTGCAGTTTTAATTCTATTGTTAACATGACATAGATCCTAATGGGTCACCAGAAAAGATTTGATTATAAAAGGGAATTTATTCTAGTATATTATATGGAGATAGGACTATGATGATAAAATTAATTATAAGTGTTATAATTATTTTGGTCATCATATGGTATTAGAATAAATGTTATTAGATAACAA
>JAOTAY010000006.1:20246909-20259810 GCA_025629805.1 Erythroxylum baracoense
TAGCTAGGTTTTGATGTATTTCTTCCTCTTCATATAGCATCTGTATTAGGGTTTTTGTATGTATGTACAGATATGTACAGACAATACAATTTGATGATGTATAAACTGTTAATTTTGAGTAATAAAAAGAGGAAGAGATTGGTTTTAAAAATCTTGAGATTTACAATTACTGCTTTAATTATTCAATTGACATGATGCCATGTGGAGTATTGTAGTGATCGCATGTAGCGCTCCCTTATCATAGGATATGTATCGGAATGACCTACGGGCATCCCGGTGCGTACCCTATGGTGAGGGGGTGTTACAAAAATAATGCATATAATTATATGGTATAGTTAAATAGCAATTGGGTCAAATGTTTAATTATTTTGAAACATGAGATAAATGGCAAAATGGCTATTTAAATGAAAATTTGCACAGTCAACCTTGCAAGAACAAGAGGTTTCCATAAAATTAACGTAAAGATATATTTAAAGCCTCATGATTAAGTTATCCTTTCATTTTGTTTCTTAGATTTATTTACACAAGGGCATTTTAGACAATTAAAGAGGCTTTTAATTAACCCCAATTTGTCTAAAAGGGAGAGGACATTTTGACATTTTGATGTGGTTTTCTAGCTACTGCCGTTTTTCATCTTCTTCTCTCCCATAGTTTTCAGCTTTTTCTTTTCTCCTTCGTCTTCTTCCAATCTACCGATTTTCTTCATCCTTCTTACAAGACTAAAAAAGCTTTGCCATTTAGGTCATGTGTTGAACAATCAGTCACCCATCCTTTTTTTATTTTAGGGATTTTCTATGATCAAAGATAAGCCATTGAAGTATCATCTAACATTGGGAAACAATGGGCTTTCTAATTAATCTTTGGTGGAAACTTTGGAGTGCATCTCATTTGGTGTAAAGGAGGTGAAGCCGTGAGCAAGGATCTGAAGTTGTGAGTAAGGAAGTGAAACCGTGAGATATTTTATTTGGTTTGGAGACCAAGTTCAAGGTATAATGGTTTATATGCTTCAATTTGTGCTATTTTGATTTATGAATTGGTTGCAAGACAAAATCATTGGGTTCTTTTTGGTTTTAAAATTTTTAGTTTAACCCACTTCGGCCCTCACAAAACCTACATTATATGTCTTTTAAAGGGATATTAGTTAACTACATCATCATATTGATTGACTAATGTGTCAACAAACACTTTAGTTAGACATTTAACTTACATTGGTTGACCACTAATCTATATTGGTCAACTAATCCTCCAAAAAATATGATTTTAACGACTTCAAATGCTTAAACTTAACATTTTTTAACGCAAATATATTTAAAATAACTTCTAAAATTTTCCTAAGAGAAAATTTGAAAGATTAAGAGGCCTTTTCTTCTATGAACAAAATCTTCAATACCTCTTAATGAATGAAAAGACTCGTATAATGAAGTAAGATGAAAAGTTTAAGATTAACACAATAAAGAAACGAGATTACAATTAACAATACAAAATATATAATGACCTTGATATGAATTGATCTTCACTTTAAATGTTGCAAACTTTAACTTTCCTTTATCATCTTCATCAACTTTCTTCTTAAGTTATAGCTACATCTTATTATTATATTACTTCTCACTAAAATAATAAAACTAATTTGTAATACTTATACTTTTTATCGTCAAAACATCAATTGGTACCTATCTTGATTCAATAAGAGTCTATCTCTAATACCAACTAATGTAAAACTACCTAGGATTAAAAAAGCAAATAATCCACAAATGATTTTAAAATAACCCAAGAAAATTAAATATGATATATTAAGAAAATTGACTCATTGATTATAAAGAATCAAAATCTAAATCCATTGAGAAATTAAATAGCATAAAGAAAGAATTCTTTGATAAGTTCAAAGTTTAACGAAGAATAAGAAAAAAAAATACTCATGACTATCAATAAACAAAGATGTCAAAAACTCCTTTAAATTGAAAACAAGCATTTGTTAAATAACAGTTTAAAATTTGATTTTGAAGTAATCATGAATTAGGATATGATTGTGTGTTAGGTCGTATTGGCTATAAAAATTCTAATGCTAGTAACATGGTCTAGAACACACTTATGACTATGATCATGAATTCTTTTGTAATTTTATTATGTTAAACATAGTTTGGAACATACTCATGGCTGAGATTGTAGATCTTTCTATAACTTCATAAAGTTAGATATAATTTGGGACATAATCATGTTAGAGATTATGACTTAAAACTTATTTTTCTTAAAAGTTTCATGAGCTAGTATATTATTGGGTTATGTTCACATCTGAGCCTTATCCAACCTTATCTTGGATTCAGTTAACCAATAGTTGGTCTTCATATAGGTTCAATAAGCCATACAAATTAGTTCTCGAAGTGCTTTTTGAAGCTTAGGCTAGTATACTACCATCTTGTATTGACATTTAAACCTTCTCCAACCTCAAAATTAAGTTAATTAATGTTTAGTCTTTGATATGAGCAAGATCCCTACCATATAAATCTTTGAGCCAAATGCACCTATTGAAATATAGAATAATGATAGTGAATATTGAGTGTAGATCTCATAAAGACTACAAATGCAAGTAATTATCTCTCTATTACCTAATTGACAAATTAAGATGATGATTTAATTTAAATAATAAAACTAAAATAAAATTCAACATAAGTAATTACTAATAACCAAATTGGTCAAAGATTGATCAATTCAAATAATAGTACCTAGGTAAAGAATTCGCTTTAGACTTATTAAGCTATTAACCCTTTATTATGTAATTTTATTAACATTCATTGGACCGTGAAAATTTCTATCTTATTTTTGTATCTTTCTCACAACTATCAACACCTAATCCATAGTTAATTAACTAAAACCTCTTTCTAGTTAAAACCCCCAAGATTACATTAATCTATTAATGAATTTCACTTTTAGGTTTTACCCTAATCTAGAGAATTTATGTCAACTTATCTTTAGGTTTGCATGTAGCTCCTTTCAATTATAGTAAATCTATTCATACAAAAAGATTTCTTAATCTCAAGTGCATGAAATTAAACATGAAATAATATTCCAGTCATATTAATTCAAGAACTAATCAAAAACACATAATTGAATACGACTAATCAATAATCAAATAGCATTGAATAAAAGATTAAAACACAAAGTATATCCTAAGTTTTATCCTACCTATGCATTAACAAATTTAGTTCATAAAAATAGAAAACATAGTCAAAGGTTCAAACGAAAACTAAAAATAAGAGAATTCATTGTATATCCCTTTTTCTCTAATACAATCTAGTAAAACTTTGACAAAATATGGCTTTTATTGGATCTCTAAGTTAATCTCAAATTCTCTACCATTCTAAAGTTTAAAATTATGTTTAAAGCTTGAATTCTCATAATTTTTCCTCTTAATTACCTTTTTATACTTTCCAATTAGGGTTTTGGACTAGATATAAACACTTATGCAATCGTATGCAATGACCATGTCCTTCAAAATCATTTAAAAACTTAACCGTAGTGCAAAAATAAGGTTTTTGAAGCTTACACAAGTAGTGGATACCATTGTGTACAAGACTCACACATGCGTGTCTACCTTATTAAGGGAAAAAAGTCTTTTAACCCTTATATAGTTATTATTACTTACATAGCCCCTCACTCCACTGTGTACACATCTCACACAACCTTGTACATGTCTTATATGGCTATGTATATGTCTCATATGGGCGTGTAATCCATCAACACAGACGTGTGCTTCCAAAATAACTTTAATTCTTTTGGATCGTGTCATAATTTAACTTGATTTCTTCTCTTTTCAATCTATGAAGGCAATTAGGAGTGAAAACATAACAGAAATAAATGAAATTAGGAGTAAAAACATGACAGAAATGAATGAAGTACCAAAAACTATAAAAAAAATCTTAGATAAACAAACTAAACGCGAGATTAAAAATATAGTCTAGTAAGCATTTATTAGTCTTTATGTAGGTTCAATATGCCTTATAAATTAGTTCTTGAAATGCTCTTTGAAACTTGGTCACAAATTAATTAACCCATTCAAAGCCTATTTAATCATTTTACTTATAACTCTTATAACTAGTCCACTAGGCATAATTAGTAGATCCCTTGAAGTTTGGTTATCATGCTCTCATTATTAGGATTAATGATGAAATATTAGTAGTTCCTTACACTTGTTAATTTAGGTCTTAAAGGACTTTCTCTTGCAAAAAACGTCGTATAGATCCACCCTGTACTCCTTTATAATATATTCAGTTTGGTTTTAAATTGCTAAGTCAAAATTTTCATAGTTTATAGCCAAAATATGAACCTTGCTATCTAGGACCTCTAAGTATTTACCTCTCTTTTGGATCTTTTAATTTATCTCCTTTATGATCTTCTAATTCCTTTTGGTCATCTTGTTTGAGTTTAAAAAGGTCCCTTAATCTTTATGTTAACCTTATCATTGTATACCCCCATAGCTATAAAACCCTATGAAAAATAGTTCATAATACTTTGTAAGCCTATATTTATTGATATATTAAAGGAATTTGCGGCAGTCTTACCTTGGAAAAGTTAAACTTAACCTATCGACATATTCATCTTTAAGGAATTATTTTATAGCATCCTTCTATCTTTAGGTAAAACCATGTATCTACATTTCAACCATATTTTTATAAATGATGGAGTCACTCACCTTGACATACCAATTTGGAGAAAATATCTCCACCTTAGGTTTGATCCTCTTTCCCTTATCATTAAAGGTAGCAGGTTAGGAAGAAGGAGCTTTTGCCTTCTTCACCTGATCTAAGTCTAGATTGATGTAAACTATGGGGACATATATGACAAGGCAAACCACATGGCTATAAATTTGGATTGGTTGTGCCTTTTGCTGTGTTTTCTTATTCTTTTTCTTTATGATGAAGTCCTTATTGTGAGTCATAAAGATAAGCTTGTTTATATACATTCCTGTAAAGTATGCATATATAGGGTTACTATTAGAGTCATCTACACAAATAAAGCTTTATAAGCATGAAACATATATGTTTGTTAATCTGCTATGGCAACCACTAGTAATAGATCTTCATCTAATAGCTCATCCTTTGGAGGAAAGGGGTTCACAAAATTCAGTAAGGTTACATGTGGAGAATTATGAGATAATTTGACTTTTTTCCCCTCTTTTTGATCCTTAAATCAACCTCCCCTTAGGTTAGCCTAAAGCTCCAAGTGGTCTTGTCTTTCAAAGACAAGAATATAAAAACAATTTTTTAATCCATGTCTCCCTTTGAGTGGTTTATTATGGTTTATTCTAGGCCTAACATTTTAAGTCATATTAGTCTAGTAGTTTACCCAAATGGTAGAACTGGTGTATGAACCTAAAAAATCCTAAAGACGACTCAATGTTTTTTTAGATGATAGTGTACTTGAAAGGATGATAAGACACCAAGAGTACTCGTAAAGTTGACTTAATGACATACTTGTCTCCTTTAAAATTTGGTCATAATCATTTAGGGGAAGAAAAAAAAAGGAAATTTTAACCTTAATATTTTGAAGCATTCAAAATGAACCTTAACTTTTGTAAAACATTCAAAGTAAACTCTTAATAAAAAAGCTCAAAGCGTTATGTTTTTGTCAATTTTATGTCATGTCATTAGTGACATGGTAGAAATGTGTTATTTTTAATATACTTATAAGCTTTATAGTACCAAGTGGGATACACTTGGCATTATGAAGCCCATCTATCTTAATAAAATTTCAATTGTTTTTATGTAATTATATTAATTCTAATTGTTTTTAATTAAAATTAATTAATCTAATCTATTTTAATAAACCTAAAATCCAACTTACTCAAGATTTGAACCCTAAATTTATCCCAGTTGCTTTACCCTCTTCATCCTATCCCCCATCCCCATTTACTTTAGAGATACTCAAGTTTATGAAGCAAATGATTCATATCATGAATGTTATTATGGTCTTTATTATGTTACAAGTTGCAACTGAGACACTCAAGCTCTTTAATGATGTTATCCTACTTTCATAAGGTTATAATGTCTACCAGGGACCTCCCGAAGACATTCTTAAGTTCTTTGAATATAATGGCTTCATACGTGCAGAAAGGAAAGGTGTAGTAGATTTGTTGCAAGCGGTTTGCTCCAATAAGGACTAGAGACAATACTAGTTTAGAAAGAATTATCCTTATGAATACGTATCCAACAGTACAAGCCTTTAGATCCTTTCATGTTGGCAACAACTCTTAGTAACCTTACGGTTCCTTGTGATAAATCTATACACACTCTACAACTTTGGTAACTAAGAAATATACTATCTCCAACTGGAAACTCTTTTAGGTATGCTTTGTATGAGAATGATTGAACATAACTCTTTCATTTTTATATTTAAAATCACATAAATAATAATCATGGTTGTTCTTGGATTCACTATTTTCTTAAGAATATAGATGGAAACTAGTCAAACAGAGATTGATTATTTAGAAAGTAAATCAGGATAAGGGAAGCAATTGCAGTTTAAGATCTTGAGTAATTTGAAATTTTAATTTACTCTAATTAAAAATAATTAGAATTAATAAAATCATACTAAAACCAATTAAAATACTTTTCATAATTATAGACAAGCCAATAGAATTTAGACATATGTGAGAACTTATATTATTTTGTAGCACGGTTTAACTCACGGAGTTCCATTTAAAGAATATGTCCGCACTGCACATTCATTAAATTGAGATCTACGTTTAGGAGGAATACAAAAATGATTTTCACAATGTTACAACACTTTTCTCACTTCACTTGCTTCCTGCTCTCTTGCCTTTAATTCCTCTGCTTCTCTATGGCCTCTCGCTCTCCTGCTTTTCCTTTCTGTGTTTCTCTTATTGTAGTTCCATTGCTTTTCACCTCAGTAGCTTCGCAGTGTAAACATCCACCAACCATTTTCGTCTTTGGTGACTCTAACTCTGACACCGGTGGACTCGTCGCAGGACTTGGATTTCCTGTTAATCTCCCCAATGGCCGCATTTTCTTTCGCAGATCAACTGGGAGGTTGTCCGATGGACGGCTTCTAATCGACTTCCTCTGTAAGCAGCCCACTGGCCTCTACCGCTCACTCTCTTCTTTTTCATTTTGGTTTTTGCTCCCTTGCTTTCTGGTCGAGCGTGCGTATCCAAACGATTCGATAAATTTCATTGGTTTTGTGGAGTTGTGATGTATGATCATCGACTCATATTCAATCCGACACGGTTCAATTTAACCGAGCATGGTTAATGTTGTCGGTTGCCCATTAAAAGTTTTTTTTCCAATTTTACAAAATGCAACATCATTAGTATCTTATAATGTTGTTTATTGCCCTATGCCATAGAGACAGCTTTGCGGCTCTCTTTGTTTCTGAACAAGTACCTATTTCACTATTCTGACAAGTTGACATTTTATTAACCCGTGGGATCCAAAGTTGGGAACTTTGTCTTTATTTTTTTGTTTCCTGTCAGAAATTAGGGAACTTTACTATATGATGCAAATAAGATGTGAAGTTTCTAAGATGACATGCATGTATATTTTTGCAGGCCAAAGCTTAAAGACGAATCTTCTAACCCCATACCTAGACTCATTGGCGAGGTCCAATTTCGTAAATGGTGCAAACTTTGCAATGGTTGGATCCTCCACCCTTCCAAAGTTTGTTCCCTTTTCATTAAACATCCAAGTAATGCAGTTCGCTCATTTCAAGGCTCGTACCCTTGAACTTGTCTCGGCTGGTAATGTATCGTTTTCTCTGAGATGGGTAATTTATATTCTTTAATGCTAATTAATCCCTTTTACCGCTTCTGGTTCAAGGTTGTGATCACTAATAATGAAATGCACATAGCAATTACTGTAGACTTCTGAAAGGTACGTGGGAACGTGTGCTTATGTGAAACTGTAGACATATGTCGGTTACCTGAGAGAAAGACAAATAGGAAAACCTTGAAATTCGAACTCAATAGACTATTTCATTTGTTATCAATGCATCTTCTTGACCAAGGAGTAGTTACATTTTAGTACGTGTGAACCTCATTTGCAGATAATTAGCCTTTTCTGAATCAGCATAATTGTCTGCCATTCCTGCAAGTGTAATGTTGTTCTAGTTTAGTGTTCTGCTTGGAGTAGGGTTAGCTTAGTTACTCCTCCCCCATGCCTCGGCTTATTTACCCGTACTTAAAGGCCAAAAGATAAAAGAAACAGAGGAAGTTATGCTTTTGCTTGATAGTGTTTATATTTAAAGCTACAAGTCTTCACCGTGATACTATAACTTAAAGATATAGGGAATCAACGTCATTGGCCTTGTATGTAGCAACATAAGAACTGTTTCTTTTGTGCAATTGTTTAAACTCCTATGACACTTCTAAGTTTCCAACTTCAAACTGATGAAGTACTCCTGCAACTCAGGAGCTAGCAGAAAGAAACTGATCATCAAATTTTATTATTTTTAGGTTTCTATAATATGATCAATGATGAAGGGTTCAGGAATGCACTTTACATGATTGACATTGGACAAAATGACCTTGCCACTGCATTTACCAAAAACCTATCTTATGCTCAATTAAACAGAAGGGTACAAACTGTGATACTAGAAATTGAGAATGGTGTAAAGGTGAGTTTATAATTGCATTAAAGCAGTGATCACCGTTTTACTTTTTTGCGCTGATTGAAAATTTTTTTCCAGTATAATAATGGGAAACCTATCAAGTTCCTTGACTGAGATGATTTATTGTTAACGTTGGATAGACTTTATACGCTCAAGGTGGCAGGAGATTTTGGATACATAACACCGGACCATTAGGTTGTCTTCCTCAAAAGCTTGCTGTAGTTGAGAAAAAGGATTTGGATCCATATGGTTGTATTTCAAGTTATAATGATGGTTCAAGATTGTTCAATGAAGGGCTACTTCGCACATGCCAACGGCTGAGGTCGCAATTGACAGATGCAACTATAGTCTATGTAGATATATTTTCCATAAAGTATGATATCATTGCCAACTCTTCTAAATATGGTAAGATGGAAAGCTTTTTATTGAAACATGGTAACCTCTTCTCATTCTGTTCCTTTCACGAAATATGCTTTTAAATTTTCTTTTACTCTGATATTGATCACTTGATGATCTGACATGGGGCACACAGATTATTGAAAGCAGCGGCCTTGTTATCTTACGGTTCAATTGTTTCCTGGCCAATTAACGAGCTTAAGATGAAAATTTCCTCTGTGATATTCTCCATTCTCTAATTGGTTAATTGTGTAATCGGTTTTTAGGCAATGCATTATACAATTTCACATATTTGGATGCAGAAAGTCAGAGTAGGAATGACAACTATGTTGTCTTGATGAAAACCTTCTAACTTGGTTTTCTGTATTCGTTTGGACAAGATTAATCACGTTTGGATGAATTGATTGCCTCAATCAAATCACTGGCGGATGCAGGTTTCTCAAATCCACTCATGGCATGCTGCGGATATGGAGGACGTCCATACAATTACAATATAAATATAACATGCGGTGAACCTGGCCACCAGGTCTGCAGTGAAGGATCTAAATACATAAGTTGGGACGGCATCCATTATACTGAAGCCGCCAACATGATTGTAGCCTCCGAAATACTATCAAAGGCCTATTCTTCTCCAAGTACTGCATTTGATTTCTTTTGTCAGTAATGCACATCATCTGCGAAGGCAACAAACTTGCATTTCCTGAACCTCAAATGCCATGCACCTTCAAGGTGTAACATGGTAATGTACAATATCTTCAGTATTATGAGAAGTTAAACGTGGAAAGTATCGCAGGTTCATGGAGTGTCAAACAACTCGCAGATGAAGAAACTTGGTGCTTTTCCTGCGTTTTTGAAACAGATATATATTTATATCTACCATTATTGTTTAACTTCCTTATTTTAGCTCTCTTAAGGTGTAACTTGTCGCAGCTATGAACAAACATTATCATCTAGGCGTACATGCTCAATTATGATAAATTGAGTCTTAATATTGCAGCGCCCAATTATAGCTGCATCAGCGGCTCCCTATAATAGATCGTGAGAATTTGATAGAATATCAATAACCAATATCGCTGTATATCCAACTCGAAATGCTCGACCTTGTATCATAAACCAAGATCGAAATTTTAAGAAGCCTTTCATTTCTCTTGAAGAAGACGATATTTGACAAATTCTAGATGAACTTGTCAGCCTTTCCCTCTATTGCACCCAACCAAATTATCCGCTCTCTAACCCCTTTTGTGTTAAAAGAATAAGGACTCAAACAAACCCCTTTTGTGTTAAAGAATAAGGACAAACAAACATGTGTGCATTCTGATTAAATTGTTCCAAGGAAGAGAGCTTTTTCTTTTTTCAAGTGAACCACTGTAAAAATGGGAATAAGGAAATATATCAAAGACATCTAATTGACATCTACTCACTTTGATCGGAAATTTCAAGGAATGCCTTTGTGGAAAAGCGGGAGGAAACTCTGGAACGTGGAAACATTTTTTCCTACCTGTTTACACCATTTCTTCACACACATCAATAAGTTCAGAAGCATATGTTACCCTATAATAATAAATTAATTATTTATGATAAAAATTATTTAACTTTAAAAATGAGTCAACTTTTGGATTTGGTGTTCGCGTTGAATATGAGTTTATTTGATTTATTTCTCTAGGAATCCTGTGAAACTTTTGTTTTATAGGTTATTCTTAAGAAATGATAAACGACATTTAAAAGTGTTAACTGATATATGTTTGAAGACAAAGCCAACAAAAAGTCCAATATGCTAAGAAGCTTCAAACATATTATGAGAAGTGTTACAATTTTATACACCCAAAAGTGATTGTTGCTCTCAAGAATGAATTTACTTCTTACTTATTCACTTTATTTTACTAAAATATTGCATTTTCTCCTGTTAATATTCACTATCTTGATCATACGAGACCAAACATTGAAAAACATTTTACACTTGATTTTGTAAGTTTTTTGAGAAAAGTCCTCGAAAAAAATAATACGATAACCCTAGTGTCATATATTTGAGCTTGTACTTAAGCCCAAAAGAATTTACGACAAAAGATACAAATTGTTCCCTAATGTTTAGCAAAAGGTGTAAGTTCGTCTTTTATTATTATTTTTGGTACTACTTTTTACCTTAACATTTATAAAATAGTATTATTTCCATCCTAAAATCAAGCTCTTAGGTTTTTATTAGTTTTCCACCAGTTGGATAGCTTAGATTATCTAGATGCTGTCGTGAACTTTTAACTTAACTTATTCAAATATATTATCTTAATGTACAATTATTTAAATTATTAAGACATTAAATTTATTTCGCGTGTGATGCAGAAGAATTAGCAGGGTCGTCAATGCTATAACTAATTAAAAATCAGTTTAACCGTAAAGCATAACATATTATCTTAATAATGGTTTGTATTTTGTGTGTTGCAAAGGAAGATAAGTAAGTGGAGTTGTAGGAAAATCTCGGTACGTGTATCATGTATACGCGGTGCGGAAAAATAAAAAAATTTGTTACAAAACTTTCCCGAAGTCTAGGATCTAAATGCCTATGTAAGGAAATACTATTAAACTTAAGTGAAATTTCCCAATTCACATACATATTCATAACACATATGTATAAGAATTCATGGCATTTATACAAATCAATCATTCATCTAATAACTGTGTATCTTGTGAGTAGTCTCCTTTATTTTTCAATCTTCGACTCGTCGGGTTGTTGCAAACTACAACGATCAAAACAAACCGTCTCCATCGGTATCCACGCAGACATCGGAAAATCTAACCAAATCAAATTCTTTAATCCGAAAATAACTAGAACAAAGACAAGAGTGCTAGCTCTTATCTTTGTTCTATAAAGAACAAGATCGTGGAAACAAAAAGGAGAGCAAGAAGACGAGAAAGATGAGAGAGTTGGGTAAGAAATCGTGAAGAAGAAGATTACTAATTCATTTTCACGATTTACATCTTCTTACATGCTTTTCATTTTTGTCTTTTATGATTTTGTCTTTTATCCATTAAAGACCATAAATGAAGCACTTTAAAAAGACGTCCCTTCTTCTCCCACGTTGCCTACCCCTTTATATATATATATACTGAGGTAGTTCAGTCACACTGAGATCGATCCTATCCAGTCTCGGGTATGAAAAAAACACCGAAGACCTGTTTCAACAATATTGACGTTGCGATCTCATCGGCACATATCCTGATCTCATCAGGATCCATTTGGTTCTATTGTTCTTCATATAATGGATCTCTATCCAAAACCATTTTACGAATCCTCCAAGTCACTCTTATGCATGTGACCCATTAAGTTTTCGGTTACGTTGGCCATTTGGATTAACACTTAATCCAAGCAAGTCATGAGCGGCGTCTAGTAACACATCATAACCCCTAATTGACTGGAAAATAAGTGGTTTGACGAACGAATTCCTGCTCATCACGAACCCTCCTATAGATAATTACTGTCCAATTCGTTCTTTCACCATGCTATACCCCACTTGGTTATGAGTATGAGCAAAGTGTCAACTCTCACTAGAATGACTACGTCAAATCTAGCCCAAGTGATATCAGTTCTCGTCCTGGGACTCATTACTCTTTATGTCAATGAAGACATTCTTCATGACACATGTACTTCAGCCAGAGATTTTCAAGTAATGACCCCGACAAGAGGCCGTGGGTATCATCTTTTGCTATCACAGAAGTGGTGAATCCGCTATTAGCTACTCAATTAACTTCGAATATCTCAAGCTATACCCAATCACTACCCTATGAGTGACCTCTGCAAGGCAACAAGAAATGGAGTTAAAGCACAGAATCAATATCCAAGATATCCTTGAGTACCTCAAGTCTAAGGATACTTGCACCATTGCTATGATGAGAT
>JAOTAY010000006.1:20272788-20284262 GCA_025629805.1 Erythroxylum baracoense
GTAATGCATATGAATTGTGATCGATGATATGTGAATGCAGGGGTAAGGGGTTCCATTTATACAGCTTTACCTATGAAAAGGTCGTCTTTCTCTTTGTTCTATCCTATTTTGTCGTTTTTCTTATATTGCCAAAATGTTTTCAGGTTTTGTTTCACTCATTTTTGAGTAGTTGGCAAACAAATTTATTAAAATGACAGAGCCCTTTCAAAAATAATAGAAGCCAAGTTTGGTCATCAAAGGTTAATTGTTAAAACAATCATCTAATGAAAGGGCTCTATATGATACATATATATATGTAGAACAAAAGAGAGAGACGACCTTTTCATAGGTAAAGGTAAAGCTGTATAAATGGAAGTCCTTAGCCCTGCATTTACATCTGACAGATAGATCGTATCATCGTCGATCACTGTTCATATGCCGACTATCAACTTATACATGTAATTACCGGGATGTATGTAGCTTGTGTTGCTTGTTTGAAAGTGACCCTCCACAAAACAATGTCACATTCTTTATAATAAAATATTTAATAACACGTCTTTTTCCATCTCTATCTCTCTCCTTTGATCTGATTGGAATCTTTATCAGTTCTTTAGACTTTAAAAATCTCAACTTTCCAGCAGATAAGACTGGTGGTTGAGTCATTTCCTTTTCTCCATTTTTCGTTCTTTTCATTCATTTGGAGATTTCAGGTAAGAAGAAATGAAAAAGCTCTAATCTTTTCACTGACAAATGCTTTTGTTGAGGGAGATTTCTCGGGTTCTGTTGTGTTTCATTTTCTGCTTCTTTCATCAATCACGTCTTCGGTTTTTTATTGGCCTGATTTTCGGGTTCAGGTGAATTTATACCGAGTCCATTAATCATGGGTCCTTCGGTTTTCATGTTTACTACGCAATTTTCTTTGCCTTTTGGTGAATATCTCTGATTATAATCTAGATAATCTGATATCTGAAACTATGTGAAGAAAGTAGATTAAATTCTCCAGCTTTTAAATTCTTGATGTTTTGTTTTGCCTTCAATTCAGGCTCTTGATTTGTCTGCGATTGCCTACAGTTCTTTCAAATGGAACCCGGATTTTACCATTGTCCGGGCAAACCGAGATGAAATTACAGACTATTCCACGAGAAAACATTTTCTACTCTGTTTACACGTTTCTTTAATTAATTAAACCGTCACACTCATACTCTCGAACTGTCTACTGTATCTGATGTCGTGTAGCCTTCAAGCAGATAATGATAGTTTGCCTTCTGAGACCGGATATAGACACCTTGGCAATGCTGATAATTTCTCTCTTTTTTTTTTTTTCAGAAGACCATCTAACCGAATCCTTTACTTTGGATAATTCCAGAATTGTGGTATGAAAATCAATCCATTAGTTATGATAGTTTCTCATGTGCAATTTTCTTTTGTTGCATGGCTTACTAATTTGTTGTTTTTGCAGGTCACTAAGCTAGATTTCATGCTGTAACACCTTTCAAATCTGACTGGACAATCGTTAATGGGTTCTGAAGGGCCAACAGCTGTGACAATCCATATAACAGGATTTAAAAAATTCCATGGAGTTTCTGAGAATCCAACTGAGACAATTGTTAGCAACCTGAAGGAATATATGAAGAAGAAGGGTTTACCTATAGGTCTGATTCTGGCCAGCTGTAGTGTTCTTGAAACTGCTGGACAAGGAGCACTTTTACCCCTTTACCAAACATTGCAATCTGCCATAAGCACAAATGATTCTGAATCTAAACCTTCTGGAAAACCTATTTGGGTTAGTTCATGTGTCTTTGATAATTTTGTCTGTCTAATATCTTATGCTTTCTGATTCCATTAAAAGTGTTTGCTTTCTTTTTTCCCATTTTGTTGGACTACTACTTCTCTTTGATTTTGGTGTTATCCGCACCATTTCCTTAGGTACACTTTGGGGTTAATAGTGGGGCAACAAGATTTGCTATTGAGCAGCAAGCTGTCAATGAAGCTACATTTCGTTGTCCTGACGAGATGGGTTGGAAACCGCAGGTTAGATATATCCACAAGATATTACTTTCCTATGACTCTTTTTCCCTTCAATTGAGAGATGTATTCCATTGAACTTGATTATATTTTGCAGAAAGTACCTATTATTCCTTCTGATGGTGGAATTTCTCGAGTGCGGGAGGTACATGGCATTTCATGTTTTCTATAACTTTTTCCCTTGCATTCTAATCCCTCGTTGGTCGCCGGTTATTATGATATAGAAATACCCTCAAACTTTTCCGGGACATCGAAGTCACATAATACATCATCACACAAATTCCTTTTTGTGATAAGAGGCTTCATTTTTAGGTTTAATCCATTGGTATCATTGTTGTGCTATGGGAGCTATTAGATATTCAATACAAGGATAATGTGCTTTGTTCAGTTCAAAAGCTGAAATGACTAGGAAATAACTTTTACTTCAAAAGTATACTTTTCTGTCCCGTATTTTTTCTAGCATACTTTTAAAATTTTCTATTAATTCCTGTTAATATCACTAAAAGAGAAGTTTATTGGTTAGAGGGACTGTAATTTCAAGAGCCAGTATCAAATTATTTTGTCAAACACAGAACATATTAATAGCCTAATTATGCGTATGTTTGGAAAATTTATCTTCAAGGCCTAGCATTCCCATGTCTTCTCTTCTAGCCGTCACCAATTAAAATCCTCTTGTAAACTAATTTCCAGTTTCTGAGCCTTGACATGAGATTGTTCACCATTAATTTTTGACGTTGATGACGAAGGATAGTTGTTGAGAATGTAGGTCACTCTAATTACATAAAATTAGGAAAAAAGGGTTTTATCATTAAGGACTAATCTTCGGTTAGGGAAGGTACTGGATCATTCTTTAATGCATTATCTATGTCTGCAATTTTTACTAGAAGATAATTTTTTTTACGATTCAAAAGTTCAGTGTATCATATTATTAACATCTTTGATAAAAAATTGAACTTTTTCCTTATATCAATGTGTAGACTGCTCTTCCTGTTGAGGAGATTACAACTGCCTTGGTGAACAAAGGTTTTGAAGTAATGACCTCTGATGATGCTGGGCGGTTTGTTTGCAATTATGTTTACTATCATTCCCTTCGCTTTGCGGAGCAAAATGGGATGAAGTCACTCTTTGTGCATGTACCCCTCTTCTTGACTATAAATGAGGAGACCCAAATGCAGTTTGCTTCTTCCTTGCTAGAGGTGCTTGCTTCTTTATTTCAGTAAACAATTGGCATCCATCAAAATCTTCATATCAAGAACTGAGCTTTGCAATGATATTTATATGCTTGTGAAAGTGATGGGCACTTGTATTTAACTGCTTTAATAAATGAGTATTCAACCACTCACTGCAAGGTTCTGGAATTCTTATTTAATATGTGAATAACATTTCAGTTAGTTATTATGGTTCCTAGTCTCTATCTGTGCCTTCGGAACTTCATTTTCTAATGAATTATTTGGGTATTGCACTTCTTAACTGAAAGGCTTGATGAATGATATTAGGTTTTAATGTAATTTCGCTTTACGATTTGTTTGTATGAAGATGATTGGCATTAGCAACCTTACATGTTATTTGGAATAATGAGAAATAGTGTACAATGTTGAAGATGAATTGTTGAAATTTAGGAGTCGCATTTATGACTTAGCACTTCCTTGTATACTTGAATAATATGGTTTGTCTTGGAAGTAGTGGCATGTGAAACATAAAGTGGACAAATGCAGGAGGTTCACAGATCTTGATTATAACATTGCCATCAAGGGGTTGGCTGGTATCTTTGCAAATCATATAGCTCACCTGAACGAGATGCAATTTATGGATCATGCTCTTCCCTCACAATTTTTTTTCTTCTTAAAAGAGCCCACTAAAACATATGTAAGAAGCAAAATAAGTTGCCACTTTCATGAATGTAAAAGAAAGACTGTTCTCCCTGAGAATCAAGTAACGGCTGGCTGACATGATTTTCTTTTCAGATATGTCAACTATCAATTTCTATTGCAAGTTTACATTTTGTCAACTTAGTTTGTTGAAGGTCAATGTTTTAAAAACTAAATTGGATATTGAACCGATCAAAGGAAAGGTTTAACGTTTAAAGGTTTAATCGGTGTTAAATTGTTATAAAATCGGTATGTAATAAATAAGAAGCAAAAATTATGAGTAAGAAAAAATAAAATATTTTATTGAAATAAAAATACACTAATATTTATTATCATATAATTAAATGATAATAAATAAATCCAAGTTTAATATAAAACTTAAAGTAACAATAAAAATTAAAATTGTATTTTTAAAAAAGGTTGTATCTCATCATCATCAAAAGTTCAAAATTACGGATTCTCTCATTTTTCCTATCACTGCATAAGATATTAAAAGAGTTCTTTTAGCCTACATCCCTCTAAAATCTCCTAGACGAGACGAATTTACTGCATTGCTTTTCCAACATAGGACATCACTAGAGAGTTATTCACTGAGGCATTTCAAGAATTATTTAACTCTTCAAAGCTACTTCATAAAATCAACCACACCTTTATTTGCTTAGTCCTAAAAAAACAAAGGCCTCATATTATGAGTGACTTTAGGCCTATCTCATGCTACAATACTATCTATAAGGTTCAAAGCTCCTAGCTAAAAGACTAAAGATGGCAATATCCCAAATTGTTAATACAACCCAAGGTACCCTCATGCCTGACTGAAACATTGGAGACAATAAACCGCTGATACAAGATCTGATGAAGGATTATAATTATGGTAAAACAAATCAATAGGTGCTTAATAAAGATTGATTTCTTTAAAGTATTGATTTCTTCAAAGCTTTTGATACCATAAGCTGGAAATTCATTTCATTATGCCTTGAAGCTATGCAAATTCCTCATAAATTTGTGGAGTGGATTATGACTTGTATTTAAACTTCATCTTTAAGTATGGTAGTCAATGGTATCCCTTCTAAACCTTTCAAACTAGTTAAGAGAATTCGACAAGGAAACTCTTTATCTCCATACTTTTTCACTCTCGTTATGGAAGGAATTTCCAGACTTTTAAATAAGTTCATACTTTCCAGTGGAGGCTTCAAATATCATCACAAATGTGAGGAAGTCAATCTTAATCATCTCATATATACTGATGACCTGCTACTTTTGTGTGGAACTGATGCCTTTTCTATGAATATAATGATGCATGCTCTAAGCTTATTTGCTCAATGGTCTGGTCTAAAGCATAACTCGGATAAGGGAGTAGCTTATACATCTCAGCTGATGTGAGGAACTTGGATGAAATAAGAAGAATCATTGGCTTTGACACTATCTCAAATACCTTATGCTATATGGGAGTTCCTATCACAGCTTCCAAGCCCAAGTATTATGACTGCTTACCTATTATTGAAAGAATGAAATCCAAAGTGATGGCATGGCAAAATAAGTTTCTATCTTATGCTACTAGATTAACTCTAATTGTTTTTGTTCTTAGCAATTTACATCTTCATTGGATTGTATATATAGATTTACCTAGGAAAGCTATCAAAGAGATGGACATAATCATAAAAGCCTTATTATAAACAGGAAAAATTGAAAACTCAAAATTGTCAAAATTCAATGGAGTGATGTAACTATCCCTACAAAGAATGGAGGTCTTGGGATCATCTCAATTTCAATAGTGCAGAATGTTTTAATGTGTAAGAGACTATGGAGATTATATAATGTGAATGGAGAATGGTATGGTGATTTCAAGGGATTCCAATCTCTGGTGAATTACCTCCCCCGATTAAATGATTTAGAGAATGATGATGTTATTACCTGGAAATTGAACCAGAATGGAAAATTCTCTAATCTTTTATGTTATCAGCTATTTTCAAATCGAACTATTGAAGTCCGTTAGTTTAATCTCTTATGGAGAAATATTGTCAACCTTAAGGCTTCTTTCATCACATGACTTACAATTAAGAATAGACTTTAAACCATGAGTCAATGGTATGGAAATGAAGATGACACGTGTCTACTTTGTAACACGACTGTGGAGGATAGAGATCACCTTTTCTTTCTATGTTAGTTTTCCAAAGCTGTCTGGAGAACACCATATATACCATTTGGAAAGAAAGGAATATCAGAAGATTCACTAATAAGAAGGAAGAGAAGTACTAGATTGCAGACAAATTGTTAACCTCATGAGAGCTTAAATCTACGCTAAAAATGCATAACATTCCCTTTCTATAGAAATGAAGTGAACATGGTATTTATAGTTCATCTTAGAAACTTCACAAAGGCACATGTATTAATTTTTCTATTAGTTCTTTCCATATCATTGTAAAATGAAAGTAAGCTAATAGCCTAGAAACCATTGTAATGTTGCTCTAGTTTTATCTATAGTCAATACATTATTCATTTTTCAAAACAAAAAAAAAGATTTATACAACGAGTAATACATGGAGACTAATAAATATGCCCATATTTTGATTGTAATAAGTACCCAACTGATACATAATTAGTTGAATTATATGTAACAAAATTCACAACATTCTTTGGTCTAACCTACTCGTCAATTTCAGAAAAAAAAAATTCAGATAAAGCATTAGCACTTTTTACCATATCAGAAGCATCAACAGCCTTGATAAAAGTTGTTCCAACTTTACAATAAATCAAGAAATTAATCAAGATTCTTTGTCTTTGAATAGTTCACCTATTTACCATAGTAGTGCATCTTGTTAATTCCTAACTAGACTTATATATATCCACAATTAATTGACATTCCTTTTTTAAATCTTGAAGCAAAGGAACATACATCTCATAATAAGAAGGTACCTTAAATCTTAGACTTATCGTTGTTGTAGCATCTATTGTTTCTTAAAAATATGGTGAATTTAAAGCATTTAAAGGAATACATGAATGATAGAACCATCTAGCTTACGCTATTTTACATCGCAAGACAACATCCTCATTAACCAAAACACTTTTTAGACTAGGTTGAGAACTAGGAGTAGTGTTTAGAGAAAAATAAGAATCTATGTCAATAATAACTTTCCTTTTTCTTTTATCTAATATTTTTGGTGCTTCATCATCTCCAAAAGATATATCATGACCCTCTTTATTTTCCTAATTCTTTTTTACTTATTGATGTAAATATTTTCCAATCATCTCACATACATCAAATGGTACTTTTTTGGAAGAAGCAATATTACCCTTAACACCAGCAAGATGTTCTTTCATTATATAAATTCCTTCCCCTTTAAATATTCTACTGTAAAACATACAATTATATTGGATATTCCCATCAGATATTTGAGAAGAAGAAAAGTAATTTCATGCCGGATCGGACTTACCACGAGTAGAGGATGTTATATTCATACAATCTTTTTCTGACGATTCCGTATTCTCTTTTATAATTTTAACCTAAAATGTATTAACAAATAATTTACAATATATACCAAAATAGCCAAAAAAGATTAAAATATCTTTGCTTTTTATATAGTAAAGAATAACTGTGACATGAATAGTTATAAAAAGGATAAAATTTTCTGTTTATATTAATTGAATCTAATAAAAATTGTGTAAATTAATTTAGAAGTAGCTCATTATCATAAAAAAGTAAATCAATGAATTAGAGGTATGCTAAACTTAATAGCTTATATTATAGTAAAAACAGTAATAAGTAAAATATATAACTCAATTCACAAGTTATTATATGAGTAATTATATATTTATATTATTATTTTCTTTGACTTAATTTTTAAAAAAATGAAATTCATTTCAAAAATTAAAAGAGTTAACTAGTAATATCAAATTAAATTTAATTATGATACAATTAAAATTTATTTAAAAATTAAAAATACAAAGTGAAGTAATCAGATAGGCATAAACACTTGAATATTGTTCATCCAAAGGTCCAAACTCCATTGTTGGCTTGATCGAGAGACCATTTAGCTTAAATGAGAACATAGCCATCCTCAAACAATTTGTTTTGCCTGAGTTTATGTTCAAGTACAACTAGAAAAGGAGCTTCTTAATGTAATCAAAATAAAAGCAAAATGAGGCATTAAGGATTCCATAAGAGTTACCTATCTGTGGAGATTAATGAACAAAGGTTCAGTGTTGTTCTAGACAATTAAGAACAAATGTGCTTAGTATGGTGACAAAAAAGAGATGACCTCTATGCAAAAAAAGTGATTCTCATATTAAAGATACTCAATCAGTAGAGTCTCTGACAAATGTATCCATCAATGATCTTCTAAATGGAAATGCATTGGTTTCCACTAATAAATAAGCAATAATTTTATTAGTGCTTGAAATCCTTATCAATCACAATGGTGCAGATGATAACAAAATAAAACAAGATCCTCCTAGTATGCAATAGACATTAAAGTGTGCTTATCTCCTCTACTAAAGAAGGGTGAACATAACTTTTTGGATGCCTTAACAAATTTAAGAGAAAGAGGACTGAAGTGGGACATTGAGCAGTGTGAAATTGATTCATTATTTTAACAAGTGAGGGACCATTTGAGTATATGGGAATGAATTATGCAAAAAGAAATGATAGCCAAGTAGATAAATTGTTTGTGAATACTTCAAAGTTGGGGGAAAGCCATTGTCGAGCAGACACACCAATCAATTCACAATATCAACTTAGTACAACTAAGAAAAATAATACTTCGTTGATAACAAGAAGTAAAAAGTAAAAATAAAATAGATCACTTTACAAATTATTCACATATGATATCTCACATACAATTTATCAACCAGATCCATATAAACTCAAAATGAGCATACATATACACCAAAAGAAGACCAATAGCATAATGGGGAACAAAATATTACTCACTTATCAATGTGGCCCACTTTAAATGCCCGAGTGTTAGTAATTGTAGTTTTCAGTTTTGAAGTTTTAGATCAACAAATTGAATACTTTTAGAGAGTATATATTACATAACCATCAAAATTAGAGAATAAAATGAAATAGAGTTCAACCATTATAGAAAATTAATTAATCAATAAGTATGGATAAAGAAGAAGTCTCCTTTAGTTGGTATTCATGTAGATAAAGCTATTGAATTATCCTTATCGAGTATCTGTTAAGAAACCTTGAATAAAAGTAAACTGAGCATACCTGAATTCTATGCCAACAATCCCTATTTATTATCTATTAAGAAATCTTGAATAACAGTGAACTGAACGTTCTCGAATTCTATACAAACATGGATTAACAATAGAATTAGAGATTCACTCCAAAACCCATTCATCAACTCTCGAATTTTTTGCTCCTCCATCCATCCAATTACTATATGTCATATGATATTCTTTCCTCATACCTTTTGTTTGAGAGATATGTCAGTCGTTATTCCCATTCCTAGTGAAAGAAAACGATAGAAAAATTGAGCTTCTCCTTTAGACTATTCACTCGTCCACATAGGCTTTCCACATCTGTCTCCGTTGTTTGAAGCTCCAATGACATTTTGAGAGAGAGCTCCAATCCCAACAGTGAGATTTGCGAAGTATCCACTACAGCTCTGAGAGAGAGCCCCAAATGGAAACCATAAACTGAGTTAGGATGCATTCACAAGAACGATAATCTGCTAAAAACACCAAGGATCAACTCACCATAAGAATTATTTCGCTGCTGTCATAGAGTATCACCTTTGTAACGAATGCATTGAGTTTTAAGTGAAAAACTCCAAACCCTTTCTATGTACAGAGTAAAAAAGGGGTAATAAAGGTGATTGTTTCGATGATGAGGTCTGGCGAATGTGGTACATGGAGTAGAGCAAAGAATAAAGGTGAGCAGAGCTCTTAATTTTTTAATTTCTAAAGTTGGTATATAATTAGTTCCAACCGGTTCACTGATAAACCAACCAATTCTCTAATAAACTGGCCAGTTTTTAAATTACAATTGCATTTTAAAAATTGGTTTCGAGCATTTAAAAATTGGTTTAAACATTTTGGGAAGTTTTTAAATCACAATTTCATTTTAAAAATTGGTTTTGAGTATTTAAAGTTGTTAAAATAATATTTTTGCGGTGATTGGTCGACTTATATAGGTTAGTGGTCTAACAATATATGATAAAGTTATAAAATTTGATGTATCAAGAGTTTAAAGCAACATTTTTTAATGTATTGATTGACCAATCTGATATATTATTTGATCAATATACTTAATAGTTGACCAGTGTTCCACCAACTAGTGAATCTGAAGCCTTTAATGCATACTAGTTGACTAGTGTGCTATATGGTCAGGCAATGCCCTACATATAGTCATTGTAACAACTATTTCTTGGCTCCACCAGCTAGGAATGGTTCTAAAACACTATAAATAGATGTTTTCTCATTGGTTTTAGCATTAGGAAGTATTTGGGTGTATTTTACCCATTTTTAAGTGTTTTTCAATCATTTGAGTATCAATGGCTCAAATTTGTGTGAGTGAGCCTCCTTTGAGTTATCAAGTGCTAAAGTTAGTTATTTTGAGTTGTAAAACCTTTTTTGGAGAATTATATTATTTTACTTTAGGGTGATCTTAGTGAGAACAAGGTTCCTCTTCACCTTAGAAAAAGATTGCAAATCCTCATTGCAAAGAAAGATTGTACTAAAGATATTCTTCACCTTGAAAGAAGAATTATAATTGAATTCCAAGAAGAGTCTTTGGAGTGGATGTAGGCAAAAGATTGTTTGCTGAACCACTACAAATCGGTTTGCATTCTCTTTACTCTACCCTATTTAAATTATTATTCAATTTTTTGATTGGTTTATATTAAGCAACCATTTTATTCATATATATAATTGTTGTTAATTGAATTTAGAAAAAATAATGTTACTTTTTAAACACCTAATTCACCCTTCCCCCTTTAGTTGTCATTTGGGACTAATAAAAATGATAAGGAGAACTTACCTGGAGTTATATGTAATAATATTGTGATAATAAGTTTTTAGCATTTTTATTATGGAGGAAATTAGTGTTTAACAAAACCAAGAAATATTATTATAGTTATTATTTTATTTTTTGCCTTCATTTATTTTAATTTTAGGTGTGACACTTAATGTATGGCAAAGAGTAGAATGCTCAAATTCTTTAAAGAGGACCCAAAAATTAAAAAGATATTTCATCAAATGCTTAAAGAACATAATAATTTAACAGCCCAAGATCCTTACTCGGATACAATGGGAGAAAATTAGAAAACCATGTCGAAGTACAAAAAGCCATTGCACGTGGAATGCAATCTAGTATCCCTAGACTAAGAATTAATGCAATATACTTCAAGATCAAACTGAACATCATCTAGATGTTACAATTTTTGTAGTTTCATGGAGTGGATGTAGGCAAAAGATTGTTTGCTGAACTACTACAAATCAGTTTGCATTCTCTTTTCTCTATCCTATTTAAATTATTATTCAATTTTTTTATTGGTTTATATTAAGCAATCCTTTTATTCACACACACACACCATTTTCATTAATTCAAAACCATCAAAACATCATAATTCACTCCTAAACAACTTAACAATTCAA
>JAOTAY010000006.1:20284362-20305563 GCA_025629805.1 Erythroxylum baracoense
ATAATGTTACTTTTTAAACCCAATTCACCCTTCCCCCTTTAGTTGTCATTTAGGACTACTAAAATGACAAGGAGAACTTACCTGGAGTTATATGTAATAATATTGTGATAATAAGTTTTTAGCATTTTTAGGATGGAGGAAATTAGTGTTTAACAAAACCAAGAAATATTATTATAGTTATTAATTTGTTTTATTTGTTTTCTTTATTTAATTTTAATTATTTTAATTTTTGCCTTCATTTATTTTAATTTTAGGTGTGACACTTAATGTATGGCAAAGAGTAGAATGCTCAAATTCTTTAGAGAGGACCCAAAAATTAAGAAGATATTTCATCAAATGCTTAAATAATTTGACAGCCCAAGATCCTTACCGGAATACAATGGGAGAAAATTATAAAATCATGTCGGAGTACACAAAGCCATTGCACGTGGAATGCAATCTAGTATCCTCAGACTAAGAATTAATGTAATCTACTTCAAAATCAAATTGAACATCATCTAGATGTTACAATTTTTGTAGTTTCATGGTTACTAGATGAAGATCTCAACGTATGTATCACTAAATTTTTAGAGATATTTGAAACATTTAAATTTTATGGATTAACCAATAATGCTATAAGGATAAGGGTATTCCCATTGTTATTAAAGGATTGGGCAAAACAATGGTTGAATTAACTACTTGATACTTAATTCAACATATAGGGGAACTAGAGGAGAAGTTCTAACCTTTACACTAGAAAAGACTATTAAGTTGAGAAATGACGTCTCTACCTACTCATACGACTATTAATCACTCTAAAAGTTATTGGAGGGATATAAAGATTTGTTGAGGAAGTATCCACACTATGGCCTACTTATATGGTTGCAAGTTCATAATTTCTATAATGTTCTGACCTAAACCATAAAACAGACGATCACTGTAACAATTGGGGGAAGGGGGCGGCATTAAATAAGAAAACTTCATAATTTTGCCTTGAACTTATTGAAGAGATGGTCATTAATAACTATTAATGGTAATCGGGCAAGATAAAGAGAACAAGCAAGTAGTCATACATAATGTTGAAATTGTTATCGGATTAGTAGCTTATCTGGAGATATTAATTAAGAAAACTAAAACCTTGAGTATAATGACAAGACTAGCTTAAGCATTATGAAGTGAACTATGTGATGGAAAAGATGGCAACAATGAATGTAAATTTAGAAATCCCATGTCTAAAAAAGTTGAGAAATTTAACTACATGAGGAATTTCTAATGACCATAAAATCACACCTAAAGTAACACCTACAATTTAAAGTGGATAAATAACCTAAATTTTTATGAAGAAATTAGGCAGCTCAGAGCCACCTCCACCTAAATACATGAACAATGATAGTGTGAGAAGCGAACAAGCTCGAAAAAATTGATGGAAAATTTTGTATCTATAATTAAAGCTCAATTTCAAGATTAGGAAGCTTCAATTTGAAACTTAAAAAACTAGGTTGGTCAATTATCCATGTTGGTAGCAAGGGTTATTGCCTAGTGATACAAAACCTAATCCTAGGAAGCATACAAAGGCAATCACCTTGAGGAATGGAAAGGATCTTATGAATGATATAGATGAAGAAGGAGAATAACCTTTTGATGAGGAAGTATCAAAGATAACACCAAATGAAAGATAATTTAATATCCTCCAAATTAAGCTACCATTTAAGTTAACAGATATAGGGAATTTTATTATTCCTTATACTATTGGTGGTTAATTGATAGATAAGAAATAATCATACCTAGTATCAATTTATTGTATTATTCAGTGTTAAAGAAATTGGAGTTTGGAGAATGTAAACTAACTAAGATAATATTGTAATTAGTTGATAAATCAACTTGACATTTAAGGACATTAATGAAGATGTCTTTACTAAAGTTGCTAAGTTTACTTTCCCTATTAAGTCTTTTAATCCTTGATATGGAAGATTAATTTGAGGAACCTTTGATCTTAAATATACTCTTTCTTGAAACAACTAAAATGATCATAAATGCTACAGAAGGGATCTTGATACTTAGGTTTGAGGCATAATAGTTGTTAGTCTTAATCTCATATTCAAAAAACTAATCTATTACTATTGATGATTCTTATTACTATAATAAATTTATCTTGTACTAAGAATTCATCAGGAATATAAGGTGACAATAAAGAGAAATAAGAAGCTCAAAATAAATAAAAAAATAACCCAAATTAGAGGAAGAAAGTCTTTGCATGGAACTAATAAGACTAAAAAAGAAAGGGGTCATAAACCTATTGTCTAACCTTACTACCCTTTCATCTATAAAATTTGGGAAGGAAACAAAATCAACCCATAACTACCTAAAGCTTACAACATGTAATATATATGTATCAACAGGATTTTCCTGTTGCTCATTCAAATATATTTTGAACATAAACCAAGACCAGCCCTTTCTATTTTCTAAACTATTTTTCTCTCACAAAAGCCATTTTTTACACTTAATAACATGCCTTCAAATTTTCACTCTTTGAGGATATTCCTACATATAGACATGAATATGTTTTTTAGAAGGATTTACTGGATATTTTAGTTTTTTTTCGTCACAAGAATAAGATCATTTTGAGAGAATAAGAAGACCTTATATATTAGATTCCCGAACTCCACCATAATATTTATAACTATCCATTATAAGTCAATATGTAACATATTATGTATCCATCAAAAAAAATTTATGAAGTAACTGTGATCATATTTCAACACTTGATGATAACAATTTATCAAATATTTCAAGAAACTCGAATAGTAGAGTTCTTAATTTGTAAAAATAAATTCCTTTCAACATTTTATGTTAAGGTTCAACAAACTCTAAAGATTAGCACTATAGTGTGCTTTAAGCTAACTAGTTCACTTTATTTAAGGGATAAGTTCTACTTCTAGGGATACAGTGAACCCAAAGAAAGGATAGAGGTGGTGACCTCAAAATATTCCTTCTATTATCTAGGGTTTAAGCCTAAAAGGGATGAAAGAATGTATATTGACAAACGAACCAAATCCACTAAACACCATGTAAACCTCGATTTTAAACAGGAATATATGTTTGGAGTTTTAGCACAAAAGGAAAAGTATCATGATAAAAAATAAAATATTTACGCAAACATGATTTTTATAGTTATAAATGGGAATCAAATAGTTTTCCTCAAAACTTTACCTTTTCCTATACTACCTCATGTACACTACAAAATAGGAAAAGGTAGCTAACAATAATAGAAAAGATAAATTACAAGAAAATAAAATAATACCAAAATCAATTTAAATTTATTATAAAGTTCAAAAATTTAATGACCTAAAAAGACAAAATCTAAGACGTAAAAATTGCTAGACTCTTTATGCCTCGGTATAATTGATATAGTTGTTGGTGCATTTTTAAACGTGTTAATAGAAATAGCTCCCAATGATGAAACGACATATTCAATGGAGTCTCCATCTATCTAATTTAAGGAAATATAGGAAAAATATAATAGAGACGAATTAAAAATGTCTTAAACCTAGGTCTTAAGCAATTACCTAGGTATGAAAGTTTTTTGCAAGTTTGGAGAGGTTTTACAATAGAATAAAATTGGGTGTGGATTTAAAAGCATACTGAAGCCAATAAAACATATGGTTGGATGTCTAGGAGTTTATGATTTTATTTATGGCATAGAAAAAATGCTTAGCTTATAAAATCATTGTAAAATAAATTTGATATTTTAATCAATTATTAAAAAAAGATACTTAAAATAAGAACCTTTTAATTAAAATGGGTTTAATACAAATTTCTAGCAAAATTACAATTTCAAGAGACTACTCTTGGACTTTTAAACAATTGTTGAGCATCGGAAACTTGATATATCCTTGGATCAAGCATAAGCTGGGAAATGGGGCCAAAACTTGATTTTGGTTTGATAATTGGTTGAATTCTAGCCCTTTTAACCAAAGTAATGAGATCATCCAGCTGAGAGACAAAATCCATATAGACCCCAAAGTATCTTCACTCATTCAAAATTGTAACTAGTACGAGAACTTCAAATGTTTTTCTACATTGGTTGATCACTTTCCTCAAATGTCACTTGGAAATGAAGAATATTGCATTGTATGGTCTCCATATTCGAATGGAAAGTTCACAAATCACTCTTGTCATAAGATATACTCAGGCAGATCTAGAGAAGTCCCCTGCCATGAAATCTTATGGAAGCAGTCCCTTAATCCTGAAGCTTTTGTTCTTACATGGCTTGTGATTAAGAATAGAATAAGAAGCAAATGTTGGTGGTTTGGCACAAATGACTCAACATATGTACTATGCCAGGAATTCTTTCTTTACAGATTCTCTAAAACAATATGGAACTGAATATTTCAAGTACTAGCATTGAGAAATCACTCATATGAATGGGACGATACTTTGAACTGTTTTATCAAACTCACTAAATCATGGGACTTTGCTAAAAGATGGCTTTCACAACAACAATTTACTCTATCTAAAAGGAAAGGAACAGCAGAATATACAAAGGGGTTGAAGTAAACAAGCACCAGCTGGCAGATCGAATACTGAATTGGGTCGGAGCCATCTTGGGTGCCAAGAACATACAAAACTCACTTTCCTATGAAATGAGGAATAGATGGAATTTATAACCAAGTTTGAGCAAGTGGTCTATTTTTCACATACAATTGATAAGACTATTTTTGTAAATCCAATCCTACTGTAATCTAACAGCTAAACAGTAAAAGGATTCTCAAAGTAACTTTTGAAGGATTTATGAAAATGAATTAGAAAATTTTGGGTTAGATTAACTCAGAGAAAGACCTCAAATGAGTTTTTTTTTTTTAATTCCTAAGATGATCTAAAAGCAATCAAGCTGGAGACTTTGAAAGATAATCTATAATAGTTTTAAGTTAAAAATGTTTTAGCAAATTTAAGAAAAGATTGATAAGAAAAAACGTTTAGTTTGAAGGGGAATTACGGGATCACATATTTCTAGATATAATGTGGAATTATTAAAGGTGCATTTTCCTTCAACCATTTGTTATTGTATTTGCTTTCTCTACCAATTTACGTCATTTGTAAATAGACAAATAAATACCTACAAGGAATAAGGATCTACGTTAGAGCTTTGAAACCCAAACATATTAGCGAATAAAACGTCCTTTTATTCACCTTACAGTTTGAGATATAAAGGTCAATGTTGATACGTAAGCCCACTAGGAACTAAATCTTTTCTCAGCTGCCTGTATTGTACATCCAGATGACCATTGATGACAAAAAGTAGGTCATTCTATCATTAGAAATACAGATAAAACATTTGTCTTGTCTTTGGTATGTTTAGTGTTACAGGACAAGATGCATGAGCACACGGGAAATCGGACTGAACTTTCCGATAATCACATCATCGAGTAGGTACGTCTCTAATCTGGTTTCACAGTAAAACAAAGCTGATACAACAAACGAACAGGAAAGAAATATAACCGGAGTGAGCAAATATAGCTCTTCCAATTTTGGAGAACACTAGTTACACATCAAACCAAATCACAAGCCATGAGAGGGAGATTGCTTCTTTGCATGTTCTGGTATCAATTTAGCCAAAGTTTCTGCTGACACCCCCTTCAATTCTATACACCAACAGCAGCACGTCATCAACAAATGGTAAGGGCATATTGATAATAAATCTAGTGTTGCTCAAAACAGTTCCCTACCATGAGATTTAAAATTAAATAACGGTGGAACGACTCGACCACTTGGCAAGTTGGTGTTTTTGTCACGTAGTTCATCAAAGAAAGGATGAGTCAAGGCATCCAACTGCCAAAAAAAAAAAAAAGGTACATAGAGCATGAACGAGGTAAAACACAAAGCAATGACAAGTTCAGGGTTTATCCAGTCAAAATGAAGTAAGAAAAACCACAATTTTCTGTGATCAACATTAGCAGTAAACAGATAGGAACCTGAAGCTACCAAATCAGCAGTTAGAAAAATTAACCACATAGCTTACTGTTTTTGTGGCCATTGGCTGAGAATGGGAAAGGGTAAATGGAAAGAAAATACAGTTCATAATAATTCTCACAGAGTAACAATAGTGAGGAAAGAGAAAAAGGACAACTCACAGCACTGCATCGCAAATTAGGTGAGTATTGCAATAGTCTTGAAACCAGATCAACAGCTTCAGGAGGCATGCGCTTGTGGAATATCTAGAAAGAAGGAAGCAGCGTGTAAGCAAACTGCTGATAAATGATACTATTGAAGAGAATAAAATGAATCTCTCAACATATTTAAACAAACTTAACACCTTGTGCCAAGGATGAGCTTTGATGTGAGGGAATCTGTACTCTGTATAATTAGGATTCATACATTTAATTTCTTCTCTTGTTGGAGTGCCCAAAACCTGAAAGTCAATGACATTATAAATTGGATTTAGAAGGAAAAGAAATCAAAGGAGAAGAATTTGATTCTCAACAACAAGTAGAAATATAGAAAGAAACTTCCCCAACAATAAATCCACTGCCATGGGTTTAAAAGATGAACAACAAGAAAACCTTTTACCTTGATAATCTCTACAAGTTGATCAACTCCACTCTCACCAGGAAACAAAGGCTGACACACAAAACAAATTGTTAGGCGTCAAATGAAGATAATATATTCACAAAAGAAATAGAGCAAAATCTCAAAACTTTCTACCTGTCCAAGTAGTAACTCAGCCAGAACACAGCCAGCAGACCAGATGTCAATAGCTGTTGTATACTCGGTTGCTCCGAATATGAGTTCAGGAGCTCTGTAATACCTTGAACAGATGTAAGATATGTTTGGTTCCCCTTTTACCTGCCCCAAAGGAATTACCAAAATCCAACTGAGCTGAGGAACTTTTTCGTAAATAAATATGTTAAAGAACAATACATACCAAGACTTTTGCACTTCCGAAATCACATAACTTAACCTGATGTGTGTGGGGATTAACCTGCAACAAGAAAAATTAGACGATAACATAGCTAACAATATGATATCTAGTCCGAATAATCAAGCAGAGCCCACTAAACCACAAGTAGAAAGCCCATTTCCATGAAGAAAGAGGTTAAAATGCATCAATTGATGTGTAACTTAGTCATATGTTGTTGTCCTCAAATAAGAACCTAAAAATAGATCCACGCACTATTTTCCCATATAACAGATAGTAGTTTGCCTTTTGTCTATACTTATAAGTGAACATAGTGATATGCAAAAGATGCATCCTTAGACTTTTCAAAAAAAAAAAGGACACATCCTTAGGAAGGAAATATTTAAGAAGATATTGCAATGGTTTATGTTATTTAGGCAGCAATCATCTTACTTATGAAGTCTATCATTTCCATAAGTCTATTTTTAATAGGAGAATAAGTTAGCAAATTCGAATTCTATTTTACTTCCTAATAACTCTATATACTGAGCATATTCAAAGGATATTACAATGAACAAGAAAGCAATTAGATTTTTTTTGCAAAATTAGTTGAAAAAATAGTTGTCAAGGACAAGTTTCTAAACAACAACAATATGACCTAGAAAGGGGAAGAACACTAATAAGGAAAGGAGGATTTTCCAATAATCATCCCTTGACTAGATCTTACACAAAAGCACATTAATTTGGTATCAGAGCCTAAAGTCATGGACAACTCCGCATACTTGTCAGGTCGAATGGATTGTTCATGAGAAATATTAAGTAGAAGCTTTCTATGATGGAGGACCGCCAGAAGTCCAACGAAAAGTTCTTAAACTTGCAACTAGAGGAGATTCTGCAAGAGCTAAAAGGGCACAGTAAGAATAAAGAGGTGGGGATCAAAAGCCATACCTGCAGAGACCAAAGGGAGGAAAGAAGCATTGGGTAAGCCGGAGGAACTACTGTTCCTAGGTATTCTAGATTAGAATTTCGTTCATAAGATGGTAATGATGATCGTTAATTTGGATCCATTAGTGTGAACAATTCTTTAAAATCAGCAAATGCTTAAAGGAGAGAAGGTGGCTGACAACATTCCATCTAAATTGGGAGGCACAACTGTGGTTTACAAGGTAAAGCAAAAGGAAGCGAGTACGAATTGGGGGACATTTACAGAGCAATGTCACCCGAAGTTAGGGTCTGCTATGTGCCCTAACCCGCCTAGGTGAATTGGCTATCCTAAAGCAGATAGGCTATCCTAAAGCAGATAGGAATGGAGGAGGCTTATCAAAAGGAGTTCCAATCCTTGTTAGCCCAAATCACAGAGCTCACTACGAAGCAACAAATCAGCCTATTCACTATTGGTCTTACAGTAGGGCTGCAACTAGAAGTAGAATTGCAGCAACCAAACAGCTTAGGAGCTGCTATGAATCTAGTCTGCACTTATGATAAGAAATTGAGGAGCAACCACGTTGTCTTATGGAGGAATCGTAAGGTAACACTTGTTGGGAGCAATTTGAAAATAGTTGCTAAAGGGACAATTGCAAAAAACGAAAATTCCGAGACAACATTCAATATTGAGAGCACAAATACACTTGGGTGCATAAATGTAAAAAATTGTTCCAGGTAGAATTGGTAGAATCTGAAGAAGAAGATGAAGGAGGGCCATGATAACCAGAGTTACCCTGAGTTCAAGCTTGAGGACAAGCTCTTTGTCCATGGGGAGCAATGATATGCATGATGCATCCTTAGAAAAGAAATATATAAGAAGATCACCTTGAATAGGAAGTAATTGCACTCATTATCATATTTAGGTAGTAGTCTTATATGCAAGATGCATTCTTAGGAAAGAAAATAAACAAGAAAAATCAGCTTGATTAGTGATTATTTTATTTAGGCACTGGTCATCTTATTTAGGAAGTATATTATTTTTATGTCTATTTTTAGTCCGGATATAAGTTAGCATATTCCTATTTTATTTTACTTCCTAAAAACTCTATGTTTGACCCTATTTAAAGGGCATGAAGATGAATAAGAAAGCATTCATAATTTTTCATAAAAATAGTTCACGAAAAGCTTGTCAAAGACGAGTTTTCTAAACAGCAACCATATCATATATCACATATGTAGGAAAGACCAATACAATTAAAATCCTGTAAAAGCAAATATAATCTTACCAAAAGGTTTTGAGGTTTGATGTCCCTATGACATACTCCTATTACACGATGAATGTATGACAATGCCCTGAAGATCTGTCAAGCATCACCACTTCGTCAGTATCTAATTTTTTATCATTTTTTTGACCAGCCAATGTTAACTCCTAAAAGCAAATTTTTAAACAACACTTTTGCCATCAAGACTTCCATGATTAAAGAGGCGAGAAGGTAAAAAAGGGCAAACAGATTAGGAAAGAACACAATGTATGACAAAATAGTAAAGATTGTAGAACATAGCCCTTCACCATTTCCCCACGTTGTATATCAAGCAAGGACAAATGAATTATTGATGTTATATGGCATGCCATGGTGGCTCCATCCACAATCAAGAAAATTAAGCAAGAAATACAACTGAAACAATTGATTCAATGCCAACTAACATCAAACACTCAAATGAAGAGGAAATAAACCCATTTCCAAAACAAGACGAACAAAACAAACCCGCTAGTGACAACACAACAATAGCTTGAAGGCTAAACAAGAACACCATAACTAGACAAACCATCATAAATCCCATAAAAAGAAAATTGCATGAAGCCGAAGAAAGGATCGTTTCGTCAAAAAAAAAGAACCAAAAAGAAAAGAACGCGAACAAGAAGTGAGATCGAACTATGCAAGGTTTTACCAGAGAAGTAGAGAGCAAAAACCCTTCTTCGCGATTTTGCCGAGAAAGAGACGCTTTAGAGGCAAAGAAGAGGAAAAATTGCCCAGAAACAAAAATGTCATACCTTTGACTGAGACGACGAACCAGAGTATGGAAGGAGAGCTACGGGAGAGAGTTGTGAGATATGTGTTTTGTTTTAGGTTTTAAAGAGAGGGCATACATGACATTTCATCAACGTCGATAGATTATTCTCCGTCCTCTCATTTTTGTGCCACAGTCACGGAAATTACAAGATTTTACTATCCCTGTCTTCAAAATCAGGACAAAATTGAGAGGAGACAGCAACTAAACAGATTGGAGAATGGGACTTTTCTGTCCCTATCATCTCTCTCTACCCATAAAGACAACAACCGACCATTGAGTTATTTATGTGCGTTAGGAATGGTCGGACAAAAGCACCTCTTCCCTCTATTGCACGGAGAGGGTTATTAACAGATTATCTTCTCGGTATCATTTTGATCTTTATTTGAAAAATAGTTATCAATAAAAAATTCAAATCGTCAAAAAGAAGATCAAGAAAAAAGAAAATCAATTTCTTCCAATTTCCGGTGCATCCCTATAAATTCTTCACACCACACTCTATAAAAGCTTCAGTCTCTCACTCTCTCTCAAGCCATCACCTCCACAGCTTCATTCCCTTTTATTTCTCTCACTACTGTCTTTATGCATAAAGTGCAATCTGTTTGGTAATTGAATTAACATTTACCTGATCAAAGAAAAAAATTGGACTCAATTGGATGAAGCAGAAGAGGGCAGACATATTGTAGAGGAGGATCAGCATGCCCACTATTTTTTTTTTCATATTGTGCCTCCCGTTAGATCTTAATTCCTATATTTTTGACGATATTTGGCACCTTACTGTTCTTTAATCGGTGCGTTTTATGGTAGTTTGGATTTGGATCTTTGCTTAATTTGTTAATTCTGGACCTTTAGTGGATTTCGTAGCTGAGTCTGTTTTTTTCACTTTCATCCCAATATTTGGTGGTTTGGGTTTTGGTCGGTTGATTGATCGTTGGAAGATCTGTTCTCATTTGTATCTGACAGAACGTAGGAGTCAAACTCTTGTAATTAGGTGTTCTATTTGGATGTTTGTTTCCGTTCTTTCTGTTGTAATTAATATTTTACACCTACATTTGTTATTTTACTGTCGATATTGCTCCAATTTATGCGTTATGTTATGAATTGGATCCAGCCTAATACTTGACTACATTGAACTGGATATATGATTGCCTTTTTGAATAAGATGAATTGTTGTCTAATTTGTTATTGATTTCTAAGATTTGCTATTGAGTGAGCTTAGGTTTTAATCTGTAGAGGTAAAACAATAATGCAATCTGATAATGGCAAGCTATTCATTGGTGGAATTTCGTGGGACACCAATGAAGAGCGGCTCAAGGAGTATTTTGGGTCGTTTGGAGAGGTGGTGGAAGCTGTCATTATGAAAGATAGAAACACAGGGCGTACCCGGGGATTTGGTTTTGTTGTTTTTGCTGACCCAAATGTTGCAGAGAGAGTCATAAAGGAAAAGCATAACATTGATGGCAGGATGGTGAGTTTGCTAAATTTTGATCAACAGCTGTAGATTGACAAGTAATGAATGGTTACTGATTTTTTTTTTAATTTTTGGGTGAAGGCATAAGCTCAGTATTTTAATAGCAGCCAAGTTATAGTTTTGCCTTTCATTTACTAAGCTGTATAATTGAGCCAAAAATCAACTTTCTTAACTTCAGCGAATTTATTTCTCTTTTGTTCTGCTCCTATTGTTCTAAGTTTGATTTCATTCATGTAACTCAAGTTTTAATGTTCATAAATTGCTTATTCTTGTCCTCAGCTCTTTCATGACTGAATTTTCACCCTCAGGTTGAAGCAAAAAAGGCTGTTCCCAGGGATGACCAGAACCTTCTGACTAGAAACAGTGGTAGTAGCACCCATGGTTCCCCTAGCTCAGTCCGTACAAGAAAGATTTTTGTAGGAGGTTTAGCATCTACAGTTACAGAGAATGATTTCAAGAACTATTTTGATCATTATGGAACAATCAAAGATGTTGTAGTGATGTATGATCATAACACTCAGAGGCCAAGGGGATTTGGATTCATCACTTATGATTCTGAGGAGGCAGTGGAAAAAGTCTTGACAAAAACATTTCATGAGCTGAATGGCAAATTAGTTGAAGTTAAGAAAGCAGTTCCCAAAGAGTTATCACTTGGACCTTGTCTCAGTCCCTTGGGTGGATATAACTATGGTTTGAGTAGGGTGAATAGTTTCCTTAGTGGTTGCACTCAGGGATACATTCCTAGCACAGTTGGAGGCTATGGAGTTGGGATAGATAGTAGATTCAGCCCATTGCCTGCTAGCCGAGGTGGGTTTCCCGCGTTTGGTTCTGGTTATGGAATGGATATAAATTTTGAGCCAGCACTGAGCCCTAGTTATGGGGGGAGTGCAACTTTTATCAACAATCTCAGTTATGGGCGAGGAGTGAACCCTTACTATATTGGCAATACGAATAGGTTTTCTAGTTCTGTAGGAACTGCAGCAGGCAATGGAGGTAGTACTTCGTTTTTCAGCTCAGTGAGTAGGAACTTGTGGGGAAATGGGGGGCTTAACTATAACACCAGTTCTGCAGGTTCTGGTGCATGTGTGGGATCTGCAAGTGGAAGTTTTGGAGGAAGCACTATTGGAAGTAGTGGGGTTAATTGGGGTTCTTCACCATTTTCAGGACAAGGTGGAGGAAATAATTTATCCACCAGCAGTCTGACTTTTGGCTATCGTGGTGGTGATGGCAGTTTAAATTTGGGCACAGGTGGCTATGGAAGGACCAGTGGAAACACTTTGACCCCGGAATCATCATATAGTGCATCCAGTGGTGCTTTTGATGGTGTATTAACTGACCTTTATCGTAGAGGTTCAGAATATGCAGAATCCACTTGGCAAACATCAAATTTGGACTGAGAAGCATCAGATTCCTTTGCTTATGGACTTGGGAATGCCACTTCAAATGCTTCAGTTAAAAGTTCTCCTAGTTTTGTTGGTGGTTATAGTGTAAATAAAAGACAGTCAAGTAGAGGTACGGACTCATGAAATGTTCTCTGTTTCTCCGGATATTATGAACTTGGGGTATCTTATTATTGAAAATGAACTGCTATGAATGTTCAAAAGATTTCTGCTATGCTAGTGTGTTGGATTCCAGAAACTTTCATTCGGTTGCAATATCATGTCCAAATGTTCATTAGAACCTTTATGTCTTTGAATCATTAAGGAATTACTTCTAGGTTGGTTTCCCATTTCATGAACTGTTGCACTATAGACTTTGATAGCTGACTTTTGCTCTAATGCAACAATTTCATTGTTATGATGTTGGACCAATAATGTTGCTTTAGATTGTGGCATGAAAATGGAATCTTGTTCAGGCATTTTGTTCAGTTGCTGAAGAATTTAACATTTTTATAAATTGAATGACAATCAAGGTTACATAGGCCAAATTCATGTTGACTTCTTTGGCTTGGATATAAATAAAAGAATAGCAGCATTGGGTCATATAATAATTTTCAAGGAGATGTCATCTATCAAGCACTGAATCTACCTGAATTCTTGCGGTTCTGTTATATTCAGGAGGCCTAGGTTCTATCCTTCTTAATAGGGTTGGCATTGGATTGGGCCCAGCCCCCAGTCCCCTCTATGCGACCATAGCCTGCTTGGGCATTGACCAAAATGATATCATTTCAGGACAGGGCGGGCCTGAACTGCCATCCCTACCTTTGAGGGTGAAGCCAAGTTAAAACTACACTTGTTTGTTTTCTAGGTCTTTACTTACGGATGCTAGGACTTCATGTTGTATTTTCTCTAATTTTTGAAGCACCGTTTTTCAGTTTTAGATTGACAAAATCAATCTACTTAATGCCCCAGAAAATGAAGGATAGATATGCTATAAATATGTTGATGAAATGACAGAAAAATGGATCCTATATATTATCTATCTGTTAGATGACTCCTTAATATTTTACTTTCCTTAGTCATACCTTTTCTTTTTTCTTTCGGACTACTTTGTCAGCCATTTTCTTCACTTGCAATAACCATCAGATTCTCTCACGTCTTTTTGGTCTACTATCCATAAATGTAGCTTAATCAATTGGATTTGAATGGTTTGTCGTTGTTGGTGTTTAATTCATCCATTTCATGATTGCTGGTATTGAAATGTATTTCAGCTGGCAAATTTGCCTACTGTTATCATACATACCCTAGCATGACGGCTCTGTCCATGGTAGTGCCTTTTACCAATACATGTATTTTGACTAGAACTCTATGGTTAAATGCAAGAGGGAAAACTGGGATCTTTAGGTTTATGTTTCATTTGGTTGTGAAAATGCTTAATTATATGTTGAGTCGCCCTATATTGAGAAAGAGGCTCTATTTATGGTTCTGTTGTTTATGTATGCTTAGATTGACAACTACTATAGGACGAAGTTTTATTCACTTTTGTCCATTTATTTCATTTCCTTAACCTGTTTAGTAATAATCATCATATGCACAGAGAGGACACACAGACGTGCTCAAATACACAACTGCACAGGCAGCCACACTCACAAACATTTGGAACCTTTACGTGGTGCATCAAATCCAAGTCTCACTTCAACTTCTGTTGATCAGAATATTCTGTTTTTCTGATTTGTTCATTTAACTTCGTTGTTAGTTTCCCAAACATCAAACTGTATTCATTTCACTTGTAATCTTATATGAATACAAGCAGTACATAATGCTTATCATTTCAAATATCACTTCCATAACATTGAACCTTGTTTTGTTAACTCTTTGATAAAAACACCTCTTGAAAATTTTAAAAATATATTTGATATAAATTTGATTTATTGTTCTGACTTTCATGGTTGGTTTGCGGCATAATAGCTTGAACTCCCCAAATATTGATTTAGGGTATGAAAGCAAATCATGTTTTGCATCTGTGGAAGTACTTGTGTCTTTTGTGTCAATTTAAATACCCTGCATATTTGCTGGCAACTCATTATCATCACTCGTAGGCTTTTGTTTCTTCACTTTGCATTGAACAATGCATTGATTTCTTTTAATTCCAGTGGATTCTTGATTTAACTTGGTCCAGGAATTGCTGCCTAGAAGGTCCTTTTGGTTTTCAAGAAAATGAAGCGAAGATAATTTGGAGAACAGATGAACAGAAGATAATCTTCGCATTCTCTTCAATAGTATGTTCCAGTTAAAGTAAGGAGGTAGAAATATAAGGAATTTTGTGTTAAGGTTTTTGGATTAACTTTTTAGGATTTTGTTTTTGGTACTTGAGTGAGTTGTAAAATCAGCTTGCGGGATACAGTTGGAAATGTACTATGCGTCTCTGTTGAGGTAGCGATACAAGAAGATCATAGAACTAATTTTCCCTCTTTTTTCCTAGTTTAAATGTTGTGACTTATGTGGCGGAAAGTGTTGATTCTTGTCGGATATAGTTTTTGTATCAATTATCCCATTGTTGGGTTTCCTTCTATGGAAAATGTACTCAAGCTCTCGCTGATTTGACTAGTGTGAAACATTCATGGGGTTCTCGTGAGTAACTTGTCCCATTATTTTTCTTTTACCTGAAAAGTATTTGTTTGCAAGGACTTGTAACAATTTGAGAACATGTTGTTTTCGTACCGAGAGATAAAGGTGGTTTCGCGAGAACATCTCGAGAGTTTTAAAATTATTTATAGTTTGGCAAAATTTTGATTTAAATATTTTTTAAAGTTGCTCAAAAATTATTTTGAAAATCAAGACGAAAAATCTCAAAGTCAAATTGCCCCTTGACTATGGGAAAAATGTATTAAATTCAAAACATATTGTGATCATGCACTTTGATCCCTTGAAAGGAATAAAATAAGATTATAAAAGAAGACTGTTACATTGCATGATTACACTTGAAATGTCTCTTAGTTCGTTTGACTTATTTTTCATTTTGATGATTTGTAAACTCATGAAATTAGTTACATGATTTACGTTTTCTTTATATCTTGAAACCACACTTTGGGAAATGATCTTCATGATTGGCCGAATTGACTTTAACGATTTCCTTACCTCACATTTACAGGCAGTTTGGAAGCCTTCGAATTAGATTTATTGACGAATTAGATTTAATTACATTTGTGATATTGAATTAAATTCGATTTACACTATTTGGAATAAATCTATAAATATTAGAATTCAATTCAATTACATTGTTTGGAACACAATAAAAATAAATTCAACTACTTCATATGATTTTTTTCTTTAACTAAAAATAATATATACTTAATGTGTGTGTGTTTTGTAGTAATTTGTATATTTATGATATGTATATTTGGAAAGGGAATTTTTAAGGTTTTGAAAAGAATTGGCTCTTCAATTCACACACCAAATCGGATCATTCGAGATGTGAATTTAATTCATAAAGAAAATCAGGTTCAATTATGTGGTTGAATTCAAATCATCTCTTTTTTAGCATTCCAAACACATGAATTGAACTCAATTAAATAAAATTAATGAATTGAATCTAATTTATTGGATTCCAAACGGGCTATTACTTAACTATTTGCATTTGAATTTGGGCAAATATTGACTTGGTTTGGATTCAACTGGAATTTCTATCCTAAGTTGGGCTCTGGTCAAGTCTGTTCTGTTTGGTTAGGCTTCGTTTTGACAAGATTAAGCAGGGATATGAACTTATGCTAAACAGTGATGTACTTTATATAGGCTTGAGTTTGCTAACTCAGGTTGTAACTTCTAGTCTTCAATCGTAGCCAAAAAGCTTAGACCACTTATTTCCCTTGCACATCATCATAGTCTTGAGTCTAGACACTTACGAAAACATCAATAGAGAATTCGTTTTGTACCCAGCACGACATCATCAAATATTCCAATTAGATTTTTTTAAATCTTCATAGCCGATAAGAATAAAAAAGATAATCAATTTGAATTACGGCAGGCGGGAAGGAAAGCCTATCGCTATCAGTATCGAAATGTTAGACCTAACTATGCTCTTCGTTTTCGGCAACCAAAAATCCTTTTGCAATTGAAACGACCATCCTAATGCAACAAATTTGGACTTAGTTAGGCCCATAACAACACAATGGAAGGTTAGATTTGGAGGATTATGTTAGAAATATATGTGAACTAATATAATCACAACATTAATTTCATATACATAACTATTAATTGAATTGACTAATGTATGTTTAATAATCATAATGAGATAGTTAACAATTTACTAATTGTATTTGAGGCACATGATAATATCCTAATAACTATATGTTGACCTATTAAACTATAGTTCATATCATCCTTAAAATGACACAATTAACCTATTCTACCCCTTAAGGTAGAATATGTTATAATATATGACATATGGTGAAATTGTCACACATATAGTGTGTAGATGTGTAAAGCTCATTTTTGGGTCTTCTACCATTAGCTCTTTATTACACAAAGACTTCTTGGTTTCTTTTGATAGGTTGTGCTGAAAATGGAGAGAGCCCAAGACTATATGCCAAGTGTTGGAAGTATGTCTTCTCTTTGTGTTATTATGCTCTAAATAGAATGAGATATGGGCTTTGTGATGTTAATGAATGCATCATGAAATATAACGATTAGTATCAGAGCTTTGTCATTTGATTTTAAGGCTCAAAATCGGCTTTTTCGTGTAAACAACTTCGAAATGATGCGCTATTAGTTCAAAAAAGATTGTTGGTTGTTATTGTTGCCTTTCATCTTTGTTTTGAACAAGAAATCACGATTTTTGGATGAGTTCTTTTTTGAAAAACTTCGTTTTTTTCCATGGCCGAAATGAGTTTAATGTTTTCAAATTTTGGAGCATATTTGGCTAAAATTGATATGGAAAATCTATAAAGTGTGAAAAATGGAAGAAAATGCCTCAAAAATTGTCGAAAAAGGAGGTCGGGAGAGGGAGTTACCGATGGATCAGACTCGTAGGTCTGTGGGTCGACTGGGCCAGGGATGAATATGTGCATAAATATGTGGGGACGCATACAAGGTCATTTTTTGACCAATTTTACTGTTTTTTGCTCCATTTTATTCTATTTTCCCATATATTTATACACAAGATTAATTAGTAATTTTTATTTGATAATTTTAATTATTTTAATCTTATTATGGCATAAACATAGTTTTTGTGGACAATAGTGAGTGCTTATTTTTACCGGTCGTAGAATTGAGCATGTAAAACTATTTATCATGAGGAATTTTTTAAAATATTAATGTATGTTTTAAAATTTTGTGTTTTTCCTCTAAAATAACATTAAGATCTATAAGGGTAATAAATTATTAGTAATAAATTATCCTGTCGATAATTACTACTTAGTAGGATGCTTAATATGGTTAAGAAATTTTATTGAAATATTATGAACTGCACAATTTTTCTATCCTTTCGATAGTATATGGATGATTTGGTTGTAATATTTAATAAATTGTTGTTATCTGTAAATGAGTTCTATATTTGTTTAAGGAGGTCTAGCATAAATGATATAATTAATTTTGCGAAAAAGAGCATGAATTGCATGATTATATTTTAACATGCATATCATAGTTATTGCTCTTGGTTCTCATTCATCTTTAAGCAATCTGAGAGTCTCTGCTATCTTGACATTAAATGGAACGAACCACAAGCACCTTGAAAATTGATCCACCAACAAAACTTGCTAATGATGCTACTGAGAAGGAAAGGAAATCCTATAAGGAGTGGGAATACTCTAACCGATGCTATTTGATGATTATGAGAAATCACATAGATGAATCCATTCGTGATAGTATTCCCGAGGCTGATAGTGCAAAGGTTTTTCTTGCTACCATTAAGAAGAAGTATATGAAATTCTTAAAGAATGAGAAGAATGAGTACTTAAACATGCTTCATCACACTATTTATGATGATGCAAGTGACATTAGGGCTCACATCGACAAGCTCATGTGTTGCTATCATAAGCTTAAGGCCATAGATATGGACTTTGGTGAGGACTATATGATATGGTTTCTGATGGGAATTCTTCCTTCTAAATTTGATTTGATCCGATCAAGTTATAATGCTCAAAAAGAGCAATGGATTGTTAAGGAGATGACTGCTATTGTTGACAAAGAAGAGGATGACATGAAAAAAAGAAAGGCAAGAAGCATCTCCATAATAAAAAACCATAGTAATTCTCAAAAGAGAAAGTTCACTCCTAATAGCTTAAGTGACCAAAAGCTTTTCAAAAAGAAAGTTGTTAATCCTAAAGGAAAGCGACAAGAGGGTACATCTTTTGTTAGTTAGAAGAACAAGTTTTTAAAAGGGAAGTGCAACTTTTGTCAGAGTTTTGTGCACAAGAAAGTTGATTGCTGAAAACTCAAAGCTCATTTAGAGAAGAAAGGTAATTGTCTTATGATGGTTTGTTTAGAGTCTAATGTTATTGATGTACCCTTAAATACTTGGTGGTTAGATACTAGAGCAACAATTCATATTACGAATTCCTTGTAGAAACTGACAATTCGAAGAAGACTGACTAGTTCTGAGCAACATGTATATATGGGAGATGATACCAAAGTCAAAGTGGAATTTTTTGGGACAGTTGAACTACAGTTAAATACAACACATCTTTTAGTGTTATATAATGTCGGTTATTTACCCTCTATTAGGAGGAATTTGATTTCTGTATACATTTTGGATAGATTAGGTTATAGTCTTCTTTTTGGAACTAGCAAACTGACTTAGTATTGTGACTCTTTTGGTGGGAAATGGAATTTTATGTGAAAATTTATACAAACTTGAGTTGAATGATGTTTTTACTGTTACTTCTTTCTCTTCTCTTAATAATGTTGTTGGTTTCAAACGTATAGGGATGGATTTGAAATATTCTAAGCTGTGGCACAAACGTTTAAACTCTATTTCTAGAGACAGAATGGAGAGGTTGGTAAAAGATGGTGTACTTTAGGACCTTGATTTTTCAGATTTCACTGCATGTGTTGATTGTATTAAAGGAAAGTTGACAGCCAAGGTTAGAAAAAGCAAAATAGACAGGAGGTCAGAATTGTTGGAGTTGATTCATACTGATATATGTGGACCATTTATTCCACCTGCTATGGGTGGTTATAAATACTTCATCACTTTTATTGATAATTTTCCCAGGTATGGTCATATGGAGCTCATTCGTGAAAAATCTGAATCTTTGAAAGCATTTAAGATTTTCAAGACAAATGTTGAGCTTCAAAAGGGGAAGAAAATCAAGATAGTTAATTATGATAAAGGTGGAGAGTATTATGGGCGTTATGATGAGAGTGGAAGGAATTCAGGGCCTTTTGTTAGATACTTGCAAGAATGTGGTATTGAAGCAAAATATACAATGTCAGGAACACCGTAATAGAATGGAATCGCTGAAAGAACAAACAGCACACTTTTTAATATGTTGCGGTGTATATTGATTCATTCTAGTTTGCTTGAATTTTTATGGGATGAGGCATTGAAGACAGCTGCTTATATCTTGAATCAAGTACCTAGTAAATCAGTCCCAAAGACTCAATATGAGTTATGGTCAAGTAAGAAACTAAGCTTGTGCCATTTTCATGTTTGGTGGTGTAAAGCAGAAGTGAGGCCCTATAATCCGCAATCTAAGAAGCTTGATCTGAAAACTATTAGTGGCTACTTTATGGGCTACATCGTCAGATCAAAGGGTTCTAGATTTTATTGCCCATCTCACGCAACCAAGATTATAGAATCAGATAGAGCTATCTATTTTTAAGATGAATTTGGTTCAAGTCAAAGGTCAAGAGAAATTGTATTCAGGGAAGAATGCATTTTAGTCCCTGTACCTGTCACTTTTGCTCCTACTAATGACCCTGTGATTGAACAGATTCCAGTAGAATCTCATGACGAACCTCAGAATCAAGAATAGGATGAAGCCATTGATACTGGGGATGATGAACTTGTTGTCAGGAGATCATAAAGAACACGTCGACTTGCCATTCCTGATGACTATATTGTCTATTTTCAGGAACATGAGTTTGATGTGGGAGATAATACTAAACCAGTCAGTTCTCAAGAAGCCATGAATAGTCCTCAATCTACGTTATTGATGAATGCAATGGAAGATGAGTTGAGTTCCATGTCACAAAATGGAGTTTGGGAGTTGGTTGAACTACCTAAACATTACAAACCTATTGGGTGCAAGTGGGTTTATAAAATCAAGCATGACTCAAGTGGACAAGTAAAAAGTTATAAGGCTAGACTTGTAGCTAAAGGCTATAGCCAAAGAGAAGGGATTGATTTTAAAGTAACCTTTTCACTAGTTTCTACCAAAGATTCACTGCGAATAATTATGGCTATAGTTGCTCATTTTGACTTGTAACTCAATCAAATGGATGTGAGGATCTATAACATCCCCTCACTTATGGGAAAGGGCAAT
>JAOTAY010000006.1:20324466-20336651 GCA_025629805.1 Erythroxylum baracoense
CTTACCGCTACTACATTAATTTGTTTTAACGGAAGTGATTTCTTTTATATTTGGTTGCAGGCGACAGCATCACCAAGCATGCTTTCTTTTCCCGATCTAACAGAGAAGTATCAACAGACGCTATGTTAGAGACTTGGAAGAGAGAGATCATTGCCTGGGTGAATCATCTAGAAAAAATCTGATAAAGGCTAGAACTTTGAGAGAGGAGGGAGAGAAAGAGTTAAAAAAATGGGTATTTTATTGTGGTTGGTGGAGGGTTAGGGGGTCTTGACTCTTGAATTCTCAATTAATAAAAATAATTGAAGCTCTGATGAGATATTTAATGAGAAGGGACTGGAGAGTGAAATAAGAAGAGGGACTGAAGAGTGAAATAAGAAGAGAAAGACTACAATTGTTCGATGAATTGAATGGTTGGATTTAAATTCTTCGTCGTCACCACCCTTCACGCTTAGTATATATACTTAATATATATGACTCACGACTGTGACAATTTAAGACACAGTCGTGACACACATATACTTAGAAAAAAAAATTAGTAGGCATGAGTAGATGAATGATGAGAACCTTCAGATGAAATGGACGAATGGGATGGATTTTGTGTTTGTCCATCCCGTTCATCCTTAGTATTATATACTTAATAAGTTAAATGTCACATATTGACGTGACATTATTTTTTATTTTAAATAAAAGTGGGCCCCATTGTTATATGACAATTAGGACCTACTATTTGAAATGTATAATAGTGAGTCCCACTTATACTAGGACACATAGGCTAAAATATATAACAGTAGCCCATTGACATGTGATAATGAGACTCACTTTCAAATTAAAGTTTTTAATCTTATTCTTCACTTGTTCAATTTTTAGTTTCTCATTCTTGTTCACAAATCCATATCCTATTCATTAAGTTTGACATCAATACTTCATTAGGATTATCTTACTAGTAAGTCTTTAGGTCTTGTCTCCACCAAAACTACCATTGTCGACTAGAAGATTACTTAGAACTACACTAAAATCATTATTAGCAATACATTTGACTTGTTTAGGCTTTCAACCTCACCTGGGTGTCTATTGTGTTAGCTAATGTCAATTACTCTAAAATCTTTCAACATTTACTAACTATATCATCTAAAGTCTGTAGACAATGGAATCAAAATTATTGTTGAATAAATCAAAATCGATTTGGTATTGTTTGCCAATTATGTGATAAATCATATCATAGTACAAAAACTTGTCGATCTCATAGACAATCTTCTTTTTACCCTTCACAACCTCAAAAATGTATAACCAAAAGACAATTAAGTCATTATAATAGTAGTTAGGTGCTTTACTCTGGTGCCATATACTATGTCACTTTTGATCTTTAAAATTTTCACTACACTCGGATTTTTTTGGTAATAAGGATATTATAAACAACAACGGTAATGGCATATCCATATATCATACTAGTTCCTTTTATGAGAACTCTATTGTTAATTACTATCTTCACACTAAATAATGTTTCATATGCACACTTGATAAAAAAAATTAATATTTGTACCTTAATTTTGTAAACAAATAACACTTTAATTAAATTCTTTCCTAACTACTTTCTTATGAAGAATTTGAACATAGGGACATGCCTAATGACTGGCACGCCATAACACTAGTCAAAATAAAATAACTAGACTATTACTGTAGCAGTGGTGAGTCTAGGTCAATCCTATAGGGAGTGTTCGGATAGCTTATGAAATGAAATTAATTGGTGGTTTTGGATTTAATAAGAAAAGAAAAAAAATAAACCTAATGAAAACAAATTAAGGAAAACATGCGAAAAATGATAAAATTGGGGTATTCGGTAGGAATTCGGTTCTTTGGCTCAATCTTGGCCTACACTCTAATTAAGCATAATTTATTAATTTGTTATTCTTTTATCTCTTGGGAATTATCGGTTGTAGATTAACGACAAGCTCTGTTAATCCCAATTTTTCCTTAGATCTTAGTTAATCAAGAAGCGCTCGTTAATTAACCCTAGCTATTAGGAAACTTAGAATAAGCTTTCTAAGTTTATCCGGAATTGCATTATGAATCAGAAAAATAGACCAATCTAGGCAATTACACAAGCTCAAATTATTTAAGCTATGTTATGTTATCTCTAATGATTCAAAAACATTAGTTACCGCACATGAATCATGAATACAATGATTATGTATTGTATTCGATTCTGGCAATGGCTTTTCATTAAAAACGATTCAATAGAGCATGAAAATCATCATCATTCAAATACCCAATCAATTCACATAAGATAACATAATCAATTTCTAATGAGAGAAATAAACAACAAAAATAATTAAAAATGCTTAACCTAGGTCATCGACATCGATGTCACCTCCAAACTGACATCGAGATCTTAGCCTTCCATAAATCTCTCAAAAAAAAGCTTAAGCTCCCACAAAAATAATCGCTAACTGACACCCATTTGGGCTGTCTTCACTCATGCAAACTCTTCCTAGCTATTATTCACTGATGGGACAATCAAATATGGTGGTTTTTGGTCCACTCTCCTATTCATGCCTCCTCTCTTCTTTATTTCACGCTACTCACCCCAATATGCCGCTAGCCCTCCAACCTGCAGCTCTTCACTCCTAAGCCGTTACTCTATTGTGCTATTAATAGGATGAATTAATGTGTCTCACGCTACTGTTCACACCCTATACGTCTGTGATTAACTTCATGCTAGATGTGTTTTGCATTCTTATTTATGCATTCATTTTTTCACACACGTTGATGTTTTGGACATTGCTTAGACAGATGTCATTACTTCTACTTCCTCATTTAGTGTTGCATTTTGGTTGGACTGCTCCCATATTCCAACGTCATTTTGCTCCTATGTCTAATTACTTGTATATCATTTTAAGCTTGTGTTAATGCCTTTACAATGCTGTTTTGTTCAACATTTATCCACCTATTGCATGCTTTGCTCCTTACCATAATCTACGCAGCTCACATTCTTTTCTTCATGTGTTCATTTTTCTTGTCTTTTAATTTTCTTTGTCTCACTCCATAAAGACAAATGAGTGTTGATCTTCAGAAAATGGCCAAAATGTAGTGCTTTGGACTCACTTTAATTTCTTTGCTTCCAAATTATACCTAAAATCATATATAAATAAAAGTGAGTATCTTAAGCATTTTTGTATCATTAATCACTAAGTATAAATGATTAAATGTATCAACAATTGAACATATATCACCTGACCAAGGGTAGAGTAGATGCAACTTGATCATATGATCATTTTAATCTCAATCCTTCTACTTTAGGGGCTTTATTGTCTCAATCGTGGCATTAACCTCGTAGTCACTCCTCTCTTCCAATGTAAAAGAAAATTATGGTTAATAATCATATTTTGTTTTCATTTACTTCCAAAAATCAAGTATGTGACTCTTGTCATAGTAATAGAAGTCATAAGCTTTCCTTCACCAAGTCCTCTATCTTTTGTGGTAAACCATTTCAAGTTACATATTCAAACGTTTATGAACCTGACCTATGTTTGGGTAGAGTAGATGCGACTTGTACATGTGGTCTTCTTTAACCCTTCCTATAAAGTCATTCAATCTCAATCCTTCTACCTTAGTGGCTTTATCGTCTCAATTATGGCATCAAGTTCGTAGTCACTCCTCTCCTCCAATTTAAAAGAAAATTATGGTTGATAATCATATTTTGTTTTCATTTACTTCCAAAAATTAGGTATGTGATTCTTGTCATAGTAGTAGAAGTTATAAGCTTTCCTTCACTAAGTCCTCTATCTTTTATGGTAAACCATTTCGAGTTATATATTTAGATGTTTATGAACCTGACCTATGTTTGGGTAGAGTAGATGCGACTTGTACATGTGGTCTTCCTTAAACCCTTCTATAAAGTCATTCAATCTCAATCCTTCTACCTTAGTGGCTTTATCGTCTCAATTGTGGCATCAAATTCTTAGTCCCTCCTCTCCTCTAATTTAAAAGAAAATTATGGTTGAAAATCATATTTTGTTTTCATTTACTTCTAAAAATTAAGTATGTGACTCTTGTCATAGTAATAAAAGCCATAAGCTTTCCTTCACCAAGTCCTCTATCTTTTGTGGTAAAACATTTCAAGTTATATATTAAGATGTTTATAAACTTGACCTATGTTTCTTTTGAAACTAGTTTATATTATTTCATTTCTCTTGTTTATTTCATAAAATACATATGGTTTTATCCTTTAAAGTAGAAATCTGATGTATAGAAGGTATTTGAGAAAATTTCCAAAATAATTAAAAACCACTTTCAAACCAAAATCATGACTATTTATATGGATGGTGTATAGAATGTTATGCACTTCTAAATTTTCTAACTTAACACAACGTCTGTCGTATGATTTTTTCACCTTATACACTTGAGCGTGTTAGCTATGTTAAACATAATACTGACATATCATATAAACTGATATTATATTCCTATATATTGCTTCCATGCCTCATTGATTTTGGCTTTTTGCATTTCAAATTGAAACATATCTCAATAATAAGATGGCTACTCCTGTCTTTAATTATAATACTCCATACTATAAACTTTTTTGACACAATCCAAAGTATACCTCGTTTAGTTTTATTATTTTGACTACTCGTGGCTTTGAACTTGTAGTACTCATAAAATTAAACCTCAATCTTCACCATGTATATCTCAAATTATGTTTACTACATCACTCATTCATTTTTTATGATATTATCAAAAAGTGTATCCTTATTTTTGGGCATTTTTTAAAGGGATTTCCATATGAAAATAAGTCCTATCATAATCTAAAAACCTCTAATTGTACCTTCTTTAAATACCTTTCTAATTCCATAAATAAAAATATTAATCAAGCCATAACTCCTACTTGAGATGACCTTGACCATGTTATCTTACCCATTTTATACCTCAATATAATATTCTCATTTTAAACCTAAATTATCACTCAACAAGTTGTCTCAACTTTTCCTTTACCAAGGATAATCTTCAACGTCTTCCATCATAAGTAAGTAAAGTGGTTTTTCTTCTTTACCTCATAACTCTACCATGCTTGGCAGCCAATTATTACATGTGATTACATGTTCCAAAAATAACATCTGCAAATTTATAAAATATTTTTATACACACAAGCATCTTAACTTTTTTTATCTCTCTAAAAAAGTAATACTTGGTCTCTCGTTCCTTTTGTTTTACGCAAAATATTATTAAGAGGATCCATGATGACTCTATTACTTATTATAAAGCTTGCCTTGTGGCTTAAAAATTTCATCAGCATATTAGCATTGATTATATTGAAACTTTTAGTCCAGTTGTTAAACTTGCGACTATTCATGTTATACTCCTTATTTCTATAATAAGTGGATGGATTTTAAATAAACTGAATATTAATAAAATATTCTTATAAGGTAGTCTTTTTTGTTTGTATATGGCAACTCTAAGGTTTTATTCATCACTGATATCTAACTCAGGTCTATAAATTGAACAAAGAATGGTCTTTGTTAAGCTTCCAGGGCATGGTGTAATGAACTTTGTTGTTTTCTTATAATCTAAACTTTTACCAATTCTAAGAGTGACACTTTCCTCTTTATATTGTAGGCATATGTACTATATACTTGCTTTTATGTATGGATGACATTACATTTATTGGTAATCATCCATCAAAACTTTAAGAGCTCATTGCTTATCTTTTTAATCAGTTCTCTGTTAAGGATTTTATCTAACTTAAATATATCATAGGCTTTAAAACCACTAGAACTTCTAAAAGTTTACTCGTATTTCAACAACAATATATCATTGATCTTCCTAACAGTCAATTATCTTCATGTATAATATTTAAATTTGATCAGTTCTCCTAAACATGATCCAATTAAGTACTAATAAGTACTTGGCTCTTTTTAATATCTCTCATTCACATGACTTGATGTTAGTTATATTGTTAATAAACTAGTTTAACTCATACAGAAGCCAACATTTATATAATAGCTTGTAGTGAAAAGAATCCTTCCATATCTTAAAGGAACATCCCATTTATGGTTTATTTGTCTTAGCTAATTCACCTCTTTCTTTTCATGCCTTTGTTGATGTAGATCGGGCTAGTGATGCTAATACATATCATTATACTTCTACCTATGTTGTTTTTTTGTTCAACCTCACTAGGTGAAGTTTCAAGAAACAATATACTATATCTTTCTCTTTCATTAAAGTTGTTTATTGTGACATTACAGTTGTTATTCCTAAAGTATATTAGTTGTCTAACTTGATGAATGAATTAGTTGTCCTATTTGAAGCACACCCTATAATTTATTGTGACAACATTGGAAGAACTTACTTATATTATGATCATACCTCCCACTCGATTATAAAGCATATAGTTATTGATTTTTTCTTTTTACGTGATCAACCGTATTATAAGCAATTTTAAATATTATCTACATTACATACTAATTGACTAACTCTCTAACTTGAAAAAAAATTTCTCATTCATTATCCCAAGTTGAGTGTCATTTTTAGACCTTTATGCTTATAGGGGCATGATAGATATCAATTATATGTTATAATATTTTCATGTTTAGAGATGATCCTCAGTTGTTCATGTCCTTTTAGCTTATTTAATTATTAGGTAGATTAATGCTACCAAAATTAGTGGGATAGTTACAATTCTTAAATGGTATATATACCTAAAATTTCTTGAGAATAATAAAATCCTTTACCAATCTAAGCTGTCATCATCAGATAGTATTCAATCAACCAACAATCTCCTTAAATACCAAAGGGTTTGTTGTTTAAGATTGTGATTTATACTTCTTACAAAGCCATTAACTTAGGAAAAAGGTATTATGGGTACCCAATGTAGAAGAGAAATAGTTATTTTTATTTTAAATTGGCGTACACAAAAGGAAGAACTCTTTGAACATCTTTTCTCTACATGATGGGTTTCAGTGGAAAGAAGACAGAGCATTAGCTAGAAATTAGAAAGTGAAATGTAGGATTTTCAAATGGTAGCGGCTAGTTTCACTATGTTTTTGCTAATAAAAACAAGAGTTTCACTAATATGAAACCTCATAGTGTCTCTACAACGCTGTAACTGTTACAATATAAATATCACGGTTAAATGAATAATTTATAGTATTTAAATTAAACTCTAATATTTGTAAAATGCTTAAAATAAACCATAATATTTAAAAAAGCCTTCAGATTAAATTCTGATTACTAACAATATTAGTATTAGAGCACTATCAATTATTAGCTGAGGAGTATTTTTTTTAATTTTTAGTTTTGAGATCCACCATAATCTAACATAGACTTTTTAAACAAAGGTGAGTTCCACCTCCAACTAGCTATGTTTTGAGGATATAATCGTTTAACTAAAAGTGGGCTGCATTTTTAGTCGATGGTGTCATCCTAGGCAGGATTGAGACAGAGAGCTACTTCACAATCATAGATGATGGAGATGGAGTTGCCCGTATAGAGTCATGAAACGATGTTAAAAAATGTAGCAACAGCATGTCTGGCTTGAAAGCTATGGCTCTTGAAAGCTCTTCTACAGCTTCAACTTTTGGTCATCCATTAAAATTGAAACAACATCATAACAATTTCAATAGTGTAAAGTTTCTCCATATGAAACTCTAAGCCCTAAAATTGAAGCATGGTCCTAAATCCTAATACCTATGACCTATAATTTATAACCTACCTATAACCTAAATCTTAAACTTAAATCCTAGACACTAAACCCTTTCTAATAACCTAAGACCTATAACTTATAACTTATATCCTATATAACCAATAACCTTAAACTTTAATCCTAAACACTAAACCCTAAATCCTAATATTTAAGACCTATAACCTACAATCCACATCCTAAACCTAAACCTTAAACTTTATCCTAAATACTACATCCTAAAATCTAAAACCTAAACCCTAATCCCTAAACATAAATACTATATCCTATTATCCTATATCTTAAATCCTAAATCCTAAATCCTAAATCCTAATATCTAAATCCTAATACCTAAATTGTAAAACATAAACCTTAAAACTCTAACCCTTTAACCCTAAACTTAAAAATAAATCCCAACAGTAACTATATGCTTTAAGAAATGCAATTACCTAAGAATCAATATTTCTTTACCAAACAAGACAGAAAATGGTTACCATTATACCATTTCTGCCAAAACTACTAAATCCAGCCATCGTCATCATCCATAGAGTCATCTTCTGCGACAAACTATAGTATAAATAATTATAATATTGAAGCAAAGGTTTTGTGTACAGTAAATTACTATATTGCACTTACCAAAATTGGATCCAAATAATACATGACTGAAGAAGTCCAAAGAAGCTATTTTTGCAACAAAAATAATATAATCAATATAAAAAAGAGCCAATAATGCTATATGAACTAACCTCGTCATGTGCTATCTCTCAATCAACAGCAAGTCAAAGATATGAGGCAGGATCCTCACATCTTTTAGATAAATTTTTAGTAATTGTGCTTGCAACACGTACAATTGTACTTACAGCACCTCCAATTATACTCGATATTGTCAAATAAAAAAAGAAATCAAAATTTATAAACTTCAAAATTTAGAGATTATACTAGGTACAAGCATGCATTACGATAAAAAAGGTAAAAGATATTAACAAGTTAAGATAGCACATAATCATACTAAAATATTATTTGCAGCATGCTTTATAAATTATTTGGTGGACTTAACACATACAACCAAATCATAAACCTTAAACTAAAACTTAAATGCTAAACATTAAATCCCAAAACCTAAAAAACCTAAAATCTAAACTCTAAACCCTAAACCCTAAAACCTAAACTGTGCCCTAGATCCTATTACCTAAGACCTATAATTTATAACCTATAACCTAAATCTTAATCTTTAATCCTAAACACTAAACCCTAAATCCTAATACCTAAAACCTGTAACCTACAACCTACATCCTAAATCTAAACCTTAACTTTTAATCCTAAATACTACATCCTAAGACCTAAAATTTGAAACCTAAACCCTAATCTCTAAACCTAAACCATAAACCTTAATCGTAAATCCTAATACCTAAGACTTATAACCTATAACCTAAACCTTAAACTTTTATCCTAAACACTAAACCCTAAATTTTTTTTGGAAGAGAATAACTAGTATACTAATTGAGGGAAAATGTTCAAAACAACAAAAAAAAGAGGCCAAAGAGGCACTCAAAAAAATATTTACAAACAAAAGAAAAAAGGGCCACAAGCGGCCCTCAACAACATAGTACAATCATAAGAAAAAAAGGGCCACAAGGAGCCCCCAACAAAACAAAACAAACATCATAACTTTGTGGGAAGTTTCCAGATATGTCGCTAGAGGACTGGTATCTAGAAACGAGATTCAAGACCCAGAAGCTAAGAACGGATAAGCTCTGAGATGTCTTACGGTCAGTGGCTGAATTGTGTCATCTACTGAAGATCCTTTTATTCCTCTCATACCATAAAAAGTAATCTATGGTAGAATGGACTAATCGTGAGACTATGTGTCTAAAATCCTTCCTCTGGCTAGGATGAGTGGAAGCCCACTATAGGAGGGGAAACCAAGAAATCGAAAGAGAGCCCCATACTCATGAAGAAAATATACACTATAAGAAGAGATGGTCATATGTCTCTGGAGAGGAATCGCATAACACACAGGCTGGGAAGATAGAACATCAAACATCTAAAGCCTGTCCATAGTCCGAAGGCGTCTCTGTGGGGCTAACCAGAGGATAAAAGAGTGTCATGGAAGATGCTCTGGAAACCACAGTAGGTGGTGGATCGAATCCACTGGGTGTCGAGCTCGAAGAAGGTGCCATACAGAGCCAACAGTGAAAACTCCGAATGAATGGCCCTTCCAAACCCAACTATTGGATTGTTAGATATGAGGTCTAAATCTGATAGAGTCTCATACCTGCTGCAGCTCACTGCTCCCCCCAGGAAAAGTCCACTTGCCAGAATGTATAATCTCGGAGATCCTGGCATCCCAAGAGAGCCCAGTAAAAGAGAGAATCCGAAAAGGAAATCTGTCACACAACTACCCCTGATCCAGCATCCAGTAATCTTGCCATATGGAGGTATCTCTCCCATCTCTAATACATGCAACAATAAACCCCCTGCACCATGCCCGACTCAACAAAATCTGTCTCTAAACCCAAGAGGAACTAAACGAGACTCGAATATGCTAGAAAGATCTACCCCTTAGTAAAACAGCATGTACCTATGTAGTTTATAAAGAAGATTTGTTTGCGAATAGTAGCTACACATACTTATATGTAGCAGCCCTATTCCAGTCTCTGACCCTCTTAACTCTTAGATCACCCTCCTGCCTCGTAAAGCAAACTGACTCTCATGCCACCTTAGCCCCAGTATGGGACAGTGAGGTACCCCTCCAAAAAAAAGTTAATAGTATGCTCTCAATACATCGAGTAATGCTAGCTGGCAGAATGAACATACCCGACTAGTAAACCTATATGGAGAATAGGACAGATCTGATCAATTACAGACGACCCGCATATGTGAGAGAAGCTGAAGTCCATAACCAGATCTTAGAAAGTATCCTCTCTACCAGAGGAAGACAATTTGAGTGTCTTAACCTTACAATGATAAGAGGGATGCCCAAGTAGCGAATCGGGAGGGAATCAATCTAAAACCCCATTACTCTTTAAAGAGAAGAAGACTCAGTCTCGAAGATCCTGGAGAAGAAAACCCTAATCTTGTCTGATTTCATAGTCAATCCAAAAACCCTTTTAAAATCTGCCAAAGCTTGGAAAATGATCGCGATAGAGGCTGACTTTGCCCTACTGAAAATCATCAAGTCATCTGCAAAGCAAATATGAGTGAGAGAAATCTGCCTACACTGTCAATGATAGCTCAGATTTGCAGTAGCCTCTCTCAATATCCCATCCAAACCCCATCGCCAGTATAAACAGATAAGGAGAGAGGGAGTCCCCCTGTCGTACCCCTCATGTAGCAAAAAAATAATCGTGTAGTGCACCGTTAAGTGCTACAGAGAAATGTGTTGATCTAAGACATGCCTCAATCTATCTAATCATGCAGTTAGGGACTCCAATAGTCCTCAAACCTAATAAAATGAACTCCCAACTGACGGTATCGAAAGCCTTACTAATATCAACCTTGAGAGCACACCATGGTGGTGAGTGATCAAGGTGATAATTGTGCATCAGCTTTGGGTAAGAAAAATAGCATCTACAATCTGTCTGTCTGGGATGAAAGTCACCTAAGCTCTCCCAATCACCTCTAATAGAATAACTTTAAACCAATTTGTGATGACCTTTTAGATGCACTTATAAAGGACATTGCAGCAAGAGATTGGTCTGAAGTCATTCACTATCTGTGGGCTCTCCACCTTAGGAACCAAAGCGATCCTAATGGAGTTCACCCATTGAGGCATAGCTGAGGTAGAGAAGAAATACCGCACTGTTGCCCTGAAATCTGCTCCAATAATATCCCAACACCTCTAATAGAAAAAAAGGTGTACCCATCAGGCCCTGGAGCCTTATCCTCTGGGATGGAGAATAAAGCAGTACGTATCTCCTCATCCAAAACTAGGCTCACTAAAGACTAAACCATATCCTCTGGAATACGCTGAGTAAAGAATCTAGCAGTATCAGCTGAAGGTATCGAGGAGGGATCAGATTATCCTGAAAATAATCCACTGCCATCTACCCCAGTGCTCCCTAATTAGTGATAAAAGTGCCTGTCGCATCATGTAAACTGTGCACTCTACCTCTGACACTAAACCCTAAATCCTAATACCTAAGACCTATAACCTACAAGCTACATCCTAAACCTAAACCTTAAACTTATCCTAAATCCTAAATCCTAAATCCTAAATTCTAAATCTTAAAATCTTAAATCCTAAGACCTAAATTGTAAAACCTAAACCTTAAAACTCTAACACTTTAACCCTAAACCTAAAAATAAATCCCAACAGTAAGTATATGCGCTAAGGAATGCAATTATCTAGGAATCAATATTTCTTTACCAAGCAAGACAAAAAATGGTTACCTGTAACAGCCCAGACCACCCGCTTGCAAATATTGTCCGCTTTAAGCCTCGGCCTCTCGGGCCTCGCGCTCTCACGGTTTTGTTTTTCCGCAGGACTTCCCAGGAGGTCACCCATCCTGGT
>JAOTAY010000006.1:20344431-20355285 GCA_025629805.1 Erythroxylum baracoense
TATTATAGCCCACTGTGAAGGGGAAACTAAGCACTATAGACTCATTAATATTTTATATAGAAAAAAAGAAATGTGAGCTTTGCTAAGATGTTGATGAAAACTTCAATCATTTTCTTTTTACTTACAACTACTCTTTCACACTCTAGTATTTAATTTTAGACCTGATCAATACATAATATAAGCAGTTATAACTAGGGTAACATCATCAATTGCGCCATAAATGTAAAATTCAACTATAAGGGCTAGAGCCTATGTATAGTTATGTTTAGTTTGTTGATATACCACATATAGGGAGAAAGAAATAGAATATTATCTAGGAAAGAGGAAAATCATGTGGATAGTTCTATACTTAGCTTAATATATAGGATGTCGACAGTTATAGTTACCAACAACTTCACAGAGACTATGAGTCTTGCATTGACCTTAAATTTTAGATTATAACTTACTAGTTTTCTATTTTTCCATTTCCTTTTGGTGCCACTACTCTATGTAAACAATAGTAGCTTTGTATAAATTGTTTTCTTTATAAGCTTGACAATAATATTCTTTTAAATTCTAAAAAATATAGTTAATTTTGAACTTCTCCTTTAATACAAATTTTTCTAGACAAAAATACTTTGCCAATGTTTATGAATTTTTATTATACAGAAAACAAATAAAAATAGCTATATTTACATTAATAATAACTTCATCCTTTGTCTGATTTTCACCTTTTTAACTATTTATAGTAACAATAATAGGCAATTACTTTCTTTTTGAGAAAATGCCTGATCCCTTACCATTTTAGGAAAGTGAACTACATATGAAACTTGGGAATTTATGTGATTCCTATCCTTTCCCAACCTCTTCAAAGATTTCTTTAACATTGTTCTTACCTTCTCCTTCAAACCATAGCCCTAGTCTTCTACCTTTAAAGGTTCTATCTCCTGCCTACTAGTTGTTTCCTCCTTTTAAGCTTAACACCTCTTACTATCCTTCTGTTATTGTTAGCAGTGGGGCCCCTACCACTAGTGTTTCATCCATAAAAACCATTGTTACTTCTATAAATCTCAACTTAAGAAAAGGAGCTTAGAATAAGACTTTAAAACAAATTATATATAACCATATCTTATATGAGAAGTTAAAGTTCATCCCTGATCCAATGAGAAGTGATTCTATAATTCTCTCACCTCTAGCGTGGAGATTTTAAAGGTAGATGCATCTAGATGGAATATATTTTTAGTCAATTTTTTCATTAATAAAAGGTGCATCTAGTATGTTGAACTTGTTGAGCAAGTCCTATATATGATAAAACTTTCAGTACCTGTAAGTATACAGATTGTATCTTGTAGTATAAAAGGTCATCATTCCTGCAAGGATTATGCAATAGATAACAATTTGAACTTAAATTTCTTTAAGATAACACAAAATTGATTTAATTAAATTTAAATAACAGAAATTGAAACAAATAAATAACCAAAACAATTAATCAAATAACAAGTGGGTTGCCAATTAAAATTAAGGTTTGATCAAGATTGAATACTTAGGAACTATTCTTTCCTTATTTTGATTACTATAATCTTATTGATTCAATTTTTATGTTTGATCCTGGATTTCTTAAGGTTTAATTACCCCCTCTCTCTAGATCTAATTAATTAACCCTAACTGAATTCGAAGTTCACAGACTTTCTCTCGATTCACAAAACTATTCCTCACTTATTCAATTAGATCTAAAGCAATCTATTAGATATTCAATTTCATAACCAAGATCTCTCTTCGATTGATCATTAATTTGAAAACTTTGGGTCTATTAAATTGCCAAATCTTGTTGTACAAACTAACAATGATTATTTTGACTCACTCTCTTGATTTATTGTCAAGTTTATGCAAGAACAATTATTATAAATATCCATAAATATATTGAAATCAACATTAACTAAAAGTCGTAATTTAATTCTAGAATAATTCCTAATCTAAATTTATAAATATATAAACATGTTTTACATCAAAGAATTCCAATTATACATCAAGGATAATGAAAAAAATAAAGAAAAAGAATAAAAATTATATTGAAGCCTTGATTTGGAATGTTAGAATTTCCTAAGTCTTCTTGATCTCCCTAACTTTGATTCATTTTTTATTAATGGCTTTTACTTTTTTGTTATACTTCACGTTCTTATATAATGCTTTATGGTTCTAGGGTTATGTTTAGGGTTTTAACACTTTGTTTAGTTCTAAAAATAATCTCGAATCTTAAAATAGACGAAAAAACTTATGCCTAGAAATCTCCTATCACTATCGTGACATTAGAGTCACAATCATGCTCCTGCTATTTTCCTCTCTATTATGGTCGTACTTACATGCCTATCATGATCATGCTCCTCATACACGATCGTGACACCTTTAAGCTTCCTGCATCTTCTTTGTTCTTCAATTTTCTTATTTGCAACACTCACAAACACATTAAACACGTAATGAAACATATAATTAAGATTGAATTCATGCTCTAAATCATATAAAAACTTAAAATATAATCAAACACTCACAATAACACAAATTTAAGCCTATACATATGATAATAATCTAATAAACACTTGAAAACACACTAAAACACCTAGAAAAATATAGTATGATCTATACTTATTAACATCTCCACACTTAAACTTTTGCTTGTTGACAAGCAAAAACATAAACACGAATAAAACACTTAAACACATAATCACTCATTCATGCAACAAACAATAATGATACAATGGCATAGAATCTTATGGAATCAATTTAACCACAAACATTAATCATTTAAATTATGCCAACATACTAACCTCTTCCTTCCATATTTAAGTGCTTTGAATTGCATATACATTTTAATCAAAATATTAACACCTTATTCATACACCTATGGCATTTGCAAACATGCATTTATAATTAGTGATCAATCAAAAAGACAACTATCACTAAGTATCATTTCATAAAAAGTTTTGTTGTTTTCAAAGATCAATAGGTTTTATTTATTGAAACACCACTTTTTTTAAATTTCTTTAACATTGACCTTGTCTTTTGATGCTAAGGCAAACATTTTGTGATGAATGTCTCCTAGTTACTCAACTAGGTTATTTTTTATTACTTTGCTTGGTTGGAGTGTCATTCTAGCCTTTTTATATAAAGACAAACATTTTATCATGAATTCTCCTAGTTATTTAACTAAATCACTCTCTCAACTAGCTACCAGCTCTTCTTAATCCAATTTTTTCAAAAGGGCTAGCAGAATAGAAATTTTATTTAGCACATATTTTTATCATAATTTCTTAACCTACCTCATTTCTTTTTAATCAATTATTTTCGTGAAAGATTACTAATAATGTTAACTAATTCAATTTACTTATAATTATAAATGTATACAACAAATTTCCTAATGTGAAGAATATGTTTATATCCTAATTAACTTTTATATTCTTCCAAAGATGCTTAAAACACAAAAATCACAAGTCAATATGCCTTTACAAATTAAATGACCATGTTTGAAGCTAAACTAATTACATCAAATTCTTGCCATTGACATATAGACACAATTCACACATATGCAACAAAATATTCACACAATGTTAACTTAGTCAAAAACTAACACAATATGATATGCACAATTCACACACATATGACATATCAATGCAGAAACATCCCTTCACTTAGATAATACATTGTCCTCAATATGAGAAACCAAAAAAAACACATTAAAATAAATAACAAATAATAAAAAATTTAGAACAAAAATCCACTTATGGAGATTGAGGTGGCGACGGTGTGGGTGAAGGAATATGAACACCTTAAGTAGTGAAGTACTTTAGAATCTTCTTTATATTGCATCACTATTTTCATTGTTCTTACACCTTCTCCTTCATTTACATCCCCATAGTGTTCATGGGCTCCGCTATGAGCTTATTATTTTCTAAAACCAAATTGAAGACCTTCTCCTAGCCTTCCTCATCATCCTCGTCTGTTTCTTCACTTGTTGAGACCTAATTTGTTGTTGTGTTGATGTAGAACTAGAGCTAGCTTATCCTGTCCTATATTCCATATGAGTTTTGGAACTAATATCTTGAAGTTCCATATGATGGACCTCCAAGATCTCAGCTTGCCTTAAGTGAATGTGATTAAGAAACTCAGGAAAAGCAATAGTTAGTCCCTCAATAGATACACCATAATAAACAACAAGTGTGGTAACAAGATAACCCATTCCAAGATAACTACTATTTTTTAAATAGAAGTAGCCATAGTATGAAAAATATGAGTTGAACTACAAACTTTGACAATATTGTCCATGTACCATAGTATAAATAAGACTTTAATAGAACATTTGTTACTTTCAGATTTGTCGAACATATTATGGAACATAAATTTATGTTGTAACAGATGCTCAAGACTAAGAGAGACATTATTATAGACATTTCTAACAACAAATTTATCCAACCCTATCAATTGTTTCCAATATTGCTTAGCATAAAAGTTATCATGTTTTTAGATTATGTTTGATTTATGAAATCCACCAGTTTCTTCCGTAATATCATAATTCAAATTATATAGGTAGGCCCTTAATCGAAACCAAAATTCATCTAAATTTCACAATTCAAATTGGAGAGTAGTATAAAATTTGAGGATTAATTCCTTATACACAATATAATCAAAATTAATAAAATTTTCCCTTTCAATTTTCAGGCTTAAAGTTTCAATCTTATCTTTCAAACTAGATTTTCTAAGATTTCAAAATCAAAGTATCTAGATGTACTAATAATTCTATAGTGAAGAGTTTAGAATTGGATATCTTCTTCTTCTGAATAAATCAGAAAAATTGCTCCAAAATCCATAACCTTATCACGCGCATCCCTCCCCGACACTTGAGCTTTTTCCTTCAATTATGAGCATTTAGCAACTTGTTTGATTCTTGGTGCCACAAATAAGTGTATACCTACAAAATTAACCAAGAAAACACAAAAAAATACACAAAACACCCCAAAAATGTGAAGAGAGAAAGTTCAGCGAAATCTTGTAACAACCACTCTAAAGATGTGATATTTGTGTGGAAATTACTAGATTTATGCAATAAGGATGTTTATCTAAGTGAAAGATGAAAGAAACAAACGAAAACCCTAATTAAGACGAAGAGAGATGTGTGAGAGTTTAAGAGTGGCTGCGAGGTTTTAGAGAGATAAAGTAGAGAAAAGATGAATTTAAAGAGTTAGGGTTAAGAAAGGAGGGCAAAATGGGGTTTGAGTATGGTTTTTCATGAGAGTTTCTTATTTGCCCAAGTCACAATCTTGACTCACCCCCTTTGTGATGATCATGACAAGGTTCAACACACCATGCACGATCGTGATACCTTGAGGCACATTCATGACATGCTAAAAATGTCACATATTATCCCGTTTCATTTGTTTTTCAATATGTAATACCAGAGATTGATTCCTAAACTTGTAATAACTTTAAAATCATGGAAATTAGCATTCCAAACCACTTCAAAATATGAAAATTAAAACCCTAAATACTAGAATTCAAGAAAAACCTAACTATATAAAATGCTAAGTTAAGGTCTTTAGTTTGACTTTTTTGTTATGTGAAGAAGACTTCACTTCTTCTATTGATTTTGATGAAAGTCAAATAATAATAATAAAGAAGTGTGTGAACTAGTTTGATGAGTTTGTTAAGTGAACAGATAAATGTAAGTAGCACAAATCATCAAATCAAGATGATATTTAAGAGCTGACTAAGACAAAGTGTAAGACAGACAAGACGAAGTCACATGTCTAAAACGAAGACATAAGACGAAGCAAAGACATAAGACAAAGCATACAAATCAAATCAAGACGATATAATTAAAGAATAATCTACAACGTCAGTTAGTTAGTTAGTTGGAGTTGGTTACAGGACTCAACTAATAACTGATCTCTGAAGATTCTACAAGCAGTTTTCTCAAGAAGAACGTTGGATAATTAGACTATAAATATCAGTTGTAATCATAGACAAAACATATAACTTTTAACTTTCAACTCTCTACTCACACGAAATAAGTATGTGATCAAGTATACTATAAAAATATCTTGAGTGGAAAGAAGGAATAAGAGAGATCAAGAACACCTATAACGTGAGTTTAGAAAACTCAAACAATATCTCTTCAAGTGGAAAGGAAGGCTAGAGCCTAAAGAGGCTAAGATAGCAGATAAAGAATACTTTGTGAAAGAGAACTAAAGAGGCTCTGGAAATAAGAAATAATAATTGTAAAGTTGCAAGAGATAGTGAAATCTCAAATAAACTCTAAGGACTGGATGTAACCCGAAACTTAAGGGTGAACTAATATAAATTGCATATTCTCCAACCCTTATCTCTTTAATTTCTTATTGTTAGAAGAATATATACTATTTTTGTTGTTGCATTACTTAAACAAAATAAATGCGTTGTTTTGTAATCCTCTGAATCTTTTAAGAAATTCAAGAAGTTTTTTTAAAGATTACTATCTTAGATGATTTAACACAATTCAACCCCCATTTTGTGTATTTTACATATTATACGTGATTTCTATAATAACAAGTGATTCACTTCAGTTGGTATCAGAGTGAAGTTTTCAAGAAACACTGTTACAAAGTGAGGACAAAGATCTATAGCTGAATCACACGTTTTTATAGTTAAAGGTGCCTCAGTCAGAAGACCTCTTGCATTCAATAGTGAAGACTATCATTATTGGAAGGACAGAATGCGGCTCTTCATAGAATCCACACACATTGATCTTTAGGATATCATTGAAACTGGTCCATATATTCCAACAGACTTTGAAGGTAAAACCATCTCTCGTGACCAATGGTTAGCTGATCATAAGGCTCGTGTTCAATTAAATTCAAAGGCCAAGTTCTTTTTAAGTTGTGCTCTAAGCAGAAATGAATATGATAAGGTTCATGGATGCGAATCTGCAAAGGAAATGTGAGACATATTAGCCATTGCACATGAAGGCACAAACCAAGTGAAAGAATCCAATATTGGTATTCTTGTTCATCAGTATGATTTGTTCAAGATGAAAGACGATAAGTCTATTGATCAGATGTTTGGATGATTCCAAACAATTATTAATAGACTTAAAGCTCTGGGGAGAATCTACGACAGTCAAGATCATGTCAGAAAGATTCTCAAAAGTATTCCAAAAAAGATGGAGACCCAAAGTAACAGCAATACAAGAGGTTAAGGATTTAAGCAAGCTGAAGCTAGATGAATTGCTTGGTTCGCTAAAAATCCATAAAATAGAGCTTAATGTTGAAGATAAACCCAGAAGGGATAAATCTATTGCATTAAAGGATGGTCAGAAGAATAAGAAGATGCAAAAAAATAGAAGTACATCTTCAAAAGCATTAAAGATTGAAGAAATCAAGAATGATGATACTAGTGAATTTGATCAAGATTTAAATGAAGATGAAGATGAGCTATCCTTCATTTCAAGAAAGATTGGAAAGATGTGGAGAAAGAAATCAAAGGGAAATAAAGATTTCTCTTTCAAAAAGAATAGCAAAGATGATTCGAAGAATGAGAAAAGTTCTATCGTTTGCTACGAGTGTAATAAACTAGGACATTACAAGTCTGAATGTCTGTTGCTCAAAAGAAAATAAAAGAAAAGTCAAGAAAACAAAAAGAGCATGATGGCAACATGGGAAGATCTGGATTCTTCTGAATCTGAATTCGACTCAGAAACATCAGAACAAGCAAATATATGCTTAGTAATTGAAGGGGAAAGCGATGATGAGGTAATTTTTAACTTTGATGATCTTCTGGATGCCTATTTAGAATTGTTAGAAGATTCATATGTTATCTTAAAACAATATAGGTTATTGGAAAAGAAATTTGTTGAAAATTTGAAGCACACAAAACTTTTAGAAGAAGAAAACGTCTGCCTCAAGAAACAAGTAGACAATATGAAAAAGAAAGTAACTGTAGATAGATCTGAGGAAATTAATCTACTAAAACAAAGGATTAATAGTCTTTCAACAGATTTATTGAAATTTATAGAAAGTACAAAATGGATGAATGACATGATTGGAAGTTATAGACATCCAAATGATAAAAGCAGATAAGGCCTTAATAATAGAAATACTATTCATAATAGTAATGTTCTTCATAATAAGAAGTTTGTTTATAATAGGAATTTTGTTCCTAATAAAAAGAAAAAGAAACAATATTCTTATTATTCAGAGAAAAATTATATGACTAACCCTAAAGGACCCAAGAAAATATAGGTACCTTAAAAGGATATTATATATGTTGCAGATCTCCTTACTTGGAAGAAGCAACCACCACCAATGGTATTTGGACACTGGCTGCTCGTGACACATGACAGGCAGAAGGTCTATGTTCCTAGACCTCCAACATAAGTAAGGAGGATCAATAACTTTTGGAGACAACAAGCAAGGCAAAATAATTGGGATCGACAAAATTGGTAAAGATTCTCTTTCATCTATTGATAATGTTCTACTAGTTGATGGCTTAAAGCATAATTTAATCAGTACAAGTCAATTATGTGATTCTGGATTTGAATTATCCTTTAATCAAATTTCTTATCTAGTCAAAAATAAGGACGGTTCCATGTTCTTTTCTGCCAAGAGACAAAATAATCTCTATAAAATTAACTTAGATGATTTAAAAAGTCAAAATATTTCATCTTTTATATCAAAAGATGATGAAAAATTGATTTGGCACAAAAAGCTAGGTCATGTTAGATTTAAACATATTTCCAAATTAGTTAGACATGATTTGGTAAGAGGTTTACCAAAGATAAGTTTTAACAAAGATTTCTTTTGTGAAAGTTGTCAAAAAGGAAAACAAGTTAAAACATCTTTTTCGTCTAAGAATATTGTAACTTCATCTAGACCTCTAGTGCTGTTACATATAGATTTGTTTGGTCCAACCAGAACAACAAGTCTTGGTGGAAAGAGGTATGGTCTCGTAATTGTTGATGACTTTACTAGATTTTGTTGGATATTGTTTTTATCACATAAAGACAAATCTCTTAAATGCTTTAAAGTTTTATCTAAAAAGTTACAAAATGAAAAAAGAATTTCTATTGCTGGAATTAGGAGTGATCATGGTGGAGAATTTGAAAATAAAAAATTCAAAATGTTTTTAAAGAGAATGGAATTTTCCATAATTCCTCTACCCTAGAACTCCTTAACAAAATGGAGTTGTAGAGAGAAAGAGCAGGACGATTCAAGAAATGGCAAGGACTATACTATATGAAATGAATCTTCCTACGTACTTCTGGGCAGAAGCTGTAAATACAACTTTTTATATTCAAAATAGAGTATTTTTGCAACCTATTTTAAATAAAACTCCATATGAATTATGAAAGGAAAGAAAGCCAAATATTTTCTATATACTAACCTCGCTTCTTAAAATGAAATACATTTCGTTGTTTAGTGTTTATCTTTACAGATTAGAAAATGCCGAAATCTCTTGTCTATGGAAGATTCGTCGATTTCACTTCCTTGAAGAATGCTCAGAAGAATATCGAACCTAAGATTGAAGTAGTTGGATGGAAGAACTTCTTCAACATCCAAGAGCTTGTGTATTTGAATGAAATATATGAGTTCTGAAAGAATGCGAAGGTGGTAGACAACACCTTGGTATCGATGTTAGATGGGTTGTTGGTAATAATCACACAAGATTCCATAGTGGAGGCTATTGGGTGTCCAAATGAAGGAGCAGAATTGTTTAACAATACAGATTGGATCGCTCAAAGTCATATAGACAAAGCCAACATCAATCGACAATTATATGGATTCAGTAATCCAAGAGTCAAGAAGTTTTCAACCCTCATTTCGATGGCTAGGGTTCTTCACTCACTTCTTCTCCATTATATCCTACCAATAGCAGGATCAAAGGACATGGTGACAATGAATGATGAACACTGTCTGTTTCATCTACTCACTCACTAACCTGTTAATCTTCTATTTTTGATTCTGAAGTGATTGATAAAGGCTAGGGAGGATTATCATCTAAAGAGTGGTTCTTTACCTTACGGTATGCTGTTAACAAGATTTTTCAAAGCATCTGGAATCTTACTTGATAGAGGAAACAGAGTAAAGCTGGATGTTAAGAGTGTTATCAATGCCTCTAATATTCATAAAATGGGGATCAAGACTGAAGTCGAAGCAGATGAAGATTTCACACCGAAAGTACAGTCTAAGGGGGAGCTTTTAGTAAGACAAAGCAGGAAAGGAAATGTTCCATCTGAAAAACAAGCAAAACCTTGATCTTCTGAAAAAATATCAGCAAAGGTAAAGGTTGAACAATTGTTTAATAAGCTGATATAATCCAAGACGATTCCAGAGAAGAAGGAAAGTAAGGTTCAACAACTAACTCATTAAGTTTCTTCAAAAAGGAAGGCTGAGACGCTCCAATCAGAAAGGCCCAAGAAGTTAAGAAGGTTACCAAGATTAATGACCTTATAACAACAAGAACAAAAGAAGCAAAGAGTTCTGATTCTTGGTGAAGACTCTGAGAGTGAAAAGGAGCAAGAGTAACAACAGCAACCAGCCAAACCAATCATCTATATCCCTCAGACTTAACCAAAACAACCGTCTGGAGAGACAAAGATAAAAAGGAATTTAGTTTTTGAGAATAAGAAGCTCAACAACAACTCCCTTTCAAACCAGTAGAAGAACAAAAGAAGACAAAGCCTATTCAGGAGAAGAAGGTTTCATCGTCTAATATTCCACAAAAGACACATACTATTGAAAAGAAGACGAAGACATCGTCTGAACAACAACTAGTAACCCACAACCCTCCTCAATCGATAAAGAAGGAAGATTTGAAGATGAAGGTCATAGAAGAATCAACGCCTGATCATAA